>VZRZ01007062.1:558443-582474 GCA_013398175.1 Climacteris rufus
GATGCACAAAAACGGCCAAAAACCCCCCCCCCCCCCCCACACAAACATTCCTGCTCTCAAAATAGCCTAGAGGATAATAGAGACAGCTCTAGATAATTTTTCAGATCTGGAATGAGGTGTACGGGCTGTCTTACCAGTAGAGCAAAGAAAAAACTAATTTGGCTGTGGGCTTGCATTACACTCAAGTACCACGTTCCACATTTTATTAATTTACACAACAAAACTCAGATTGGCTTGTAGAATTGTCTATAGGGACAGAATTTGACCACTTCTGACTATTATTCAATTTACTGGGTTTTTGCAATGTTTTTCATACGGATACACTTCTGGTACACATTTGCTAATGCAAACAACACAGAAATTGCAGTACAGTACAGTATTTCCATACTTTTCTGAGAATGTGCAAGTTACTGAAGAGTCCAAATGCCTTTTTTAATACAACAATAACAGTCTGTGCTATAAGAAGACTGGACTATTAAAATACAGTTTACAGGTGTAAGGTTTTGGTTTTGTTTTGTTTTTTCCCTTAACATTTACTTTGTTGTGCAATCTGTCTGTCTTTGTTTAAGTGTTTACAGAACCTTAATATTTTTGAGCTGGTTTCCTTTTTGTTCAGTTTGGTGCCAAAAAGAATATAAAAGATTCCATATGAGATTACCAAAAGGAAAATATTAGGAACAAATACAATATTTTGAGGTTTCTTAGTTTGTTTTACTTCTAACACTCAGCAGAATGTTTATACAAATAATTTTGCTGTAAAGTAACACATAATGAGTTAAACGTGTCCAATGTCACCATCAATCACATTCACTTATGTTTGACTGACCAAACATTTATGGCACATTAAATCACTTTCTAATCACACTATGGAGGTAGAACAAACACATTTCAAGCTTTCATTAAAAAATACAGAAGTTTCAGTACATTTTCCTGGCAATCTCCTGACTGGTGAGAGACTCCACTAATAATGTTTGCCTAAGGAATTTATGAAGGTCTGACAGTACTTAAATGTAACATTCTTAATGAAAAGAGGTGAAAGTTCCTTTAGGGAATGGACATATTTCTCTTCAATAGAGTTCTCTTCAGCAATTCTAATCAATGTAGCTGCTCTCCTACAATGCACTGCTGATTCACAGCCACCATTAGTAGGTTTTCTCTTTCAAGTTTTTAGAGTGAGACAGACATGAGAAAGAACATCCTTTCAGCTAAGTAAACAAACCTTTTGTTATCACCAATAGGACTGGATTCTCATAAAGAAATATGTCTCAATTCTTGTACATTTATTTGGCTTCAGATTTTAAATTAGTCAGAGATCTTTGGAAATGAAGATGTGCATTTTACTTGTCTATCAAATTCACTCTTAGTCAAGTGGCAAACATATTTTTAACCAGTACTAACAGAGTATTGCAATCTTAGTGCACTATCTTATGGCATTTTTTTCTCCCAGTGCCATGTGAAGATGACATTTGAAGTCACACAATTTAAGGTATGTCTGCACACAACTCTGTTTATAACTGCATATAATCAGACAAAAGAGCAAAACTGACAATGACAGCTTCCTCCAAATCAAATTGATTGCTATTTTTATGATTATTCTGTGTATGGAGAAATACTCAGATGTAATTTGAGGAATGCCTTGTAAAGCTGAGCCTTCAGCTTACAACTGTTCATCAATGAGATAGTCCAATCTGTAACTGTACCAGAACTATAATAAGAACATCTTATAAAATAAGAAAACATTGGATTGAAGGTGGCTAAGATAATGGCAGCAATGGTTAGATATACATTCTGGAAATATGCCAACTGTACATTTCCAGGTTTTGACTTCTTTAAATGTTTTAGCTACAGATCCAGGCCATAAATGTGTGTTTCTAGTTACCTCATAGTCAGATATTTGTACACTATATCATTTTGTGAATATCTCAGTTTTCTCACTGTTAAAAATCAGTACTAAAATAACTTGAAGTAAGACTGAGGCTTCTGAAGATACCCATAGGATCTCCTTAGAAGAAAACTGACCCCTTCTGATTTTGGTAAAACAGAAATTGAGCAGAATTTTTACGTCTACTCTGATGTCAAGACCAAGTTCATACAACAGGTTGCCTCAGTAATTTGGATACATTAGTGTGACTGTTACAAATGTTTGAGATTCCCGAGTGTCTTGAGTTACCACAACAAGCAACAGTGAGAGAGATGAAAATGACTGGCACGGCAAATGACATTCCTAAGAGATACAGTTTTCTTCTGGGATATAGGTAGGAAGAATTAATATCCAACTGGCCATACGCTGATGAGTCATAGACAGTTCTCTTTTTTTTGTTTGTTTTGGTTAGAGTCTTTATTCAGAACACGAATAAAGTTGAAAATACTGTAACTGCAGGCAGCAAAATGCAGAGCGCAGACTTGTTTCCATACTGAAAACTGGCTTTTTTGATTAAATGCAATAGTCTGAAATATTTCTGACATACAGGAGTCTTCTCTCTTCTAAGGATACCTTCATAATAACTTAAGAACTTTGTAAGAAGCAAATGAAGACTCACTGTCTTCTCACTGTGCTGCACCAACATATGCACCTCTAAGAGAACAGTCCTGTCTTTGTCATCTGAGGACATTAGGGTATTTTTATTTTTAGGTTTTTAATTTTTTTTTTTTTATTATTTTTTGTGTACTTGCACAATGGACTTGAAGTGGACCATGGTCTACCTTTTATTCCAGTGTTTCCCATTCCATTAATAACACCTATCTGACTGGAAACTGCCCACCCTTTATGTTTGAAATCAGTGTCCCAGAAAGGCACTAGAAAGAATGCACTGATTGCTACAATAAAGGCCTAGGTCCAGTGAACTAGTACAGCTGCCACAGAAATCTAGGAATAACTGGGTTAAAATTTTGTAATCTATGTCCAAAAGAGTTCTTTGACTGAGGAGTAACAAATACATGAATGATGTTGTGGGAAGTTTGGGCTTTGGTTCTAACACATGTGCCTTATTTACTCACAGTCAGAAGTCCACTAGTAACTTGAAGTAAAAGACCAAAATGACCAGTCCCTTTTTCTGGGCACTTCCTTGCTATATGGGACTTATATAAATCATATTTTTGTTTTAGCAGCAGCAACTTTTCACATAGATAAACACATGGCTTGTCCAAAATCAAGCAATAACACAAAATGCCAGAAATATCTCCCTGGAAATGGATGATGCTTTGGAAAATAGTTTAAAGGCCAGACTCTGGCTGAATAAAAACAAAAACAGAACTTGTCAGAACCTGGCTTATTGCCCAATTTTCCGCAAATAGCTTTTGTATGGAAGTGTGTGCTGGTTTTTTCAGTCTTACAAAATCTGTTATCTTTCTATCTGTTTCACATTTGAGTCATGTTCTCCACTCCAATCTCTAACAACTTGAATTGCAGACTAATACATTCTAATAAGACAAGGCATTACCTTTATGAATGACCTCATAGAGAAGAGGTTGGCTAACATTGTTGAAAGGCCCGGTGCCAGGCAGCTCTGGGCTATGAAACCCAGCTTGAGCTCAGCAAGACAGATTGCATCATCCCCTTCTTTCCAGTTCCAACTTGGGATATTTAGTAGATGGGCCTGGAAAACAAACAAACACACAAAATATCCCACAGGTGAAGAACCAGAAATACTGGCTCAAATACAGTATGGCATTGAAGAAGAGAGCAGTGAATGATTTTCTCTATTAATGCCTTGAGTTTTTCTGAGTTAGCAGAAGGACTTCAGGTATTTCAGAGCTTAATTCCTTGCTAAAAAATGTTCTGCCTGTTAAGAGATAAAATCTTACATTTCTCAAGACATGCTGGCTGTGACACACTGTCATGTCCATCCTTACACCTGAAGAAACAGAATATTGTAGAGCTTTCCTTCCCTTCTGTATATTCCTTTTACAGAACTTTGAGCTATTGTCTGACTGATAAGGAACATACATAATATACAGGAAGGTAATATAACTTAGATTAAAACTTATGTGAAGTCACAACCTTTACAGGACACTATCATTTATATGATTTAAAAAGGTATACAACATCATCTGTCTTTTCTATTTCATTTCTTCTTCCCTGAAGGACAGCAGTTGATAGCGAAAATACAATTCTTTTCCTAAGACTGCTATTTATAAGGATAGAATGAAGTAAAGAGCTGATTAAGACACACCTCCAATATTGCCACTGGTCACTTAAGTAAGTATAAATACTGTTAAGTTATTGGCATAACTATTGGATTTTCTTTTACATGTTACCTTCTACATATAGATAGCTATAACGAAGCACAGAGGTCTTCATCCTTTTTTCCCTTCCTAAGTTAATACCACAGTTCAGCTCTTTGATAAAAGCTATTCTTAAAGATACATTCATTGGAATAACAAACATAATCTGCAGTATTTAAAAAATCTTCCCCTCTGAACCTTTTAAAACAGCAAAACATCTTCTTTTTACTCTATAAAAAGACAGCCTTCTTCCATAACATACAGGAAGAGGACATAATCAGTAGCAGTAGCTACTCTTGTTCTAGCTAAAGGTTACAGGTATAAGGAGCTGTTAGCAAACCTTCTTAGTACCAGATTTATTGTGTATTTCATTGAATGAAGGTTTACCAAGTCAAGCTTCTTCCCAAATACTGGGCAGTGGTTGATGTTTTCAGAAACAATAAAAGAAGCAGGTCACAAATGAGGTATCTTCTATGTTTTTCCTAACCCTATCAATCAGCAGTTTATGGACTTCCTCATCTCAGGATTGAATGAAGTGACTTCACTGTGTTTAAAGGCCATAAATTTACTCTCAAAAATTTTTCAAATACCTTTCCAAAGTGGATTTGTAATTTTGAACTTCACAATATTTTTAACACTGAATTCCACAACTGACCTGTTTTATATGAAAAAACCCACATAATTTTACATATTGTGCACCTATTCCTTGGTCATTTTAGGTCTACACTGTCACACTAGAATAAAAAAATCACAATAATCTCCAATAGGACAATAAGAGCAAAACTTATAGAAGCTGAGCAGTAAAAGGTCATCCAGATTCCATAGCAACTAAGGACACTTTAGCTTTGAGAATTAGATCCTAGGCAACTAATAAATGTCAGGATTTTGATAAAGTCCCTTGCATATATAAATAAAACTAAATTACTTTGTAACTGGATTTACATAACAAGGCTTGCTAAGACATTTAGTTTGGCAAGAAAAATGATTACTACTAAATGGAACTGGAAAAATGATGCACTAGTGAATGCAATGCAGCAAAAAACTGTGAGAAGAAACATTGGCCGTCACATTACCTTATTGTGATACTGCAACATCTGAGTGATAATTCTTATCTTCGGATGATAATTCTTTATTGAAATAACTCTAAAAATAAAAGGAAAAACTATTTTAAAAACTTTTAACTGACGGGATATTTGGATAATACATCCAAATACCTCTATTATACTGTGTTGTCAAGTCCCACTATTAAAATTGTACTCTTTTATTCACCTGCCTGTAAAGCAAGCTGATTGATGCCAGACCTATGCAATATTCGCACATAGTCAAAGCGAGTTAAGAATTAGTGGCTAATACTAGAGAACAATAAACATCAGGAATTATTCAGTTGAATGGTTTGCTCTTAAGGAATTTGCAGAAAAAGAGACAGGTTTTAGCAGCTCTGTTCAGATACTCTACTTATTCTGTTAGGCGAATAATAGTTAGAATTACTACATCACCTTCAGTGGTTATCACTGTGTGAATCAACAAAATTGATCACATTTTCCAATGATAAATATCTGAAAAAATTACTATCTTTCTGCTCCATCACATATTATTTATAGCTGCTAGACATTCATCATATCTAAACACCTTTAATAATGACTTTGTGTTACACATGAAAATTCATCTTAATTTTTATGGATTATTCCAAAACTCAATAACAAAACTGATATCTCAATGTTGAATTTATTAAAAAATGGGGCTACTTTCATAATCTGCACATTTTCTACATTCTACATTACTTAATGAATCTAAGATATACTGAACTGTACAGATTTTAAGTAACTGGAAAGAAAAATGTTTGAGAAATGCATTAATTGATAATGTGCTATAAAAAAAAGCATTGAGCAAAGAAAGAGATGAACAGATAAAAAAAGTTTTGTATTTAAAAAATAAAGATAGAAAAAGAGGATAAAACAACAGAAAAAAAAATCTGACTTATTATAGAATCATCAGTCTCATAAGACTGAATGCCGTAAGTGTTCACATTGATGTTTTATAGAAAGTATCTTGTAAACTACTGGTCTGGCTTGTGCTTTGAATCATATGAAAGCTAGAATAGGAAACATTTTAAAAATTGTGTTATTTTAATAAATCTTCCTTCTAATTTTCCATTTTCTGCTGAATTGTTTAATTAAACATTCAGGTTTTTTGTTTTATATTGTGAGAAAACACAAGAGAATTCTACTCTCAAATTAACATCATTGCATTTTATTACATTAAATGTATTAAATCTATTAAGAATGCACTAATCTGCCAGTGGAATATTTTTGATGTATTTATGCAATCCATGTCAAAATATAGCTTCTCACATTGCAACTCAAACCATGTTTGTAAAATGAAACCAGGTATCTTCCTCAGATAACTACATCTCTTGCACACAACAGAGGTTTTTCAGAGGAGGAATTTTAGTACTAATTTTTATTTCTCCTTTTCCTTCAATACACAACTTGCAAATATCTGACAAAACAGTAAAATTTTCCCATAATGCTGGCCATTCCAATAATAGAGAACTTTTAATCAATCACTAAGATTTTAATTTTGAAAAGGAGACTGATCTCATTAAAACTAGGATTGCATGAACAAAACACAAAAAATGGAATGGCTTAGGTTTGTTGTAATTCTAGCTGCCATCTACTGCCTGACTGTTCCACCTTCTTCCTTCAGAGACTAGAAGGAGGAAAGCAGGAGGAGATCCGGTGGTCCCTACTGTGGTAAATGCCTTGTCAATCAAAACAAGCAATGACTGGTCTTCAGTGTAAAAAAAGCAGGATGGAAACAGGAGACAATTCTCTTGTACAGTTTGCTATCCCCTGAGCAGCCTGTAGGAGCAGACCTACCAAGGAGCAAGGAGGTATGAAGCGCTGAAGGGTGCTTCTGTCCCATCTTTAGCAGCAGCCCATGCAATGCATGAACTCATGTAATGTATTGTTGCAACAACCTAACTGCATTCCCTTTCCTCTCTGCGTTCAGCTATGAATACTCAAACCCTAGGTCCAGCAAAATGACTAAGAGTCCAAAGCTTGTGCTCTAAGTGTCTCTTCCGACACATTCTAAAGCAAATAGATTAAAGACTTCAGATAGGAATTTAGGGTATTCTCACCTCTGGAGTGTTGCGAGGATCTTTTAATTTGTACTCTAAAAAAAAAAAATCTACAATGTTCTTTAAGTGCAACAGATCAGATATAAAATTAATCAGGGTTAAGAATCAAAAAGCTGTTAAAAACTACCGACTTTACCTCATAATGTTGGAGGCATCTTCAGCATCTGGGTCAGCGCAGTATTTATTGGCAAGGATTAGGCACGCATCTGCTGACTCTATCTGAGACACCAAAGAAAAAGAAAACATACATAGCAACATCTCTTTACAGCTCTTCTTTCCTCATAGAGTATCAGGGAATCCAGCACTGTCTGCATGAGTGTGAGTTTCAGCTCTCAATACTGATAATCAAAACCACTTCTAGGCTAACCTGAGTTAATGCCAGTGATTATAACCACTCATATACACACAGCAATTTCTTGAAACCTGCTTATGATGATCAGAACAGGTCAGCAGTTCAATTGACAACTCTTACTTTGTATCAGCTGAGCCATAGAGGTAGTCATGTTAATCTTTTGTAACCAGATATTGGAATTTAGACTCCTAAAACTATAAAAAGTTCCTGTTACATCCCACAAGTCCTGCAGCTTTGTTTGGGTATTTAAGTACTGTCCTATTCAAGACAGGAAGAGGTGGCTGAACTGATTTAGAATCTGAGCACCAGATTTAGAAAGCAAGAGGACAACAACTGATCTGTTCACAGGACCTGTAGATTCACACAAGCCTGACCTTTACAGAACTCAAAGCAGAAAACAAAAGTATTTTTCAGTATAATACAACCAAATATCAACACAAAGAAGGGTGGAATACATAACACAAAATAAGAACACACAATTTTAGTGTTATAATTAGACCATGTTCTAATAAACTGAAACAGTGTGCATTGGGATACAAAGCTTAAGCAATTTCTGCAGCCAAAATGGACAAAAAACATGATTAGTACTCCAGAAAGTGTTAATAACATTGTACTAAAATATTATTGGCTTAAGTAGCCAGTTTACATTCCACTGGGGGAAAAAGAAAAAAGGAACAAAAAAAGTCAGTGATATATCTGACAACTTGCTTTTCTTAAATTTGTTTTAAGCTTCATGCTTTAAGAGAACAAAATAATTTACCATTTAAAAATTCTAGATAATAAAACTATCTAAATTTATCTACCAAAAATGCTAAGTTGCATTTTTCTTTCAGGATTCTAGACAACAGAAAAAGGGTTTGGAAGGGTTTGGAAAATATTGTTTGACAACACTATTTTAAGCAATTACTGTAAGACAATATTCTGCTATATCAAATATTAATGTAAAATAGACTCTTGAATGAAATATCCATGAAAAATTCACAAAGACTTAAATGGAATGGCAGACAACGTATCTTAGGTCACTGTTGTAGCTTTGAAGATCTAAAAGTATAGGGGAAAAAAGGTTTACAAGGATAGATATTGTAATTTATTAGTTACACTAATAGAAATGGAAAAACATTCTTATGGGATTACACAAAGAAGGGATTTACTGTGTTTTTTCCAAATAATGCAATGAATACTTAAAAAATAAATTAGCAGGAGAACAGAACAAAAGAGCTGTTACCTTCACTCTCGCCAGGTCATGGGGATTAAGGACTGAACCCTGATAAAATTCCACCTGAGTGAAGTGTCGTTTAAAAAGAGCTTCCAGCTCAAGGTTAGGGGAGATGCTGCATAATGAAGAGGAAGCAAACAAGAGTAAATGAGAAGTCATTTTCCACAACTGCTCCATTTCCTGCATTTACAAACCCAGCTATTTATTTATTTTTGGTATTCAAACTTTGGCTGATGCTTTTTCTGTGGTATGGAAACAGTGGGCAATACTTAAAAGATAAACACTATATGCTTTTGCTGCTCTATTTCTGTCTACAGTGCTTCTGACCCACCTCATTGTGCTACTCTCCATGTTCATCACGTGACAATTTCCAAGGGATGTGAATCCAGAAGAATGTGTGCAAACATTTGAAAACATCCTCTCCCAGCATTCTACCCAGAAATTATACAGTACCACAATCATCCTCTGCATGTCCCCACCACTTCCAAAACATCTGACTGCATTGAATAAAAGAGCTTAATGCAAAATCACTAAAAACCAGAAAAAGAAACCAGACAGGGACCCTGTGGCCTGTACCAGCTACCATTAAAACAAACAATGATGCCATGACATTCTGTCTCATTTCATTTTGCCAAAAACAAAAGTAAAATTAAATGGATTACAGTCAATTACATCAACATTGTATCTTTTCTGATGCCATTCATTAAAACAGAAGGGATTTAATAGCTACATAGGCACAAACAAGTAGCAAGGGGCTAAACTCCTCTCATGTGAATACGCAGTTCCTGATTCCTAACACCAAACAGTTTCACTGTAGAAATCTTGCTCTCCAATTTCCTCTCACAATCACTTCTTGTTAATACATAGAGAGGGAATGCAAACAAATGATGTAGTTACTTGAGGATATCATCTCTAGTTCAATTTGAAAGGACTAGATGAAAAAATTGTGCAAGTGCTGCTGACTCTCAGTTTTCAGCTTCCACCGTTAAATCATCACAAATGATTCCTTAACTTTTTAATAATTTTCTTTGACAAAAAGTGCACAACATGTTGCTGAATGCAAAAATATTACTCATTCATAGCTTGCAACTCAACTAAACAGATGCCATTCCAAAGCAGAAAAGACTTTTCATACTATCTCCTATCACATGCTTTTTCTAGCAGCTTCTCCCCTATGCATGACTGATATTATACACATCATGCAGAGCCTGCAAGAAACACCAATGACCTTAAGACACCTTTCCAAATTCCACATCAGCAAAAGGCAAGATATGTGTGTAGGTGTGTATATATAACCTAATAAAGAGCAGCACTAATTATCATGGTGACAAGAATTTCATTTCTACCATCAATATATTTTTAATTTATCTCACTTACATTAAAACTAAATCTACACCTACATTTTTCATTTTATAAACACTCTTCAATTTGAAATAAGCATTTTTCCTAGAAAAATCCAGGGTGAAAATCTATTTTCAGATAGCACAAGTTCATACAACACAGTGTTTCTCAACAGTTTTACTGATTTTAATCCTTTTGGTATTTTCCCTAGGAATATTTACCACTAAAAAAATTATCTGATACATTTATTTGCATTTCAACATTTTTTATTTCGTAACTCCATTCCCACTTTAACTATGCATTTAGCTATCTATCTCATAGAAGACAACTCTGTCTGAAGTCTGTCTGCTTGAAACACATATACTTAAAAGTGGGTTATGAAAAACGAAGAAAAATAACTTTTTTTCAAGACATACTGTTACCCTAGTTGCAATTGCAAATATTTATTTTATGGTTACTTGAAGCTTGAAACATTCTCTGTCTTCCCAAAAGATATGGCTTAATTTGATGGGTTTTAGTAATGGATGATAAGATTAATCTTGAAAGATTACTCACTTATGCAGAAAGACGATTTCTACATTGACATCATCCCTATCCTTGTGCAGGAAGTCCTTCAGGAAGTTGGAAACACTTTCAAGTGTTATGTGACCACAGACAACTATGTGCCTGTTACAGAAAAATCAGAGTTAATCTTGCAAAGAAGGTAAAACAAGCAAGCAATAAAGCAGAGATGGAAACGATAATTTATTGGCAAAAAAAAAAAAAAGAGCATTAGTATCTTCTTGATGTTTCTCTAGATCCTATTTCACAAAGTCAGAGAAGGAAAATAACAATTCCAAAAGTATTTTGCAATTGCAAATATATATATACATTTTTACCTGCAAGGCCATTTGGCCATGTTGTATTACACATTTGACAATAAGTAGCATCAGTTATATATATGTTTATACACTGTATTAACCGGTCCCTTTCAACGTCATATTTCTCTATTTAACACATCTTTGTCAATATCTTTACCACCTCTAATAATATTTACTGTTTAAACTTTTAGTTTATGACAGCAAATCTCCCTAAAATGATACAATACTTTTCTATAGTTGAAGTAGACTTTTATGCCAAGGAAGGTAGTGCAAAGCTTGCCAATTATAGGCCATAAACAGTAAAAAAGAAATATTTTTCCTACCATAAATTCTAGAAGGAGAGGAGTTTACAATAAGAAATTATTTATTCCACCATTGTAACATGCTGCTTAGAAAATCAAAGTTTGCACAGACTGTGATGTCATCATAAAGGTTTCTACTGCTTCACATTTTCATTACCAGATGTCACTGATCACCTGAGACGGAAGCACAAGACATACCTTCATACGCATTCTTGAATTCTACATCTGAAATTTAGAAAGGCTGAAGAAAAGGCCTAGGAAATTGCACTCTACCTGACTTAAGGGACTTTGTATCTTTATTATTGTAAAGCAAAGTCCAAAAACTTGTGATTAGAATGTCCTACAATGTCTCACTATTTCCTTCACGAAAAAATCTCAAATCCAGCTTCTAAAACTGTCATGGGTTTAAGACAGGTAGTGATTTTTGATATGTCTACTGCTAACACTTCCAATAACCACACTGCTCACAGAAGGCAGGAAGAAGAAGAAGGTGGTTTAGAAACCCTTCCTGAAGTAACAGAAAATCACCTTCATACTGTCATACAGTCTATGAACAAATGCTACAAATACAATTTTGCACTTATTTGGCACTTGAACTGCTGAACGTGAAGCAAAGCAATACCAAGGATAAGAAGTAGACCTTCCAAGTCTCGGCTACTTCAAATTTATTCTGTGGAAAGCTCAGTACCAGTTACCTCATTGTCAGGAAACACCAAATAACAGGTGGCAGCACTTAATACTTATGCAATGGACTATAATAGGTTTCTGTTCTTGCATCATTATTTGATTCTTGATGAAATGTGCGTGAAAAGTGCACAGACATATTGGAAAAGTGATAACTATGTGGAAAAAAGAATAAATCCATTGTAATAATATGCACCATGCTGTGAAGTATATCACCATCATGAACTTTTGCAGTGGTTCAGATTGTGATTAGAAAAAAACCCCACAAACTATTATACTAGTACAGCACACCTCATGATATAGTTTACTATTATCACTTTTCTGGCAGAACACAGTGTGTTAAACATTTATTTTGAAATATGATAATTCTTTTTGCATTAGTTTTTAATGACATCACCAGGACTCAAATAAAATTTTAGAAACAGCAGCAGTCTAAAATTTCAGTGGTTTCATTCTATTTAATAGGCAAGAAATAGATGCTTATAGGAGACTCTGGCCATGCTGGTTTCTATTTAACATAGGACTCAATACTATGGATGTTTATTGCTAAAGATCCTATGCATAGTGTCTGCTTTGCCTTTTTTTTTTTACTTTTAAAAAGAAGTTTTAGGTGCACTAATGTACAGAGCAGAGTCCTTGAACTACAAACACTTAAAAACACTAAAACCCTGAAGTTAAAGCTTTCCTTTTTTATGAGATGGTAAGAACAATATCAGAAAACAAGACAAAATATATCAGGTCATTTTTTTTCCTTGGTGCAAGGGGTCCTTAAGAGGTTTCCTGTGAGAGTTTTGCAACCTGGCAGAATTTGCAGCACACCATGTACTGGAGAGAACCATGCCTATGCTATCCCACCAGAGAGACTCTTCCTCTGTTTTCCTGATGGCCAGTTGACTGAGTTGCCAGCAATGAGAATGTATATCTTACTGCACTAAGGTTACATATAATATAGCAATTGGAAATGGAAAACCTCAGGAAGCTGCAGATTTCGAAGGGTTGTTTAAAACCTTAGTAGTTTACTTGATGTAAATTCTGAACAGACTGTGGCTGGTACAATACATTACACTAGCATATTGGTAAGTTCTCGCTGTCTAGCAGTATTCAGCACTTTTCCCAAGTGTAAACCCATCTAGCACCTAAAATCCACAAAGTCCCAGGGAAATGATAAAGAGCAGCCAAAAATATACATTTCTGTTCCTTATACTGTCTGTGCACATTTTGCAAGATGACTGATTTTAAACTATGGGTGTTATTTTCTTCAAATATTTCCATCCATTACTAATTCAGAAATTGAACTTTCCATCTGCATGGTTGATGTTGTTGATAGCACAAACAATTTCTTATTGTAGGGAAGTCCTTTGTACAGATCCAGTGCTATTAGCTTTAGCTCGGTCTCTTCCTGAATGCTCTTCTGATACACTGCATTCCTGTGCAGAAAATTTATTACCTCCCTGGCTGATTTCACTTAATATGGGTTCTTTTCTGCCACCAATTAGAGTCCACATTTTCAAAGTATGGCTGTGCAACCCAAAATATTTTATTGCAGAAGAAATTACCAGAGCATCAAAAGATTACAAGATAATTCATGTTGTAAGATACCTCCAGAGGTTACTTGTCACAAAAACCTCCTGCTAAAATCAGAGGCATTTGGTACAATCCTGTTATGACTGTCACTGAGTAGGGATTCATAGCAATCTGCTCCAGCGAAAATAAAACATTTGGCTGCCAAACAGTCACGCAATTGGGCATTTGGGCTAATTGTTTTTGAAGTGCTAAAAGGCATCTGTGCTATAGTTTCATTTTATACTCTGATTTGGAGCTGGACATAACCTATTCTTCTCTTTGCTGTTCTTATATAGTGCAAGTCCTGAACAGCGACTGTAACAGAAGTTCTGGGCTTTCAAAGAATATTTTCTGATGAGATACTTGCGTTCATTTTGGTTGAAAACTCCCACCAAGAAACCCCTTCCTTTAATATAAATTATATTTTTTCTTAGAAGTAGAAGAAATTGAAAATGGATTTCCTACTTGCCCTTAGAGAGTTATTAGGTACATTATTTTAAAAAACCTGAAGAGCTTATATTGTCCCAATCTGTTCTGTATATGATTTAAAGATTTTTAACTTCCTCTGTTTGTTTCAGTAACCTTCACTTTTTTGTGTTCCCTTTTTTTTGTTTTGTTTTTTAAACACCTGTTTTTTTCCATGCACTGAAACTTCAAGTAAAGCCAACATACTGGATGCTTTTTGTTTTCTGCAAAAGAGTTGGTTAGTAGAAAGATATTGTATTAAATTTATTGGGTCAACAGGAATGTCTAACCTCTGCATTGAGCTTTTCTTTACGAAAAACCTCAAAACGAATACATCATCATCATCATCATCATTAATTTTTTCATTCTTTAAAAACAAAATCTAGAAATTCCCTTGCCATACTGAAAAACATGATTTAGGAATTTAGACATTTTCATTACTGATAGGTATTTAGGAGGACTGAGGGTTTTATTAAGTAATAGTTGTCATTGGTGTCACCTATCAGATGTGGAACTGGTCTAACATACCAGTGGAAATCCATATTACATAAGTGTGATGCTGCAAAAGAAATGTTTTACAAACAATCAAAAGCTTATCAGGACCCATACTCTATCAACAAAGATGGACTAACCCATTCTCTCTCACATGTATTTATCTTCCTCAAAACAAATTTGAGAAATAGGAAAATATTTCAAAAATGAAGAACTAGCACAGCTGTACACAGTTGATTTCAAGCGTGATTCTACATAGTTGAAATTCTCTATAGTACCTATTTTTTTCCACCCTAGTATTGACATAATGATCCATTTGCTAAAAATACTCTAGCTTCTTATAAAGTAAACAAAAATGGTGATAAAAAATCCAAAGCTACAACAGAGACAAACTGCTTCAGTACGGAAAACAATAAAATGAGCAAAAGTTAAAACATCTAGATTTCTGACATGAGATAATTGAGAACATACACTTAATCTATGTAAATCACTGTAAATGAAAACAGATCCACTGTGTATGGGATTCTTTACAAAGAATCTTTGCATGGTTCTTCCTTCAGAGGACAAAATGCGAAAGGCAAATCTTTTGCCTGTTTATTTTGAAAGAAATTATAGCCATTTTATTGGAACAAGTATAAAGAACCTGAAAAAACTCATTCCAAGTAGCCTGACCTAAAAAATCAAAAATAATAAATACAAAATTCTGTTCAGTATTCAGTTGAATATTTGGTGTTCACCTGTCAAGAAACTAAAGAAAGGGTATGCATATTGATCTCCATGCCTCTATAAAATTACTATATTTGTATCAAATGCATATGCTTAGATCTTTTTGTGGTATTTCTCCTTAGCATTCTAATCATTCCTTCATCTATTGACCATTAAAGCTTTTTATATACCAGCGGCAGGCTGCTGAGGTTGAAGTAGACAGCAGCTTGTAAAGTCTAACACGTTTTGCTCAAAAAAATGAGCCTTGTTTTCTTATTAAAAAAAAAAAGATCAATAAATGCCAAGAAAGACCGTATATATGGTCTGCTTGTTTATCTATTAGTGGTATGCATTCTTAAATATACCAGTTTACAAGACATTTTTAGATGCCTGTGATTTTCATGCTTTACCAAACATTACTTAGGATTCTGATAATTCAGTTCAAAACTTTGTGTGTGTGTTTATGTGACTTTCTCTTATTTCAATATAAACTCCCCTCTCAGAGTAACACTAAGTAGTAAGTGCTGTCCAGCCACAATTTGAAGTCTTTCCCATTTTTTTCCCAGAAGACTTGAGCCCAAGTCTGATGATCCTCTAAGGGCGTACAGTTAGCCAGAGTAATATGTTATACAATTATAACCATTAAGAAAACTTGCCTATGTATTGCATATATGACAAAAGCAAAGGCTGAAAATGACACATTTAGAAGGGACCCTTCTCGCCAAAAAAAAGACACAGAAGGTTGTTTTTTAAAAAATAACTCCAACAAGTAGGCAATTCAAAAGTGGTATTTCTGAAACTTTTTCCATTAGTCATTCATATCTGTGAGGAAAGAGTATAAAATACTCTGAAATTAAGACATCAAAGTTGTAAAAAAAAATATTAAACTGTAAGCTAATTTCTGAATCTGAATCTCCCATCAGGCTCTATAAACCTTCTAGTAAAAAGGAGAAAAATATTGAAGGATATAGCAAATTGACAGCCAAGCAACTTTGACATTTCTTCTCCTACAACTGTTTGTTCAAAAGTTGATTTTCATTATTCTCTTTACTCCTGAAGGATTAAAAATTTCAGAAGTGTTGACTGAGAAGCCCAAAGCACTGACTTTCAAATGCGTATCAACATTAAAAGTATATAAACATATGACCATACTGTCCCAGGAAATATAATTGCAGGATGTGAAAACATGTCTGAGGTACCTTTAAGTTCTGTAAATTGGACATGATAGCTTCAGCTGTCAACTATTTAGGAATCAGAGTGAACTCATGCAGCTGCTGTGATTAATTCTGACAGAAACTATCTGTTTTCTCCAACAGGTTCCATGCCTTTGGATTCTCTATTAAGTCATGACTGAAGAAAAAGGGATTACATAATACCAGGAAGCACTCGAAATGATCCATTCAGTATATGGTGCACAGTATAGATCAGTGGAACTCACCAAATCTTATATCAGATTAAACACAAAATTGCTAATGTCAGGCATTTGAAAGTTACTGGGATGCAAATACTAAGTTATTTTGTGACCAATACAAGATTGCATTTCAGCTACTTTAATCCAGGATAAATAGCACACTTCTTTGTTTAAACTGCACATTAGAGCTTTCATCTAAGTGTGTTTGCAATGGCGTGCTATCATGTATGATTCACTCTGGGCTGTTTTGTTTATTTAAACTTTGCTCAGCTACAGCAGAATGAGTTTATCCTACATTTCTATGATCTTGATCTAAGGAATTGCGCAATGTTTCTCTATAAACCAAGTTAGACATCAATATTCTTTGTTTGATGCATACCTCCAAAACTGCAACAATAAGATGAAAGCACTGTGTTTTGTTTCTTTCAGGGTCTGGATCAGTTAAGAGGCTTCCACTGTAGCTTAAAGAATGAATATTCATCCTTTCATTCAGTCTGAATAGCAGTACTATGTAGAGCATTTCTGCTTTCATGAAAAATACCACATTTAGGCACAGCACAGGTCTATCACCAGAAGAAATAAGTGAATAGTTTAGTATAATGGAAGTAAAAACTATTGAACAGCATGTACAAGGAGTCCATACTAGAAAGCTTACACTTACACCTACACCTCCAGTATTAGCATCTCAGTTGCAAACAGACCTTAATCTACTCTTCTAATCCCTCCAAACCCTGGACTTCATTCTTGTAAGATGTTGTGTGGCAGATACCCACACAAAACATCCTGTAATTACTCTTGAAATCAACTGAATGTGTTTGCTGGTAAATACATTGTTTTCTCATATTATTACACACTTTCAAATCACCTTATGTGTTTTTGAAGTGCTCAATGAGTCAAAAAATAATTAAATCCTTTGTAAGCAATGCAGAATTTAGAAAAGAATTTTCAGATTTTCGAGCATTTCATCCATGAGCAGAGCCAATGCATTTCTTTCCACAGAAAGCATCCCAGAATATCATGACTAATTTTCTGCAACATAACCTCAGTGAAAGCAAAAATTCTCTAAAACTTGCTGATTAATTGATCACTTCTGCCATCTCATATTACACTCCCTGGAATGTCATGGACTGTACAATTTGTAGAATATGGTAGATCAGCAGATTTAAAAACCAGATTCAGTCTTTCTTGAGTCAAAATTTGGACAGAAACAACAGCTATTTAATGCCAAACCCAAAAGGGTTTTTTAAACTTTAAGCAGAGAAAATGAACTTTTACAAGTTTAACTAGAAATACAAAAAAAAAAAGCACTGTTATTTTAGGAATGGAACATGATTTGAGACCTTGAATGCAAATTTTTAAGTAATAATGTTATTATATGCCACTTCCCACATTTCCTTTCTTACTTTCAAAAGAATGGATATAGTTTAATGCACACAGAATCCAAAAAAAAAGTTTGTCCTATTTCTTCTATCTGTCAGTCTATTTAACACTCATCAGATTTTCTTTATCACTAAGTGAAACTTTATTTGAAAAAGTGGGATTAGAAGAATGGCTAGCAGATGGGAAATAGAGACAACCCTGCGATCATAATGTAATCCATGTCACATTCTCTTATTACATTCTCATCCCACTAAAAAAATAATATCTTACATATCGTATCAAATTATTTAATATAATAATCTATTGTCACTTTCTTTGGAGCTATGCCTCTCATTACTGAAGCAAATGGACCTTTGCTTTGGTTAAGCCTTAATTTTTTTTTTTTCTAATTTGTAATGAAATTCAAATGTCTAATGAGTCCAATATGGCCTGTCAACTTAAATTATCTGTTTGTCTTTCTGTTTACCATATCTATCTGTCTACAGTTTTTATTTTTCTCTGTGAAGTTTAGTCATGGAATCCCATGTTACCTTCTGGAATGAATTTCTAACAGATGATTATTCCTGTTGATATGTTGATGATTTGCTAATTTACGGCTTGTAAATTTAAGAAATCTGAAGAAATCTCTGGAAAGCAGAGCAGATCATGAGAGAAGAGGAACAAGAGGTTCTAATAGCTTACACAGTAAAGAACTGTGATTTCATTAAAATAAATTTTTAATCTTACATATTAACTACAATAATGCCTCCAGATAATTTTTTTTAATATTTTGAATCTGTTACAAAGTCTTAAACATTTACTACATAAACATTTACTACAGTGACAAGGCAAGCAGTTTACACAGACATGGACAGAATCACAGAATGGGTGAGGCTGGAAGGGACCACAGTGGGTCATCTGGTCCAACCTCCCTGCTCAAGCAGGTCACTGCTGTCTCTGCCATATCAATTCACAGGAAGCTGTGTTCCACTTTATGCCCTTATAAAGAGTTTCCATAGGATTTGATAGTACTTTTGTATAAAAAATGGCAAAAATATTTTAGTCCATGGAATTAAATGTCCTTAATTCAATGTCAAGACTGAAAAAAAAACAGTAAGTTATCCAGGATGAGTTCATCAGTTTACAAATGTTCTTTCCATATGTTTTCTAGAGCTTTGCACAGGCTGATTTGCAATAAGCTAATATCTTCAACTGGAAAATATTCCACAGAATTAAAATCCAGTCTGATCATATGCACACATGAATACAGAAATGAAATAAGAACAACCTTGATTCAAAAGTAAACTAGTAAATACAGAATAAAAACTTAATTATTAATCAGTAGAGGTAAAACAAAACTGGATCTTTAATGAAATCTCATATCGCACCTCAATAATATGAATATTATAAACAAATAAGCAAAATAAACTTGATTTTTTTTCCTTAAATTACAGAGATGATCTTATATGTCCTAGTTTGGCTGGAACGAAATGTCTACGTTCCAAAATATCACAAAAAGAATGCTATAGCATAAATCTACTTATCCAAACCCAAGACTTTCTTGACAAAAAGCCCTGTCTCATCATAATTAAAGCCTGAAGTTTGTAGAAAAGTGGTTGATTAAAGCACTTCAGGAATTCATCCACAGTGATCAATTCCCCTTCCAGACTTCCAGAGGTATGAACACATGAACAAACTTTATTGCTTATTGCTCTGTTCTAAAACCAATAATCTTTCAGCTATGGTGACACAGTGGCAGATACCTTTTCATCCTTTTATGGTATTTCACTTTAGAAACATCACTTTCAAATGACCCCTTGAATACCAACTCACGAATTCCACAAACTGTTTAGAGAAAAAGCCTACACACATTCAAACTAAAAGCTTTAAAAAGAAAAGAGCTAAATGTAGATAGGGTGTAAGGAAGCACTTGCTGGTCTCATAATTATTAAGAAAAATGGCTAAGAGGAAATATCGTTACGAAGAATATTATATTCAATAGTTGCTTTGCATAAAGTATTTCCCAAAGTGTAAACTAATGTACTTTAGAATTCTTCCAGGAAAAGCACAGGAAGAAGAAATAGTTATGACTGAATTGTTCATCTGAGAGAACAGAAAAGCTGTGTAGGACGCAACATGCAAAACAGTGGAAGCAACACCACTGTTATTCTAAGATAACTCTTAGCTGCATTATAATATTTTGAAGGTGTCATTGCTTTTCATGTCTGAATTACCTGTAACTACAGTCTGGTTTTCTCTATCACTTGTATTTAGTGATGTCTATAGCAAGAAGCATTTGTTTGTCTGTTCTGACTATCACTAAAGTGAGGAGGCCAGTTTTGCTTGTCTACTGACCATCTGATTCTGGTGTATCAGGGCACACAATAAAAACATCACAGAATCTTCTGGTAAGTTCATCTGTAACCAGTAGAAAAACTGCTGTTTAGCAGCAATATCATTAACCACAGAGCAGCTCTCATCGCTTAGACATCTGTAATTGAAGATTATGATTGTTACCTTTTTTGGTAACAAACTTTGTTGTTGTTGTTGTTTTTGTTTGATTGGGGTTTTTGTGTTTTTTTTTTTTGTTTGTTTGTTTTTTGTGGGGGGGATGTTGTTTGTTTGTTGGTGGGGTTTTGCTTGTTTTTTTGTTCCAGATTGTAGTTGTGCCAAATTAATAATTCTTATCATTACATGTGTATGTTTGGTCTTGGTTGCATTTTGTATAGATATATTGGTATGCATTTCGGTACATATGCAATAGTGAGTACTGCTGTTTATTTAACAGCTTAAACTTCAATCAAAGACTATAAAGAAATTTTTTTCCTTAGAAGTCTCATTACAATATTACTACAAAGCAGTAATTATGATTTTAATTTAAAATTTTAAAAAATTCCCTATGAACTGTCGCAACAAAACTAACCTAGTATCTAGTACATTTAAAGTGATAACTGCGTACTGTCTACAAACCACTTTTGTTTCCAACGTTTGCATGTATGCGGCTCATCTAAGACAAAAATAAGGTTTTTTATTGTGTAAAATGAATCCTATATAGTTTACAATCCTTTGGGGATTTATTGGCCGAAAAGCAAAATGAAATGTGAGATCAAATTTGTTGGTGTTGGTTATTTCTCTTCTTCAGTAATTCAAGTTTGTATCAATAATTCTTATGCATACATTCTAGCTCCTTTATAGTTACAATTCCACAGCAAGGCTCCTCTTAGTATTAAAGTTATTCAGTGCAAACTTCAAAACATACATAATCATATGATGATTTTAATTTCTGACCTAAATGTTTAATAATAATGTTATTACACACAGAGTTTATGAGGCAACATGCTTGTTTTCTGGCTTGTTTTCTGGCTTGGTTGCTAGCTGGGGTTAAACCATGACAATGTATAAACATATATATAAATGCTACAAAGCAGATTCCATGTATTTATCTATTTTGTAGAAAGCTAAAAAGTACACACATTTGCCATTTTAAGGGCTGAATCTATATCTTTCCTCAAAATTCAGCTGTTTTCATACTGTACATGTATTTAATTTTATCTGGAAACTTTCTGACATTAGAAATAGAACAACTGTAGTTTCTCATTATTTTTACTGCCAGAATCTATGCTTGGTTGCTCAACTTAAAGACCTTATATAGCTAATTACTACCACATGCCCATATCCCAAGCAAAGGAAAACTTATTGGTTCTGACATTCCATTCTCTCAACACTGAATTCCAAATGAAAACTTAAATTTTGGCCAAACATAACATTTCATCAATCTTGTTCTACTGACTGCTAAAGCAACATCAAACAAGGGACTCTAATGGCTTTTTACTATGCAGTTCCCAAGCTTAGATTCTCTGATGAAAGACCCACATGAGCAAAGGACATCTTTAAACTACTTAACAATTAATAATTGAACCACAAAACAATGCATAAAGTAAATTGGACAGTTTGTATGCTGACGACAGAGCTGAGTTTCAAACAACAAATTATGTGAGCAGCAGAGAAAGCACTGACGACAGAGTGAGATAAAAACAAACGGATGGTGCATATAAAGAAAGACAAAAACAAAAGGTGAAAAAATAAAGTTAAGCACGCCCCAAAGCTAGCAGAAGCCTGTAATCTGAAGTTGAGCTTTTCAGGATGTGGGGTTCTGACTGAAGATCAGGTCCAAATTTAGAGACATCTGAGCAATGCTGGGTACTAGTGACAATGTAGAAGGGGAGAAACTAAAACTCTCTGTCTAAAATAGGTTTTAGCCATCTTCCCCTCTGCTATAACTCCTTTGGAGCTTTGAAAGCAGAGGTATGTGTTCTGTGTTTGAAAAACTTTTCTCTTTGAGACACCAAGTATGAATATAATACAAAACTGAGTCCTGGCATCTGTCACAAATAAATATTTTGGAAAATTAACAATACTACTCATTCTCAGAAATAAATCAAGGCATTTAATTTGTCTAGGTAAGTGATGCAAGCTCCCTACATCAGTGTTTACAGTTTACCCTAGACATTTCAGAGTATCTTAATAAATGCACATAAGTTTGCTGTCTAATTGCTTGAGTATTATTGAACAAACAATAGTATAAGCTATGTCTGATTTTAAAACTTTGATTTCTCTACACAGTGATATAAAACAGTACTCTAGAATTAGTTCTGTGTGACATTAACAGTCTTTCTGATACAGAGAGGAGAAGTAATTTGATAAAACCATAATCCACTTGAATAAAACGTTGCATGGGTGATGATTTGAAAGGAACAAAGTAAAAAATTATCTGCTTAAAGCAAGGAGATGGACAATTCATTAGACACACTCCTGTGGTACCTTCTTTACATTCTATGAAAAGGATCCTCTATATGACCAGACTTTCAGGGTAAATATACCCCTATGAGTGAATGTCACAAAAATATGTAATGAAATGAAGGATGGCAACACTAAAGGTGATATAGTGCTATATCACACTATATCACCAAGGACATCTAGTTCAGTAAAGGCTGTACCCCAGCAGGTCCAGGTGCTGGGAATGCCAGAAAGAGCTAGTTTTAACTTGGTCAACAAAACAAGCAGGCTTCAATAGAAATGTAATGAGTTAATGTGGTCCAATAAAATTTAACCTTTGCCATCAGGTAAAAACAGTGGGGTTTATGGGTTTGGTTTTTTTACCATACTATCTTGATAATAAGGCCTGTTCTTCTTTGGAGAAGCTTAATATGGTATGGGGAAGAGAATTGCTTTAAAATCCCTTGTCATAGATCCTAAAATCTTTAGTGTTTGCAATATCCATGGGAAATTAGATAAGGTATATGAGATCTGAATTTGTTGGTTGAACATTGAGAAACAGGGCTATTAGACTTCTTACACAGTCAGTCCAACAGAATCAACCAGTCAATATATATCTCCTATTTTGTAACCAGTATAACCAAGTTTTCCTAAAGAACGGAGTTGTCTGAAAAATCATGTGAATTATCATTGTCACTTAGTTAAGAGATAAACCACATGATAATCTGATGCCCAACTCAACCTTGTTCCAGAACTTAACTGCATATGTAATAGCAGCACTTTTTACAAGATATGTCAGTCTAGCCTTAGTGGTATCCAGGTTCTCTTGAAGTAGGGACAAAATGTTGTGACTTGTACCATAGCATAGCCCAGGTCTCTAATTATAGTGTGACAACTCTCCAGTGGTAACATCTGATGTCAAAGGATACAGCCTTGTAAGCTGTGAGTCAGCTATTACCACCTTCAGGGGCTCTTAAGAGTCACACAACCACACCTGGTCTTTTTGGACTTACTTTCTGCCTCGGGTTGAGTTAAAAGTTCCGCCGTATTTCTTCCGATTAAGGATGAGAGCAGCAATTTCTGGCACGTAGCGAGCAAACATTGCCTACATGCATGAAACAAAAACACAAAAAAAAAAA
>VZRZ01007062.1:582499-674669 GCA_013398175.1 Climacteris rufus
AAAAAAAGAAAATGGCATGCAGAGAGTGTTCTACTGCAGCAGAGGCAGCAGAGCCTCTTGGGATACTTACTTTCTTCCACTAACCGCACTATAGGAACCACCATATTTCTTGCGGTTTCCTATTAACTCTATGATTTCAGGGACGTAGCTGGCAAACATGGCCTAAGAAGAAGATAGGAGACAGAAGAAAAGACTAAAAAGAGAGGCCAAAGAAAGGGGGATGATGAATATTTTCAGAAGATATATATTTTTAAGATCTGAAAATGCAAAAGAATTAGATCTATGCAGTTGTTTAAAAAGAAAACTTCAAAAAAAATGCAAAAGTTCTTATCAAACAAAACCAGAGGGCTTAATGTAAAAGTTGGTCTTGGTCACCTTATAAATGAAGAAAATGGTCAAAAGAGGAAAAATAGACACACAAAACAAGAACAAAATTACTTCAAATTGGTATCTAATCACAAAAAACAGTTACATCTATTTCTTCCTGAAGAGGGGAGGGGGGAAAAAACCTATCTAAGCCCCACTGCAAAAAAAAACCCAAAGCCAAGTATTATCATTATTGTTACATTTCTGTTTCAAAACAGACTTTGCCCCCCATTATAAGAATTGAAAAGAAGACAAAAACAAGAGGGAATCAGGGGTTATTGTCCCATCAAGAAACAAAAAAAACACCCCCGCCCCCCAAAAAATACTTTTCCAAAAGTTTTTGGTTTTAGAAGGATTGAAATAACATGTGATAGAAAAAAGGTTTTGAGGAGAAAATAAAAATTATTCTGCCATGTTTTGTCCAACAAACATATTCTTTGTGGCTGGATACTTCGAAGAGCTACTGCCATTTGACATGATATTTGTCTTCACATGTCAATAAACAGAGATGGGAACACATGTATTTAATGCTCATATATATGTATCTCTGTGTGTCTCATATATGGCATTCACAACATTGGTTATATACATATCACCTCTGTAAGATGTATGTATATGTGAAATCAATATCGGAGGGTACAGTAACAATACACATATGTATGTATATGCACAATATACATTTTGAGTCATCCCTAAATCATTTACCTTGCACAGTGTAAATATTAAAATAAACTTTGCTGGTTTAGAGAACATTGCAACAGGTCCTATAATATTATTAATGCTGACAAATAATAGAAAAGTTGACATCAGACAATTAGTAACGTGGGTGCTATTTACATACAGGACAACCTGAAAAATTGCTGATATAAAAGGACACTGGTTATGGTCATGTGATAAACTGTGATCTAAAATTGCACTGTGTGACATGAAAGGATGTTTAAAATGAAAGAGAATGTTGTTTGCCATCATCTGGATCAGGCAAGCTGCTCTTTAAGGCAGTCCAAAGCCACAGTGTTTGTTGGAATTCTGGGAAGGAACACAGAAGGGTAGGTAGGACATCTGAAACCGCAAAGTGCCTTTAAATATCTATAGCAACCTCCAAAAATGCACTACAGTCAGTCACTAAGAAGTAGAGGACTACAAATAACATTATAGGTCAAAATATTAAGGCACTTCATGTATTCACATGCATTACTCATTTACAAGGATTAGAAAAATTCTGACTAAACTGGACTAATTTGACAAGCTCTGCCAAAATATTTATCTACAGCAAAAAATACTTATTAAACATATTTTAAAATTTTATAATTAATTTCACTTAACTAATCCAGATACTACTGCTTCTTTAATTACAACTTTGAGGTATACACGATCAAGATTTAAAGGTAGCTGGAACTATAAGAAGAAAAAGAAGAGTTTTTACCAGTCCCCCAAGGATGAAGAAGACCATGAAAAGGCGACCAAGGGTTGTTTTTGCATAAACATCTCCATAGCCAACAGTGGACATTGTAACCATCAGTAAATAAACACATTCCCAATATGTTAGCGGCTGATTATTTTGGAAATTTTCCCATGGATCCCCTGAGTTCTCCACCTACAATGCACAAGAAAACATATAATGAATTAATAAAGTTGTAGCCCAACTCTACCCATATACACATATGCATATGTGTGTATACAGATATATAACTTGGCATATAATATAAACTCTGAATCCTTTCCTGTTATTTATTTTGGCCAAATACAGAACCTGACCCTGTCCCAAACATAGCACTACAGTTCTTCTGCAAATATATATAGCCTTGCTAGTAATAAAATTTATGGAAAGTATCTTTTCCATGCACCACTAAATAATGTAACTTACTAATGTAGTTAGATAAGTTCATTTAATAAAAAATGTGTTCAGAATATTTTCAGAGTAAATCTTACTTGTAATGCAATTATACTCCTCAATGTTTTTGTTTTAAAATATTATGTAGCTATTGAAGGCATTGCTAGCAGTTTTAGTGGTAGGTTATTATTTTTTCAAAAAGCCAGCTACTGTTGTGACATTATAAATGTGTCAGTTGGAAAGGCGTGTGCCATCTAAAATTTGTTGCACTATAAAAAGTTGAAGTTTGAGTATTTCTAAAGTAGAATATAATATTTTTTTGTTGAAAAACAAAGGAAAAAATATTCCAAATCCTAGAAAATGGTGAGTTCAAAAATAGAAAAAGCTATTGTTTCTATGATAGGAATGGTATATTTGCCCAGAGGAGTGTAAAAATATGGTTCTATGTGAATGAGAAATATATCATAAATGGGAACATTCAAAAGCTCTGTGCATCCATGTAAGTCTGAAAATTAAATGGCTGCTTGTTCTTTCTATAGCAAGAAAAGAAACAATTTGAATTTAATCTTACATAGCAGAATACATGTTAATTCCAGTGAAGTCAATTAAATTGCTCCAGACTGACATCAATATATTTAAATGTTAATATTACTCCAAAACGGTCCTGAGTAACTTATTAATAGCTACTAGCAGCTGGAAGTGTTCCTGACTGGAAGCTGACCACAGGCCATAGCTAACAGAAAGCGCTGGAAGCTGACCATAGGCAGTAGCTAACAGAAAGCGCTGGAAGCTGACCACAGGCCATAGCTAACAGAAAGCGCTGGAAGCTGACCACAGGCCGTGGCTAACAGAAAGCGCTGGAAGCTGACCACAGGCCATAGCTAACAGAAAGCACTGGAAGCTGACCACAGGCCATAGCTAACAGAAAGCACTGGAAGCTGACCACAGGCCATAGCTAACAGAAAGCACTGGAAGCTGACCACAGGCCATAGCTAACAGAAAGCACTGGAAGCTGACCACAGGCCATAGCTAACAGAAAGCACTGGAAGCTGACCACAGGCCATAGCTAACAGAAAGCACTGGAAGCTGACCACAGGCCATAGCTAACAGAAAGCACTGGAAGCTGACCACAGGCCATAGCTAACAGAAAGCACTGGAAGCTGACCACAGGCCATAGCTAACAGAAAGCACTGGAAGCTGACCACAGGCCATAGCTAACAGAAAGCACTGGAAGCTGACCACAGGCCATAGCTAACAGAAAGCACTGGAAGCTGACCACAGGCCATAGCTAACAGAAAGCGCTGGAAGCCGACCACAGGCCATAGCTAACAGAAAGCGCTGGAAGCTGACCACAGGCCATAGCTAACAGAAAGCGCTGGAAGCTGACCACAGGCCATAGCTAACAGAAAGCGCTGGAAGCTGACCACAGGCCATAGCTAACAGAAAGCGCTGGAAGCTGACCACAGGCCATAGCTAACAGAAAGCGCTGGAAGCTGACCACAGGCCATAGCTAACAGAAAGCGCTGGAAGCTGACCACAGGCCATAGCTAACAGAAAGCGCTGGAAGCTGACCACAGGCCATAGCTAACAGAAAGCGCTGGAAGCTGACCACAGGCCATAGCTAACAGAAAGCGCTGGAAGCTGACCACAGGCCATAGCTAACAGAAAGCGCTGGAAGCTGACCACAGGCCATAGCTAACAGAAAGCGCTGGAAGCTGACCACAGGCCATAGCTAACAGAAAGCGCTGGAAGCTGACCACAGGCCATAGCTAACAGAAAGCGCTGGAAGCTGACCACAGGCCATAGCTAACAGAAAGCGCTGGAAGCTGACCACAGGCCATAGCTAACAGAAAGCGCTGGAAGCTGACCACAGGCCATAGCTAACAGAAAGCGCTGGAAGCTGACCACAGGCCATAGCTAACAGAAAGCGCTGGAAGCTGACCACAGGCCATAGCTAACAGAAAGCGCTGGAAGCTGACCACAGGCCATAGCTAACAGAAAGCGCTGGAAGCTGACCACAGGCCATAGCTAACAGAAAGCGCTGGAAGCTGACCACAGGCCATAGGTAACAGACAAGCGCTGGAAGCTGACCACTGGCCATAGGTAACAGACAAGCGCTGAAGCACCCAGAAGGCCGCGGTGGCGCAGCCGGCAGCGCCGGGGGCGTTCCCTGGCGAACAGCGCCACCTGCTGCTGGCTCGCCGCCGCTCAGCCTCACCGCTCGCAAGTTCCCACTGCTCCCAACTCCTCCTGAGCACAAGCTGGAGCTTCGGGAAGCTGTGGCGCCTTTTTGTTGCACTCTATCGATGTGTTAAGCCATTATCCAGAGGAACGTGGCTTCAGGTAGTAAAGTAGCTCAGAGAACCCATGGTCCATGAGGAAAAGTCAATGGAGTATTTTCAAATATACTTACCAAATGTATGAACCCAGCTGCTGTCAGCCACGTGCTGATAAATATAGAGCACAGATTCACTAGCTTGATGGAATTACTGGAAAAAAACAACCAAAACAAATAAGAACTTAGACTAGAATTTGTCACATATTTTTTATGGACAGCTGTATACAACTGCATACATTAGACTCAAGAATATGATTACTATTCCAAAAAAGAAACAGACTTCCTAAAAAACTTATTCAAAAGTTTATACATAATATGTATTGTTTTGCCTTTGGAGAGTTCACATTTTCATGATTTAGGTATCTTGAAATGAACATTCCAATGTATGAGAGCAGAAAGACAAACCTTAGCTACATCTGTAGTCATAAATAAACTAATAGAAATAAATAATGCTTTTCCACAGATAATCTGGTTGTCCCTCAGTACACTCACCTCTTCATTTTTCACTGCTGTACACCTCAGAATTATTCACATGTAAATACATAAACCATATATGAGAAAATTATTATTCCCAAATTAAATAACTAAGGTATTTTACACTTCCCATGTAAAGTCTTAAGTATTTTTCATATTATTCTACTTGTATGACTCCTATAGTTTTCTTTACTGAAAATTCACATGAAATTAGAGTATTTCATATTTCACATCCATATTTTTCTTCTAAAAAAATGAAAAAAGCAAAATTTAAAACTACGAATCAAACTCTGCATATACTTTTTAGTCCCACTGCATATTCTTTTCCCTATTACAGACAGAAGTGATTTTGAAGCAAGGGCCTCATTCAGTTCAGCAGGAAAATACCATACATAAATCTTTGTGGAAAAAAATAGAAGTAAAACTTGCTCCGTCTTTTTTCACAAACATCGCTACCCTAAGAAGGATATTCAAGACATACATAAGGAACTACAGCCCATCTTACAATCTTAAACAATCTTACCCATTCACTGTTTTGAAAACATTCATAAGGTATAACACCTCAGAAAAAAACCCCACAATTATTCTTAAAGCAATACATTCAAAAATACAAAAATTGGGGAAAATTCACTAGCAGTGTTAGCAGTAGAAGTTTTGCAGTAGAATTAATTAGTATTTATGTTTATAACTACTTTAAGAACAAAAAAAAAAAAAAAAAGGAATTTTTTTCAAAGAAGGAAAACTAACCAGACCAGCTCCATTAAAAATATTTTTAAGTTACAGTTAGTGAAGTAGGCACCTGGGAGTACAAGGAAAATAATATAACTGGGTAATATGACAGACACTAAAATGAATACTGTACTCAAAAAAAAAAATTAAAAATTATCAGCAGTCTTACCATTAGTGTTCACCTACATCAACATATATGACCTATTTCTCTCTTTCTTAAGGTATGGTTAATTAAAGTCCTTGTTTTTTTTTTGATGACAGGATTCAATTATAGCACAGGACCCTAACCCAATTGGTTCCCAGATTAAACAAAATCATAGAAGTCATGCAGATGCAAAGCTTCATTACGAAAAGCTAAATATCATCCTTCACCGGAACTTAGAACATGAGATATTCCTGATAAATAGTGTCTATTGGTCTCCACATACTTCTGCAATACCCATTAACTATTTACACTACTTGTTTGGTGCATTTTATTTTTGCAGATTTATTAAACACTGTACCTTGTCTGTCCTCTATGAAATACTCCCTGTGTTTCTGCCAGAGTCTAAATATAGATGAAGGATTAGTCATAAACATTTTCCTCCTCTTTAAGCTCTTTCCAACATCTGTGCAAAATCCCTTACTGTGAGCCCTGCCTAAGCCCCTGTAGTTTTTTTGGAAAATATTAGAAAACAACGAAGGAAAGAAATTTTTCAACTGAAAATTATAGAATTTAATTTCATAAAACATGGGAACAAAAAATACTGAGTAAAATACATTTTATTTCAAATTAGGGAAATGAACAGGTCCTTGGCAGAGTACAGTCTTTTAACATGACACTGTAAAATTCTGCTTTGTCTTACTGAATCTTTTCAAATATATTTAGCAATTTTTCACATATTCTAATAATTACCTAACACTTTGCTAGTCTTATGGCCTCTAATAATGCATTGTATAGCTTCTTCCTTTGGATTCCAGTTTTTAGAATGGCCCTTGTGCTCATTGCGTAAATAATATATGTTCCTTTAATCCTCATATCTCAGTCACTAATTCCAGGAGTAATTTTAATTTATGGGTTAGAGTAAATGTTTTTCTTTACTGGAGAAAAGGAAAAAGGATGAGAGAATTTCTTCTTCAATTGCACTAAATATTAAAAACACAGCAGTGCCCCTAATACCTTATCAGTTTCTCACCTTGTCAGGAGTTATGTTATTAATTCCAAATGCAATGAAATGCCTAGGCCGAATCAATTCCATACCTTTTTCATATTAAAACATATCACCTCAAACAGATAAGTCATATTTTGCTGAATTTTAAAACAATAAAAAGTACTTTTTTTCCCCCCAACTATAATTTCAGAGCTAGTAATGATATACTGAATTGGCTACACCAATTTAACGATTCAAGTTCTGTCATTAAAATGGGTTGCAAGAATTGCTAAAACATTTTAATTCCAGAAGTTTTTTAACCACCCCTGAGCTAAACAGTGTTGCAAGAACTGGGCAAAAGCAAACAATAGTATAATATTTTAAAGTAATAATAACAGTTAAGGCCACTGTATGCAATTGAAATAACTGATTAAATTTAGGCACGTACATTTTATTTAAATAAAATCAGGTTTGTTGAGACTACTAGTTTAACTGCTCTGATTCTTGTAAAATTACTAAAGATTCTCCATTAACCATAAGGGCTCAGCATGCCTTTTTTTTTTTTTTTTTTTTTTAAGGAAGCTAAATACTTTAGAACTGAATTCAGAACTAGAAGCTCTCACTTAAACACCATTTTGGTACTGTAACAGAACATGTGTGTGCAGCACATGAACCACAGAACACACTGAAAATATTAACATTTCTCATTCAAGTTAGCAGTAGCAAATTAATTGTCTAGCTTGTTGCTTTCTAAAAGCTAAACTCATGCAAGACAATAAAAGAAAACCCAAGGACTCACACAATCAAATTTATCCCAGGTGTAACTAAAAATTTTTGAAAATTCATTACATTCTGTTTGTTTTAATTTGACAAGTTCATTTAAAAAAAATATGTTTTGTGAACATTGATAGCATTCCAAATTATTTCGTTCATTTCAGGTTATTAAGTAAGACACAACTTTCTGTTGCATAACCAGGAGCAGGGAGAGACATAAAAAAACTGTTTTGAGACAGGGACAGTTTTTCAGTTAAATAAATGGTATTAGTGATGAACTGCTAAGAATTAATTAACTGACTAAACTGAAACACTCATATAAGAAAGTTTTGCTTTACAGGCTTTCAATAATCAACATTTGAGGTTTACAGATATTTTGACAGTCATATAAATAATCACAGAGGTGATGATATTAATATAAGAGTAAATTCTGCACCAGAGAAGTGCTGTTTCAATGAATAGGTCAATCTTGAATAAAGCAGCTTTGAGTACACTGAATGTGATTAATGCACCTTTAAGGATCTGGAATTTCACAAAACCCCCACTACTGAAGGGGCTATTAGCTTTTACTCAAAATCCTTTGAATTTACAGGGCTTCTCCATTGACTGCCATTTCTTATGGAAAGATTGTTCTGCATGTTAAATGTTATTCTCATTTACCATACTGGTAGCATTTTGAGCTATGGTACTTCAATGCACATTCTTTGACATCTTTATTTGACAAGAACTGGCTTCCTTCCAGTACCACAACCAAATACAGATAGTGTGAGAGTTTTACAACAAAGAGAATAGTTTCAAAGTTAAAGGTTGAAGAAACAGCTGTTTATGAGTGTGTACAAATTTCAGGAACTATTTTCCCATTGCTACCAATTATCATAGCAAGAAATGAATTTACCTGCACATAAAGGCCTCACACCTCTATATCAACTGGTGTAGAGAGCAGAGAATTTTAGAATGGAACTGAGTTTACAGTAATTACTGGAAGCTAGATTCAATACTTCCCCTGGGTCATTTTTTTTAGAATAATGGAGAACAATGTCTTCGACCGCAAGGCATGGGACGGTTTCTTTTTATTTCCTTCAAAATAATCTTTTGTCCAAAACTGTGGTTTTTCTGCACAACTTTCATGTATTAATAGGCCAAGGAACCAGTAAGCCAGAAGGTTAATAGGAGTATTTTAATTACTATATGAAAGAAATACTAAGGATCATGAACATAATAAAAAGATAGCTCAATGTAATTTTTAATGTTTTTGATGTGAAAAAGAATGCTCAGTTCAAAAAAACTGGAAGAGCCACAATCATAATTTCTCAAAATACTTTTTAACTGTTGAACTTTTATTCTGTTGAATGGATTTTAGTTTCTGTTTTTCCAAAACAGTAGAGCATAGACTGATTATATGGAAAGAAGTAATGTTTAATCAGTGCAAACCTATGTAATTCATTCTGCTTTTAATTTAACAACACACAGCCTTGCTCGATATTTCAAATGTAACAATTCATCAGTTAAAATCTACTGATCACATAGCAAAAGATGCTGTCACTGACAAACCATTCATCAGCAGAAAAAGTTTTAAAGAACAGATAACAAGTGGGGTTTTTTGCAGAAAAAAACTCATATATTACTATGACCCAAAATCTAAGCCATTTATATTGTCACCAATGCAACTACATCAGAATGTAAGAAAAAGTCTTACCTTGTTTTAAGTATATTCAGAAACTGCAGAATTTCTGAAAATTGTATCAGTCTAAGGGCTCTTAAAAATCTTAAACCTGCAGTAAAAGAAAAAAGTTATAGTAAAGAATAATTCAAATTATAACAACATATCATAATGACAGTGATCAATTAAATCAACATAGGTAGCATACAAAGTGTCAAATACCTTTGAAATGCTCTTCCATATTTATTTTTTCAAAGATTCTTAACAGGTCTTTTTCAAATTGTTTTAAATTTATTTCCCCAATAGCTGATGTACCCTAGCAGAAAGCCTTAGTTTATGTAGGAAGTAATGGGAGGAGACACACAGGCTGAAAGCCAAGGGGAAAAACCCTCACTGAGGTTTCTGTTGGTAGCTGTAGTGCACATGTCCTTCTCTTTCAGGCTGTCAGACACATGCCGATCTGAAACATCTCAGGCCTCCAAGCTCTCACGTTGCTTAGTGAAAAATAAGAGATTATGGGCAAGAGATCTAATAACCTGGATAAAGTAGATGGTATATGCCTGATTAAATTGGTAAATCTTACTGACGTAAAATCTTTTATTGTAATAATGTTCCACCCTAATTTCAACAAACTCGAGCAGAACAGAGAAATAACACATTTTCTCTTAAAAATGGCAAATTTACTACAATTCTTTCCATCAGTCTGTAACTATAAGAACACAGTGCATTTGAACAATTAAAAAACAAGTGTTTTTACAAAGAAACAGCATTTTTATGTTGAAATCAGATTGCGTGCATAGCAGCTCCAAACAACCACAAAGTCAGTGAGACAGATACAGTGTGTGCAAGAGAAAATAATACAGAAGATTAAGGGCTTAAATTATTAAAATAGTCTTATGCTGATAGCAAATTATTTGGCTGCAGATCCTTGGTATATGAATAAAAGTACATTGTGTACTATACATATGCACAGCTTATAAAATTAAAGTAAAGCTTGAAGGATAATTTTTATTAGAGAGTACAGACAGGGGTTACATAAAAGTTGTGTAATATGGTATTGCAACTGTTACAGTAAGATCCAGGGCAGCTTCTTCTCATACATTCCCTTTACTAACATTTATTTTACCCAATTCCAGTGCAAGAAACCACTTTTTATTTCTAGAAATTCAAGGAAATGCTGATCCTGGTAAACACATAAACCTGGTCATAACTTTCATCATTTCACTGAAAGAAGAGGTTCCCCTCAAGCACAAAGGTGCATGTGGCAAAGTGTGTTTAAATCAACAAGTTTTTCCTGCAGTATTCTTGGAAAGTTGTTAAATAAAATATTTGCTCTTGCTAAGGCTTATAAATAGTCTTGTTACGTAGCCTTGTTAAGACTCCTAAGTATTGTTAAAGTACATTCCTGTCTATTATATAAAGTTTCTTTTTAATTACTGGGTGTGGGGAACTCTGAAAATTAATCACAACTTGCTAAATGGATTCAGGGACCTAGATGAAAAGAAATAAAATGAAGCTTAATAATTATAAATGTCAGATCCATTTGTGATTAGAGAATGACAGTTTTGGATCATATTGCTGAAACTGTGAGAGACACATCCCTCTGTTCTACTTCTAGTACTTCCCACCGTTACTACTCTTATTGAAAGAGATGTAGTTAGACAGGGAAGGAGAGGTTCTCTACTAGCAATCATAAACTTTCTCAGCTCTTTTTCATCCAGCTGCTTCACTCACACCCTCCAAACTTTTTTGAAAAATGGCTAGTGGAAGAAAAACCCTTCCTCTCAAATGTTTTGCAGTGCATGTGAAGCTAACGACATGACCAAGGTAACCATTGACATGTTTCAAAAAGAAGACTGAGAAATGTCAAAGTTAGCAACAAAACCTCTAGCTCCAAACCATTGTATTTTAATTGCTGAGACATCAAATAATAGGAGAAAAAATACTAGGCTTTCAAAGTATTTTTTGAAAGAAGAAAATAATTATGGATGAAGTTCTGCATTTGCTGCAGCCCACATCATTTTAAAGAATTCCCTTCAGAAAATAGAACTGGCTTTCAATTGTAAAAGTTAAAATAATTATTATATGGTAAATTAATTCTTTCCAGTATCCTACAATTTTCTAAACACAGAGCTGCTATTAAACTCCTATACGTATTTCATTTTATGTAATTTTCATAGAATTGTACAACAGTTTGGGTAGGGAGGAATTTTTATAGGTCATCTTTCCCAACCCTCCCTGCAATATCTCCAACTAGATCAGATTGCTCAGAGCCGTGTCCAATCTGATCTTGAATGTTTCCAAGGACAGGGCATCTACCACCTCTCTGGGCAACCTGTTCCAGTATTTCACCACCCTCACTGTAAAAAAATTCCTTATATATAGTCTATAAACAACCCTCTTTTACATTAAAACCATTTCCCTTCCTGCTATTGCAGCAAGTCCTGTTAAAAAATCTGTCCCCATCTTATAAACCTCTTCAGGTACTGAAAGGCCACAACAAGGTCTCCCCAGATCCCTCTTTTCTCCAGGCTGAACAACTCTCTCAGCCTTTCTTCACAGTAAAGGTGTCACATCCCTCGGATCATTTTTGTGGCCCTTCTTAGGACCCACTCCAACTGGTCCATATCTTTTTTGTGCTGAGGGCCCCAGAGCTGGACACAGCACTCCAGGTGTGGTATCACAAGAATGGAGTAGAGGGTAGAATTTCCTCCCTTGCCCTGCTGCCCATGCTGATTTGGATGCAGCCCAGGACACAGTTGGTTTTCTGGGCTGCAAATTCCCATTGCCAGCTTATGTCCAGCTTTTCATCTGTAAGCACCCCCAAATCCTTCTCTGCAGGGGCTGCTCTCAATCCCTTCCTCACCCAGTCGGTATTGACACTGGGGGTGGCCCCATCCTAGGTGCAGGACTCTGCACTCGGCCTTGTTGAGCCTCAGGAGGTTCCCACAGACCCCTTCTTGAACTTGTCCAGGTCCTACTGGATGGCTTCCCATCCCCCAGGCACATCAACTGCACCACTCAGCTTGGTGCGTTCTGCACACTTGCTGAAGGTACACTCAATTCCAGTGTCTCACAACTGTTATCTCTTTCAGGCCTACCAACTCACCAAGAATAGAAATGGTTGATGTTTGTTTATGCATCAAAAATAGAAAGAAAAATTCACTAATAGGAGCACTTACAAAAATTCCCCCTTTCCCAAAGCTGTTTCAGCTACATACTCAAACGTGTACAGCTCTCCCTTCTCAGCAATGTTTGGGAATGTGTTTTATAAATGTGAAGAAAAATAATTTCTTTTATTATGAAATACCTACAAAACTGTTTTACATTTAAATTATATAATCAGTACTTGAAATAGCATTTCTTATGTATTTTATGAAGTCTGTTCTAATTTTGCACAAGTCATGGATCCTGTCTGCTAAAGTTAATGGCAAACTGCTAAGTAGAATGCTCAGCTAGTGCTTATACTTTCTCTCCATTATGTAACTCATCTTTTTCTTGGCAAACGGTTTTACATTGGAATTTTCTTATGGGATCTAACTAGAATAGGATATAATTTGCTATAATACAAATTATACAAAAAAAAAAGTAGCAAAATATTTAATTTACCTAGAAAATCTCTCTGATCAGAGAAAAAAATATACAGTTTAAATAAATGAAGGACCTCTTGAGTTTGTCACTCTTCTGCTTCTAAACAGATGACTAAAATATGCTTAGGAAGTGGAGTTTATTTCAGCTGCAATTGCAGGACAAACCTAAGCGATTCATAGATTTCAAGATCAGAAAATAATTTTTATGATTGTCAACTAGATTCCTTTATAAGACAATATAAGACAAAGTGTTTTAGCCAATGGTTTCTGCCTCTAGTAGAGGCAACAGTACAATAATTTGAGTTGTAGGTATGATCATTCAAATAAACGTTCAATGATACCACAGGATTATTTTCTTACTGCAAAAAAATTAGCTACATGTGTTGCCTGTGCAACAAATGGACCATCTTCAAAATACATTTTCAAAATACATTGAAAATGTAAAACGTGTGTTATGTCATACTGTGAGTGTTCAATCCAGCATCCATAAAAAATCTGCAAAAAATGGTCACTAAGGGAGGCTGCATACTGACAAAAAACCCTGAAATCAGGCTTACGGAAATCAATTATCTATTCAATAGGAAGCAATATAACATGCTGAAATACCAGGCTAGATCTAGAATATAGGAGTACTTTTTTCCTGACTCTCTACAAGGACTCAGCAAAATGGATGCTTTAGAACAGAACAGTGATACAGACATGGCCAATAAACTATGTGCCAGTAGCAGTGCAATTACCATAGAAAATTACTTTATCTATAAATTTTACGGCAAAGTAAACAATATTATTAAAGTTTTATTTGACTTTACAGTTTTCAAGATACTGCAACAGGGTATTTTGCTTTCTGTCAGACAGTTTTGCAGTCTCTCTGCTGAACTGATGCTTCCCACTGGATTAATAAAAAGCAGCAATCAGGATTACCCGTAGGTTGCAAACTGCCTCCAAAAAAAGGAAATTTACCATTTTAAATCTTTAAAGGGAAAGGCAAGAAAATCTATACAACTATACTTATATGAGTTTAATGGAATTCTAATAAATAGAAACAGGAATTGGGAGATTTCTTCACTCAACATGAGAGGTCAATCAACAAGAACAGCACCAAGCATTACATTATTTCTCACCAATGAGATATATAATCCCTTTCTGATTGCCTTATGCTGTTTTTTTTTTCTTTTATTGACAATATTATAGCCAAAATATTGGCAGATGGATCCAATACACAGAGATGCCGTTTACCACTTCTCTTCCTGACAAACCATTCACCCATTCATCAGAACAGCATCTTCATCAAACCTATCAATGGCTACTTCTACCCTAGATTTCATTAAGACCACATGGTTTACTGAAGACTGGAAAAAAAAAAAAAAAAACCAGAATCCATATTCAGGGACATTTTCTAGGACACAGGATGGATGGATAATTTTTTGGATGCAAAATAAACCCATTTTGAATGTCTTCACACAGTCCAGCAGAGTTACCCGAGATCTTATTCCCTGTAGATAGGCTTCAAAATGAAAGCTCAAAGACAAGAAGAAATAGAATGGGAGGAAAAGGATTTACCATTCCTTAGAAGCAACTCAGACAAAATATGTCTATACATTTCCCCACCTCTGTTATGCAACTGTACAAGTGGAGAGAACAGCCCACAGCATGAAAAGAATCAGTGCTCTATGACCAGGACAGTAAAATTACAATCAAATTTAGAGTCTACGTAGATTGTATACTAATTGCTTCCACACAACACTGTATCAAAGATTCGTTAACAAATCTCTCGGCTGCACATTTCTTTAACTTACTCTTACACCTTTTAAATAATGACAGCAGTTTCAAAAAACATTTCTAGCTAACACTAAAATAGCAGAATATTACATTTCATCCTTCAATAAAGACTGGATTATTTGAACAACGAACATTTGGTGAACAATGAACCCCTTCGCTGAGGGAGAGAGAAATACATTGCCGCATGTTAGCTTGGGAAGGAATTCTTCCTACTAAGCAACTGAAATACTGCAGCTTTTTTAGAAGATAATACCACTCACACCAGAATAACACCAGTATAACAAACTACAGTTCTGAAGAAAAAGTTTATAGTTGGACCTTACCCCAGTACGAGCCAACCCTATAACAAGACACCAAGGAGTTTCGCAAAGTACGTTGCTCTTCCTTTTCGGGGATATTATGCCCAGGTTTGACACGATATCCATTTTTGAACAACTCTCCATGAGATTTTTTACGCCTTCTAGTACTTTTATAAGTTTCTGTACGCGTGCCCCCACCAGAAGGGTTGTGGTAGACTAAAATCTTGCTGGGAATCATGACTATGTATCTTCAGCTTCAGGAGCAGTTCACGTAAGTATCGTGGTCCAGTCTTCAGTCACAGCACTCACTAATAGTGAAGATGGTCATATATTTACCCTTCTTTTTACATTGAATTCAGCACAAGCAACACGGAGAGACAGCTCAGAGTTCTATCTTTAACAGAACTTCTCTTTGGGAGCAGATTTGTTTAACTGGACACAGGATAAAATTCACCTTTACACGTTGTTATCAAGAGATAATTCAGCATAATCTAGTCCATTTCTGTCAGCTTGAAACAGACAGAATGAATTCAAATACAAAACTCAGCCTGACAAAACAGACTAAGAGTATCACAAACCGGATGGACAAAACAAATCACAGAAGCAAGCAGGCAGTGCAGATGCTCCTCTGATCCGTGATGTATTAGAGCTTAAAAGCCATCTTCTATCCGGATATTACCACATAAGCTTCTTTCAGATACACCAAAGAACCACACCCATTGATTCAAAACCCACAAACACGATGTTGTTCACTTGGAATGAACAGGTACTCTCATAAAGAATATAGTTCTTCTAATTCAGGTACATAAAGGGAGTTGTTTATAATTGTTTCCTGGAATTGTTTATAGTTTCCTTGGCAAGTTCACATATCTGTCTTCCAGTTAAAACTAGTATGCAGAAGGCAGAGGTCATATAATCAGTCAACTCTTACAGGATTTATCCCAGATAAAATAAAAAAACCTCCAACAAATAAACACATCAACCCTTCATCCAATCCCAGTTAATGACAGCTATCTTACTGAAGGAAAAAGAATGCAAAACAAAACAATTTAGCCATCAAGCAAGAGCACGAAGAATAGAATCCATAGCTCTCTCAACAGACTTTCTCTGTGAATAGTCACAAACCTGCATTTTTGTTCAGTCAACTACCATCTCACTCATTTGGATAAAGCTCTTTAAATTAAAATGTAAATGTGATCTTCCATTTCATATGACATGTTTTCTTCATAAATTTTCCAGCTTTGAGCATAACATACAAACTAAATCTTCAAAAGCTACCTTAATTTTGAGGAATACGCTTTTTTCTTTCTTTTTTTTCTTTTTTCTTTCATGATTTTTGGCCACAGAAGAGCCACAAATATACCAATGCCATCTAGAGTACAACATAAAGCTGACAAAAAAAGGCTGCACCACGTGCTTATATGAAATATACAGGATTTCAAAGCATTTTGGAAATGTTAAGGGGTGACTGCCATATATGAAGGGGAGAAGTACACACACATTTCCAATTACAAATAATATGCAGAGTGTATATCAGAGGCAAACTACCTCCATGAGTCCTTTACATTGTAACCTTTAACACTACATTCTCACAAACAACCTGGTTATGTTCCCACTGGTCACAATAGTCAAGTTCCAAGTCTACAGTGTTGGGATTTGACACTCTATGTCCACATCCTATCTGTGATATATGAGTGAGCCCTTGAATCATTCCTCTCAAATTGGAAAGATTTGAAAAGGGGTAGTACTTATCTGTGTTACTAATCACATCTTGTACAGCTCAAACTGAAAGCACGTCCTACTTACTTTTTGCCATATAAGGCACACTGTTTTCCTCTCTTTTTGTATTTCCTCTTGACTAGTATTACAATCTTGTTATTATCCAATTTTAAACCTATCATTAGTGTACTTCATACTCAGTATAGCAAATGTTAGGATGTAGAATCCATTTACCTTGCAAACCTGGAATATCTCTAAATGAAAACAGGACTCAAGTAATAAATAGCAAGAGCCAAACTGATTTACATAACCTGTTATTTTGGTTTTAACAATTCCACAGTATTCTTTTAATTCCTTAGCTACCTGGCATAGTCATATTTTTATCAATTTTTTTCCTTTTCGGTCAGTGCACTGCTTAATCTGTTGCATACATCAAAATTTGAAAATATAAATTAAATTAAAAAAACAGGAATAAACCTAAAATAAACCTGCTCCACAAATCTTAAAAAAATCTGTAGATTAATTTGACCAGCTGCATGGTGATGACATGTCATGCTGAGAAGTGCTCTTCAACATAACAGACAAAGATGTTGGTATTGCTTTCGTGTGTGGATGTTTCTGCTTTCCAAAGGAAAATTTTTTTGTGTTTTCTTCTACAAACTGATTACCCAAGACAGCTTGTTGTTTTCAGTGACATTACAGTTCTCTACCATCTATAATATCTTATCTATTACTTGGCCAAGTTTTTTACATTAGATGCAAAATTAGATTACACAAAATTGTTCTATTTTTTTTTTCAGTTGTCAAGAAAAAAACTTTTAGATAGTCAAGCTCAGATGAGCATCTGAGCGAAAGTCTGTAGACCATTTAAGCAGATGATGATGGTGCCATCAGGAAATTAGTACTGTTTCCTACCCTCCTGGTCTGAGGTAGACTTAAAACTCTTAAACCCTATGTTATCAGTAATACCTGAGATTTCTGAACTCTCCTCTGAAGTATTTAATCCAAACTAATCAACATACATTTTGTTATAAAGAGCTCTACAAAGACTTTTAATAACCTATTTTGCCTTCAATGAATCCAAGCTACTTACAAGTGATGTTTTTCATATTTTCTACAGAAGCATATCCTTGAAGGATACCACTCCATGACCCTCCCTAAACTTGCCCTAAAAACAGTTTTATATACTTATGGAAGCACTCCTATAATTAAATGACAACTTGCTTTCAAATTCCATTCAAATAGGAAGCTATTCAATTTAAATATGCAGGAGAAGAAAGCAAGAATTTTCAGCAGCTAAGCTCCACTTTAACTTTGCAGGGACTAGGTATTTGCTATATCATCTTGAAGGAGAGCAAGGAAAGATTAGATCCTGCTTTGGAAAACCAATGTATTGGGTAGAAGTGGGTACCAAATTATTGTCCTTTAAAACACAGGTTAGACATGGGTGACTGATTGGCTGTGCTTTTGCAGGATACTTTGTGCTTACAGTTGTGCTCAAAAGCACAATCTGTAAAAAAACCACAAAACACAAGGAAACCTGCCAAGGAGAAACATGCTGTAGAGAAAAAAACAACTGTGTTATATGCCATGACTATTCTCTCCTTGAAAATTCATTTTTAATTTTATTAATTAGTGAAGACAGAATTTTCCACATGCTATCTTTCCTCTTTTAAATTGCTGCTTCTGAAACGAGAATGTAAAAGCCATTGCTGTACACAAAATGGCCTATAACATTTTCATTGGCGCTATTTCAAAAATGGTAAAAGTATTATTCATAGGAAAAAATAACCTGATCTGTCTGAATATAAAAACTACAGAGGTTGGGCAACAACTACATTTTAGTGCAACTTTGTAGCAATATCTATGGGTTATGACAAAAGCAGAATAATGTTCATTCTGGCAAGAATTTACCATTCATTAATCTCACTAAATTATTTAGGAATTTAGAAAATTTACAATCTGATCTTGAGTTCTTGAGAAAATATATGTAGTTCCATTATTTATTTTTTTATCTCCCAGTCTCAAAGTCTGAAGATATTAAACCATTTTCAGAAAGCTTGGCATTAGCAGTAACAAAACCAGTCAATAGATAAGTGAAAATTCACTTCCCTGCTTTACACCACTTCAGGCAATGACTGTGTCATATTCCATAAAGCAAGCACAGATGTACTCAGTAGTGAATGAATAGCAGCTCTTTACATAAAACCAGAGCATATTAACTTGTAAACATCATATATTACAAAGGAAGTATTATCTCCCCAAAGTGATGTTGGTGCCATTTTTAATGAAAGGCTGAAAGCATAAAGGGAAGAAGAAACAATATTCGTATTTATCTAATGGGTAAAAAAGGAGTTAAGGAGACAAAGAATTTTTTCAGCTCTCATTTTTCTATTTTTTTAATCTTATACTTGTATAATCCTTTCCACATACTGGGATTCCATATTCAAAAAAGATGTAAAATATGCCTTTTTAAATTCTTTAATCTGGGGAGAAAACTATTAATTGTACACTTTACTGATGACACTACTAAAACCAAAACAACTCCTGAAATAAGCATCTCAGCAAGCTCACCTTGCAAAGAGGTGGCACAGAAGGTTGGAAATATGGGGATTGCTTTTTAAAGTGACCATTACAACTCAATATATAGTAGTTTCCCTTCCTGAAAAATGACAAGTTAGCATCTTATATAATTTTCTCTGGCATTCATCAGGAACAAATTGCACTAAAATCAGGAATATGCTATTCTGAGAGGCTGTAACCATAGGGCAGAACAAATGATAAGAACAAAGGCAAAGGAAGGGCAAAGGCCAGATCTAAAGCCTGACTCATGCTGCAGGATGTTGATTTCAAAAAAGACCTGCAATTCTGCCTGTCTTTGCCTCTGTGAGTCACAAGGCACAGGCCATAACTGCCAAAGAAACAATGAGCATACTATGAAATAAGACCTGAAAAGGAGTCAAGTATTTCAGTTCTAATCAAGTGGTATGATATAATGCATCCCAATCTCTGAGCCTCTTCAGTCTTTGAGCTGCACAAAGAAAATAGTTAAAAAATGGATATGAGCAGATACATACAGATAAATTAATTATGAGAAACCAGTTATGAAAATGATACACCACAGAATTCTGTATATGATCATGATCCAGGTGCAAAAAACCAGTAATTCCATTTTCTGAGCAGATGGACGCCAAACTTCAGAAGATATTTATGCCTGTCCTGGTGAAGCAATATCCTTTTACTCCTTTTACTCGGTGTACAGAATGATTCCTTGCATATTGTGTAAATTTATGTTGTACCAACAATAAACAGCGTATTTCAGACCAGTTGTTGGATTAAGAATTTAGTCATAAAATTCCACAGAAATCAAAGATTATGGTGTTTTAACTGCTTTTTGGAAATACAACTGTTGTATAGCTCCATACACCATGTATCAGCATACCTTTCTTCACCTCAAAGCAGTACTAAAAAATAGTCTTCACCTCCTCAGTAGTGCATCATGTTTAAATACAAGGTCGGAGTACTGGAAGTGTCAATTCACCACTAAGACTGAGTCAAGAATAAATCCAGCAAAGAAAGTGGCATTTCAAAACTCCTCTCTTCAAATTCATGTCAGACAGAAAATCTGTCTGTGATCTGCCTGCTGAGAAGAAAATTCTCACATTTTCCAGTGCACACAAACACTTGCCCTAACAGACCAATGTTACCCAATCATATAAGAAAAGATAGGGAAAATTTCTGTGCACTTTCAGAGTAGATTAGAGCCAGTGCCTAGTAAAGTAGGTGTCCAACATTTTCCTAGGAGGTGCTGTTCCTCAAATCTTTATATCATGTACTACTTTCCACTAAATGGAAAGTATTTCTTAAAGGATTTGCCCCACATGCAATTACATATAACTTGCTCTAGATGAATTTCAAAGGTAAGAATGAACATGAAAGATTTCAAAGTACTTCTAGACGTCTCTGCTTTTACAGTGCTGATATCTACACTTTGCCTACAATAGGAAGGAAAGTGAAACACAGAAAAATCCAAACTCAGTGTTCATATAGAATTGAATAGATAATAAAAGTTCAAATCATACCATTTTCTTTACAAAGGGTCCTAGCTCATTTGAACTCATACTCACAGTATTTTACATGTAGAGCCTCAGATATTCATTGACTGCACACCATCATGATATATATTGCCTGCACACTAGCCACTACAAAAATAACTTTTTCTTAAGAGTTAGCATTGTCCCAATCATATATTAGCCATCAAGAACTATGCTCTGATAAGTATGTAAATTTCAAATAGTGAAATTACAAAAATATATAAACTATGTATATACAATACAAATTTTAATACTTACTAATAAACTTATCTGAATTTATTTAATTACACAATTAATTAATCACTAAAGTTCATAATTGAAGCTTGAACTTCTACACCTGTCACTTACAGCAGCCTTAACATAACAGAACATTGGTAAGAACCCCTACAGGACTTAAAAGTTTTGGCATCAGTTATGGAAGATGAATGTTGAACAGGAAAGAATTTAATTTTGAAAAAAGGAATAAATACAAAGGTTGTGAAAGGTATTCAAACCATATTAGGATTTTATATTTATCCCACTGTGACTTTTTCTTCTGCTGTCACAATGCTGCAGTAGTTACATCCTTGAAATTCAATGGCTCTTTAGACTAACTTCAGAGAAAAGCATCCCAGATCAGAATTAAGTAAAATTGAGCAAAGTGATAAAATGTGCAAATAATCTTAACTCCGCTATCTGCACACTCCGCTATCTGCACACAGTGTCAATGCTCTGTTTGGCTACTAATAGAAGAAATTGAGGAAAGCAGTGGAAAAGTTCCCAAAGCATGCACATATAAAGAACAAATCCTGGCCTCTAAGCATCATTAGCTTTATGGGCAGACTTTCTGGCAATCCATCAGGTAAGTCACTGCAGTGCACATAGTTACAAAGGACTCGATAACTTCAGAGACATTTTGTCTGGGGGTCAGCAGTGAATCAAGTATAAGCCCTTCATAATGTAAGAATGCAAATACAGATGTACTAGAGAATGTTAAGCATTCAAAACACTGATGTGAAACAAGTGGCAAAATGTGACAAACTATGAAGGATACACTTCTCTTGACTTAAGTCAATATTGTATGAAACTCTGACAGATGGTATAAATATCCTGCAGTTCAAAACCTCAGAAAAAGCCTTAAATACTTTAGCTGTAAGAATACTTTCCAAATTTTCCTGCTCTATATGCTGTCTGACTTAGTATGGCAAAATACTGCAATTGCAAAGATAGAATAGTGGATTAAGAATTTTAGTTATCCAACCATTAATTCTGATATGTCACATGAGGAGGAAGGTCAAAATTTTGCAGATTCACAGAACATTCCAAGGTGGAAGGGACCCACGAGAACCACCAAGAGCAACTCTTAAGTAAATGGCCCATACAGGGATTGAACCCACAACCTTGGTGCTATCAGCACCAGGCTCTGACCAACTGCTTTTCTCATATTGACTCCTGGAGTACTGAAGCACAAGAAGTCATTTTACCTAATCCCAATGGGGTTTGGACCTCTCAGGTGTTGGTCAACCAGTGCATCTCAATAACCCTTTTGAGTGTGGAATTGTAATAAGAGTGAAAAATCTCAATCAAATTCTCTCTTGACTTTTCTTAGTTTCACACCTATAAAGTGGAGTGCAAGAACTGCCAAGAGATTACTGGAAGGATATGAATGATCTGGTTTAAATAAACCTCCAGTCTCAGTTGAGTACATAAGTTCCATCAGAGCCCTTTGATATCAGAAAGAATAGCCACTATTAGAATTTTCCCAAGTCTTGTATAGAATTTTTAGCTTCTAATCTTTCTAGTGAAAGCCCAACTATCTTTGCATCAGTTTATATCAGTTCCAGTCTCAATAGGATTTAGTTATGATTAATTCAGTCTTCCAAAAATTCAGGAGGAACATAGATATGCAGTTTGGGGTTTTTAATTACTTAAACTGAATAATACATCTTTTCTTAATTCCACATAAACCAAGACTCATGCACCACAGAGCACAGTAGACAACTTGTGCTGAATTAATGAGAACTACACGGGCATCTCAGTACATTTAGTCCAGGGTTTAGAAGACAAAATAGTTCCTTTGAGTAGTGTTACAGAAAATAGAAATACAAGTGAATTAAAGATCAAAAACAGTAACCATAAATCACAGACGTCATATTAAAAATAACAAAATATAAACTGTCATGTTCTATGTATACAGACTGCTAGTTTTGGATTTATACAGATATCAATCATATTACTTATAAAGTTGGCTGTAAACAACAAACATTCAAAATTCAAAGTGGAGAAGATCCCACTCAGCAGCAAACTTATTCAGATTAAAAATATTATTTTAAAAAGATAAAAAAGTCAATGAAACAAGATATTCAGGGAAAAACTACTGAATAGTGCATAAAGAATAGACTGAATACCTACAGGGAACTGCACATATTGACATACTATCTGGGAGTAAGAAATGAAATTTTATTTTCAACTGGTCTTTCAGCTGACTTAAGATAAGAAACAATTAGTTAAATTAAAAATTTTAAAAAATAATAAAATCAATCTCATCTCTCATATTGCCATTCAGGAAAGTGTGCAGGTTACTTACATGCTGTAGATAGCTCAAGAAAACTTGGAAATCATCTGACTCATGATAATGTGACACTAAAAGAAGCATTTTTAATTGCCCCTCATTCATGTGAATACAAATGCCAGAAGACAGCATAAATAATTATGGGTTCTCTCAGCAGTTCGAGGGAATGGGTTTTCTCCTTTTACAATATTATTCCACATTCTATTAAAGACAAATCTCAACAGTCTCAGTAGCCTTCATTTAAGCAGAAGAACTTAATTACAGAGTCTGAAAGACTACTGAAACAATTAGAGACTCCAAGGGCAGTCATAAAGTAATTAAACTGATAATAAAAAGCAGGATAAAAGGAAAATATTACCCTGCTTTTTCACATAACATCCAGTTATTGAGAACAAATTTAAACTGGACAGAAAAGGATATGGGGAGAAGAAAATTATGTAATATCTTTAAAAAATGCAAAATGTTTGGCTATTAAAAGAAATTGCAGTGATTTCTTTTTCAGCATAAATCCCTTATATTTTATATTACTATCCTACTATTATCCTAGAGGGGAGTATGACTCAATTAAATATGAGCAAAGAGAGTTAAAATTGGTTACTATAAACTACTTAGAATTTAGCAGTCAATCTATATCTAAATGACATTCTGTGTTTTGAATCACTAATTTGGCAGACTATGATCTCAAATATTTATGGACTGATGTCCAGAAGAAACATGAAATAGAACACTAACTAATCATGACAACAGAAATTTGGCTATATGAGATAATGTAAAGTCCAGCTTCTTATGTTCCTTTGTATGAAATATATAAAAACAGCTTGGCTTACAGCATGGCAATGTCTACCTGAAAAACATATGCTGAAGAACAGTAATATACCTTTAGAAGTTCTAAATATTATAACCACAAGAGAATACTAAGATTGTTTCACTGAAGGGAGAGTTGGTTATATGACAAGGAAATTTTATTAGGAATTCAGATTTAGAAGACTTAAATGAAAATACTAATTACTAATTACTTAATTACTAATTTACTGTTCATGACCAAAAAAATGAAACAAACAAAAAGTCCAAAATAGTAATATATAGGTTTTCTATTTAATAATTCAAAGAGAATAAAATTATGAAATATGTTAACCAACCACAGACCTGCTTTATTGCAAAGATGTTTTAATTGTAGCATTCTATGACTAGCAACATCGTAGACATTTCCATAATAATGGAGAAAAGGCAGAATTGTCCCATACATATTTCATTTTATAAGTTAGAAAAAGCCAATTCTGTAATGATCGCATACTTGCCTTCCTAACGTGACTAAGTAGAATGCAAATAAACACATCTGTTAAGCCAGATATTTCTAAGTCATCATGTTTGGAATATTTGCATCTAATAGTTTTTAAAACTCACTATGTGGGCTACTTAGTGGTGGTTTTAAGCAAGTCTAACACATACAGTTTATAGAAGTTCCAGAAAAAATTAATGCTATTTCCATAAGCTTAGAAAAACTAACTACCGGCCTATTAAACCATCTCAGACAAAACAAAGAATTCTACTACAAAGTAATTAAGTGGTCAAGATACATAATTATATTTATGTATATATTTAGAAAAACATCTTATGCCATTCGCTTTTCATTTAATGTCAAGTCTGAGTGACAAAGCTATAAATACTGATGTAATTTACTCAGCATTGCCATGGCACTCATGAAATGGACCAAAAACCAGGGAGTCTTAACATGTATCTGGCATATCTTGCCCTGGAGCATTGTCCTTGTGTCCTTGTGTTCTTGACCTTAAATTATTTAATATTTCTATTAGTATTCTGCCTCATAATGTCAAGCAATGGTACCAGAGGATGTAATGCTTGGTAATGAAGAGAGTAAGTCAGTGACAAGCAGGGCTTGGAATCATGTAAAGCAGGATGGCAACAAACTGTATGTATTTGTTTATAGGTAACGTTTGTAGGTGACTATAAACTTAAGACTGGATTGTTTATTTACTTCCACTAAAGATACATTGTTTCTCAGCCAGGTTATAGATGAGCAGTGAAATTAGCCCATCCAGCCTGGCAAATACACCAGGAAGCACTTCAATTTAAAGCTATAAAACTGGTATCAGCTACAAAATTAACTTGCAATAGGTCCTCAAAATTCAGAGACTAGGACTACTTTTGGGCTAAGCCCGCCACTCACTCACACATGAAAAAATCAAGGTACCCTCCTACCTGTAGCCCCTCCTCATCACAACAGAACAGGAATCAGAATGTTTTTAGGGTCATTTTTCTGTACAGTGTTAAGTACCACTCACAGATAGCCATAGACTGGGAACAGTTTGTTTATCCAGTTTGTCTTGAGTTTACAGAGGTAGGGAATCAAGAAGACAGTTTCTATAAATGTCAGCAGTCAGACACTAATAACACTTGAAACTAGTGATGTCCTTGTGTTTCTCCTCTGCTCCAATGTCTTTTGGCAAACTTGTTTGACTTCTCATCGATGGAGGAGAGAGGAGAAGAATATTGTCACAAAAGAATGCAACAATATCCATAAGAAATTGTCATGGGTTCTGGTAAATACGTACTTGTCACAAGGTTACCTTCTACTATTAATGTTGTAGTAACTCAAATGCCTGTTGTGAAGTATTACTATAACTGGTACCCTGTCAAAATGCACACGTTCTGTGAAACCTGAACTAATTCAGGTGCCTAGAAAAAAACAAAAATGTTGCCTTCAATACAATGCAAATGTGACAGTAAATTCAGTGACAGATAATTGACAAACCACCAAGCACAGTGAGTATTTAAAACTCTTTTCTTTAAATACATTCTGATACGTGCTTGAAGGCATTTGAAGCGTAGAAAGAAATGTTACAACACAGAAAAGTAGTACACATGCACATGTACATGAAATAAAATTTGTCTATGAAATTTTAGAGAATTTATCTTCCGTTATATATAAAATAATGCATAATGTAAGTAAAATTACAAAAAAAAACTTCAAATCTCTATAAAAGACTAGTTTTGTAAGAAATATTGTAGAATTTTAATGTGCATTCAAAGATTCCACCAAGAGATGGCAGAAACGCACAGTACTTAACCAACAAAGTCATTGCAAATGACTGCAAATTTAAGGTGCTAAGGAAGGGAGCTTTGAGACCTGTGAATGCATCAAAATCCAGTAAACGATAGCCAAGTCAAAGTGCTATCCCTACAATCAAGTTATCAGAGGACTTCTTTTTGTCAGTGTAACTAAATTCCATTAAAATAGCTAAGTTTTCCAAAAGTGTTCTACAGATTCAAATATGGTTTCAGGCTGAGCTATTCTCTAGAGATTATGGCAAGAAAGTCTACAGGGCATTAAAACAAATGTTTTCATATCACAGATTTTTAAATAAAGCTGCATCTCGAAGCACACTTGCTGGATGTGCAGGAGGCTTCACACCATCACCTTAACTATCTTAATAAGGCACACCATTTATTCTCAAAAACCATCTTATCCCTCTCCTTGGTGGGAAACCAATTTTCTGATTTTCTGATTCCCCAAAATAGCTGAATTTCCAGCAGAGTTGTTGGTAACAGTCTCCTCAGACCACAAACTGATACTGAAACCACAAGTCTCATCCAAAATTGACATGTCTCTAATAGGACCTGGACAGAATTTGAACAAGCACTGGAAAAAAGGATCCCCTTCCCTAACTGTGCTAATCACAACCTGAAGAGATTTGTTCTCTGTGCTTTGCATGTGTCTACATTTGCATCGTCTGTCTTCTTTTCCCCACTATATATCTCAAACTATTTTCTGAAAAAAATAGTCTGGCATCAGCAACAACCTAGATTAAAAGGGATGTCAGGGAATAAGGAAGCAGAAAAAAATCTTCCTGACAGTAGAATTTACTAGGAATCAAACATCTTCTATCACTTGCAGTTTTATGCAGTAGAACAGATGAAGCATATGGTCAGGAAAAGGAAGTGGATTGTTTAAAAGATCTTTTCTATCTTTAATTTCTGTGATTAAATAAGGTAAGACACACAAATTCATATATTAGGTTAATATCACTGTAGTTCTAAGACTGATTCTTCCTCATTCCCATATTCTTGCAAATGTGAAGCCAAGATCTTATTTTTTATTTTAAATCCCCCCTAACAATAAAATCCTGTCAAGGCATTTTATTCTAGTACAGTCAGCTCATAAAAATCAATATTTCCTTTTTCATAAGCATACAAGTACATGATAAAAGGCATTTCAGTTATTTGAATTGCTTTTGCTATTACAGAAGATAGAATGACAGTTTTAAGTGGTGTGTAAAATGTTTGTAAATCTTTACTAAATAAAACTGGAAGAGAATAATTTGCTGCAAGATTCTCCAATTTGTCAGACTGCAAGCTATCCAAAGGAAACAAGATCTGAATCTGAAACTTAGCTAGGATTCTCATATCGTGACAACTTTGTAGTAAAAGAAAAAGGAATTTTACTATGGCATTATTTCTTCCATTGCATTTTTTTTTCTATCCAACAACCCTTTTAGCCTATCTTGACTTAGACTATAAAGACAATATACAGACTGAGCAATGCACTGAAATATTTTGGTTGAAATTACCTGTCAAAATTACCTGTAAAATCTCAAGAGCCAGAAACTCTATTCCTTCTATTATCATTCTTCCCTTGGGAAGATTCTCTCCACTCTGCAGAATCCTGAACATGGAGAACTGTCCTACCACTATCAGAAAGTTTCTTGTACAGAAGTGTGCAAGCAATATTTATGATTTTACAAAGCAGAGCTTTAGTTTATGGCAAGTACCTACACGAGTGCTACTGTTTGCAAAACAGTGTTGGAAAAATGTCATGGGGATCTAGATAAAAACAAACATGCAAAAACACACTGATGTTCATATCTGTACAGTTTTAAAGTCAGAGTCGAAGGAAGTTTATATAGCGTGATAAAGCACTGTAAATCACTGATTTACAAATTACTGAAAATTTATTTCCTCTCTCTACTTCCCCCAATCTTTCAATAATACATACATCTTTCCATATACCAAACGTATTCTTTTTATTACTTCCTTTTCTTATGCTATCCTATGCAAGCAAAAATGATACCATAGAAGTCCTTTCTGAAGGATTTACCAAATCTAAAAATTTAATATTTTTCAGGTTTAAAGTGCTGTTTTGCCCTCAGCTTTACTTAAGACAGTGACCATAATGCCATTCCTAGAAACCTTTTGGTGGAAAAGCATAGTCTGATCTGTCTTTCAATATGGAATGTTGTTTGCATACTGGAATCTAGGTGGAAGACTAGATTTGAAATAACATCCTTTATGAATACTGATTGAAAATTTTATTCATATACAAGATGCAAAAATACATGTTATACACAGCTGAATGCAAAAGAGTAGCAGGGAAAATAGAAGGCTTCACATACTAAGAGCTACATAATAGGTGAATGGTGGCATTTCTGAACTAGCATAACAGAAAAACCCACTTTCCACTACAGTACATTAATAGATGATATATTCAGAGCACGTCCTCTGCTATTCTTCAAACCTTTCTATAAGCACTTACTGCTACAAAAGCAAAGTTTATTTTTTATTTAGGATCATTTGGGTTTTTTAAAATACTGCTTAAACTTTGTGTCTCTACTGAGACTAGCAAGTTAGCTAAACCAGGACAGTTCTTGTAGAGTTGGGCATTGAGGGAGCCACACTGGGGACTTTGATTCTGCTTACTACTTCAGTGAACTCGTTACAGTTGACTGACATGAATCAATAATGAAATAAGCTGGAAAGACCCTAATGCATAATACATTCCAGATGTTGCATTATATTTGGTCTCCTAAATGATCTTGAAATTTAAAGCATACAACGGAAACCTGCTAAATCATTAACCAATTCTTAAAATGTGCAAATGTTAAATGATTTTCACATTGACTAACCTTAGGCACTCCCTATTTACTTGCCTCACTAAAAGACAAACCTCCCTGCTAATCCTACTTACAGGAGACAACTGGTTCAAACCCACAACTAACATGTTCTGAATCACCCTCTGCAGAAGGATTTCTCTCTCAATTGCAAAACTTTTATGAAAGAAATAGACAAAGTAGGCATCTAACCTGAAATTGTACATAATATGGTCTAAACATCCTCCCTTCCCCACCATTCACATACTCAGTCCTGTCACTGTATTACCAACAAGTATGTCCAAAGTATTTGAGCTCCAGACAGTAAATTTGGCCATCTCTTTAAAAGGTATTAAGCAATACACAGTCTTCATTAGTATACTTCAATGTATTTGCTTTCAAATTCTTTCATCACAGCTTCTCAAAATAATACCTTGCTGATCTAAATTAAAGCTATGTTAGGAATCCAAATAACTCACACTTTTGAATTAGTGAATTATTTCACTAAGGATAATGAAAACCCTTTTGGAAGCAGGTACAAAGTTAAAACATTGTAAATATGTCACTGCTAAGTTGACTACATTAAAAAAAAACACCTGAATTTTTTGCCTCAGCAGGTGATAAATGTCTCTGGAGGATTCCATGAAGAAATAGGCAAAGTGGGACTATAAACAAGAAATCAAGATAAAGTGATGCTGGTGTAATTAAAAGATATGGAAATCCTTTCAACTGTATGAATGCTTAACTCTTCCTGCAAAATGACATAAAACTTATAAAATCTACCCAGTAGAAACTGCTAAACGTGCAAACTCTCTCATTATCCCTGACAGTACTGTTAGTTGGATTGCTGTGTCACCATGAGTCAGTCAATTATGCAGTCATTTTCATGAAGGGTATTCATCCCAAATAATTATCTCTGCCTCATTTCCCAGAGTTTGCAGTCTTGCTACTTTTTCATTTCGTATTCCTTTTCAATGGATTCTGTGATTCTATTTATTCTCTCTGAAAGCCTTACTCCTCAAGGATTTCAATCTTAAAGTTTTGGGAAACTGATACATTGCATACAAGTGTGAAAATGCATCACTTAAATTCACATAATGCCAAGAATCTGAGATTAAATTCTAGCTAGTGAAATCAGCAATTTTCTGTTAAACACAAGCATGTTTTTACTTACATACCTTCTTTTTAAATTTTATTTCCTATCATAATATGGAGCTGTATGACACTTTTTCTTCAAAAAGCCTCACCTACTTTTCCATACATCAAAGAAGTATGTGACAAAGACAGTAATCATATGAGGATATGTAGTGATCTTTTCTGGCTGTTTTACTGCTTTCTTCTTTGGCATACTAATAATCACTGACAAGGCTATATGACCTTTACCATGGTTATAAATTTATTGATCTGTTTTCCTAAAACAGAAATCCATCGATAATTTTTGTATTTTTGCACTTCTATATCAGGATGACAATATTATAAGATTATTAAAGACCCTCTGTTTATTTTCCTTTCCATGTGAAACATTTAGGATAACCACTCTCTTAACAGGGACAATGAGTTCCTGTATTTCTGGAGGAATTAATTTTCAAACTGTGAGCTTTCATTTATTGTCTAAAGACACAGCATTCACAAAGTATGCCATTTTTAGGATGTTTTCTGTTAATAAAAATATCTCAAATTTTGACCTTTATTGTATCTAATGAGAGAGCATGTGACATTTGTACAAGAAATTCCATTGGTCACATTATGGATGTTCTTTGAGTTGTCTTCTCTGTTCCATTTTGTATTCCCTTTTACATGCGGCATCCTTTTTCTAATGCATTCCTAGCAGTCCAGCAAAAATATTAAGTGTGTGTATATATTTATATATATATATATGTCCCAAATCAGGAGCTTCAGTGGATTTAAAATTTAGCCACATTGGCTCAAAAAATGCAATGAAGATGTATTGATTGCATTGTTGACAAAGATTCATAGCAATCCAGTTCAGTGAATGAATGGTCTGGATCACCTGTTCAGGCTGTAAGCTGAGACAACAAATCAAATTCACTGTTTTATAAAAGCCGCCTTATGTTACACTGTACTTCCAAAATGGAGCTCTCCACCACTTAGAGTAGGAGACTATGTTAATGAATTGAAAACAAAACAGATATAGTAGGTACTTTTTCTGATAAAATCCACCTTTCTGCTTATACAGTAAATTCACTTCAAAAACAACTTTGGCAACAACCTTCTATTTGCACAATGGCACAAGATGAAGAAAATCTACACCAAAATGTGCAAAGTTTAACTAATGTTATAACAACCATTTTAAAGGAAAAAGTATTTTACTTACCAAGCCAACTTCTGTTTAAATATACTGACACAAATACTGGAGGGACCGTGAAGAAATCTACCACTGAGTTAACTTCTAGCCAAAACCATAGCTTGTCATTGGCTGCTATAAACTGAAAAGAAAAAAAAAATTAAAGAATCAGATTATTCTCATGCTGATTGCAGTTATCTCTTCTAAAATATTGAACTCAAAACTTAGTGTAAGACAGTTTACAAGGAGTCCCGTTATTATCTGTCCAGAGGAGATCAGCAGGATGACTCTTACAAGGCATAGCTCAGGACTGCAGCAGCACTTCAGTCCTTTGAATTGTGCCATGGATATGGTCATTTCTCTCTCCTGACTACAAAATCAGCCTAGGGAAACTGGCAAACTTAGATGCCAAGGACATCATAGTTAGAACTTGCCTATGTACTTAAATATGATCAAAGTACTTCACATTAGAGTAATAATTAAAAAGTAATTAAAACATTTGCTTTATATAAATATGAAATATAAATACACAGATAAATGAAAAATGTAGTGTACCATAAAGATATTTACCAGCAGTTTTACTCATCTAAGTCTTAAAATTTTGACTAACACTTTTCAAAACAGTGCTTGTATTTTTTTAGTTAAAGACAATACTCATCATGTTTCTTTCAAAGAAAATACAAACAACTGTACTTCAATCACTTGATTTCCTTGCCTTAGAAATATTTTAAAACTTTGACAGAAAATGTTTATGGTGCATACTAGCTTGGCTGGAATCCCAGACAAAATACTGGAAAGGGGACTGATGTCAAGAATGTTGAAACTGTACTTAAAAATAAGACCAACAACATTAGCAGCATTTCCTTCAGAGACTACTCAAAACAAAAAATAAATTGATATTTTGTTAGTCTGTATTACTCAATGTCAATGCTCCAGCATGAAAACTGAACAAAAATATCCTGTTTCAGCAGAAGATTTCTCTTCCCTTTTGTTGAATTTAAAAGTAGTCAGAATATTTGGAACGAAGAGCTTTCTAAGATGTCAGACCAATATTTTCACAACTTACAATGTATATTACAATCAGCATTTTATCTTTCCATAGGGCATAACCTTTAGCCTTTCAAACAGGTGAAGCTGTATTATTTAACAATGAAAACAATGTCAGTTGACTGTAAAGGTCATTCATCTTTTTCTGCATAAGTATTGGAACAGCTATACATTTAGGTAATTAGCAATTTGCCCCTTTCATTACAGACTCAATCCTACCATGCTTGAAGAGACACTATATTTTAAAAGCACTAGCATAATTCTGCATCTTTCCACACCTCTGCCAGACCCTATTGCTTGATTATGTTCTAACTTCATGCAGTTTGGGCTTGATCTTCATCAGCAGTTAGCAGACTTCTCTTCTGAGTTCTCACATAGTTGCACACTAGCCAAAAAGGATTTGAAAAAGGATATGTGTGTGCTTAAACACAAATATCTTCTATAACTGAAGATATGGGAATATTTATATGATTTTGAGTTGCAACATCATCTCAGGAGAACAGATGGAGAAGGATGAAATTTTTAAATATTTCTCCAAACTCTTTAATTTGTCAGTGAGTTCTCACAGGAGATATTTACCAGAGGGGGTGGGGGAAAAAAACCAACCCTAAACACTAAAATACCTAAAGGAATGAGAAGCTTATCACATGACTAGCAAATTCATTACTGAGCCAATTCTTCCACACAGCAAGTACCACCTTTTCTTCAGGAACCACTGTTTATTTCAGCAGGATTTTTTTTGAGAACTGAAGTTACATATATATTATCATCTTAACAGATAAGGAATATCAATCTGAATGGAATCCTTATAATTTCCACTTACCATACCTTCAGTTTGTATCACAAAGAAGTTTTGGATAACACAAGAATTTATTTTGCTTGAAACTCAAACTGAAAAAATGAGTTCTGGCAATGGATCTCACTTACTAGAACTGCAAAAATGCACTCAGTCCACAGGACCAGAGTGAACTCTACAAAACTATCTCTCTCTTCCAAAAAACATACAATGCAAACATGAAAGTATTAGCATCAGCTTTCAGTATCTTTTTTGAAAAGACGATAGAACCTTTTCACCAGCACGAAATTTACAAAAGATTCAGGTACTTCTAAAAAAATAAAAAAAGATTCTTGGAAGTTCACAAGTCCCCTGCATTAAATTTGTTATGTTAAAAAGTTAACCTACACTGCAGGTCTAATGGCTCCTACAAAAGTCCCCCAAATCTGTAAGAGTTAAGGGGTTTTACAGTATATGCTTTTAAAATACAGGTTAGAATGCATACTTAGTAGTACAAACACAGAAAGAATTTATCTATTTAGCTAGCGGAGAGACACTGCACCTAGCCTAGGTGAAGAAGTAACCCAGATTTCCGAGAAAATTCCTTATTCAGAAATAGTTGATCGAATTGTTCAGCAGTGAAATAGAAGGAACTCAATTGTCATGACATAGGAGGTCCTGAGATTCAGAAGCAAAATGGACAAATAAAAATCAGGAGGCAATAGTTGTATCACGTTTAAAAACCAGTGTGGCAGGTTTTCTGTTCATATAAGGTTTTCCGTTCACATGAGGTTTTCCTTGTAGTTCTGTTAAGTTTGCGGACTTTTTTCCCCTGATTTTTCCAATTAATAAAGCAATGCTGGTTTTCAAAGTGTATTAAATAAACCCAAATCCCACAACCAAACAAAAAATCAAAACAAAACATTTAAAAAAAAAAACCAAAAGCAAAACAAACAAACAAACCAACTTGAATTGCAAGTATTACTGGCCCAAAATTACTTAAGTGCCTACCTGTTTCAAATGCCCCAAATATCCCAAATTTTAGACAACTGTTAGATCCTGAAGCAGCATTACTGGATTTACAGAAGGTCGCAAGTACAGTCTAAGGTTATGCATTTCAGCATTTGGACTAGAATTTATAGCTTCTGCAAAGTGTTCATTAGCAGTCTGGGAAAGTGGATGTGTATAAAACTGATACAGCAGCTCTACCCGCTGTTATCTCAATCTTTGACTACCAAAGACATCTCTAGTAGCAGAGCAATAGAGCAACTGTTCACTAGTCTTGCTAAAGTAGTTATCACACCATTAAGAACACAGAAACTAGATTCAACATGCACAGAACTATTAAAATTTTCACTTTCTATCATGTGAGAATGTACTGGAACAGATGGCTTCACTTATAAACCATCTCCTTAGTGATCTTAGATTCTTATTAGTATTACCTAAATGTTCTCAATCAAATGCTTTACTCATGCATTTTAGAATTTAGCTTAATTTTGTCTGGCCATTGCCAAGTCAAGCTGTATTCAAAGACTCTCCATATTTAACAGCTGCATTCCCTCCCTGCCTCATGCTACCAAAGACACACTACTTACACGCAGGCCGAAGTAGAGTAGGAAGAACACATTGAAAGCCATGTCGATCTGTAATGTGAAATCTTTGTAGAAATTCTGGCAGGATTCTATTGGGCTATTTGAAAGAAAAAGAAATCAGGATAAATTGTCAGTGTATGAATTTCTACTCTGCTAAGAACTTTATGCATTTCGTTAGAGGCCTTGGTTCAGAAATGTTTCTGTTTTCCAGTTGTTTACAAGATACAGGCAAGCATTTCAAAGGAATAATTTCATTCATTCAGTTAGTCATTCATACAGTGTTTATATTCACCTATTCAGGTAATATTTGAGAATTAACATGCAGATACCTTTAGGAGAGGACAAGCAGAAGAATACCTCAGGATTGCTAACCCCATATTAACCCTTAAAGAACTGACTTCTTTCTAAAGGAGACACACCTATGATACTTTAGGAAGAAACCTTACAAGCACACAGGTACCGTGAAACATTACATGCTTTTAATTCATGTCATAATATAAAACCTTTAACATAAAAGTAGTTGCTTAGGAATACATTACCCATTAGCAACCTGGAGTACTTAGTCTTGTAGAATCCCTTGTTTATAAGTTGGTTGGATTTTTTTTTTCTTTTTCTCACTTCTTTTTTTTGTATGGCTATTTAATGTACTTTATGTACAGTACTATGAACTGAGTAGAAAAGCAGCATAGCTCACTGGTAAAATTAAATAACAAAATAAATTGAAGAATTTGAAGCAGTACTCTAAGGGTTAATTTCTGCATGCAGGTTAATTAAAATACCCTTGTGTGTGTCAGGCAGCCATTGCAAATTTTAGCTCATTATTTTATGCTCTATTTAACAGTGGGACAGATCCAAAGCTTACTCTATACAAACTGGTACTTTATAAATATACTTTTATCTAAGGAAGGTAGTAACTTCCACAAGTGTCACTAGTGATTTATTTGTGAGGTTTCTAAAATAGGTTGTTGAAGCCACAGTCCAATGTTGTAGGCATAGACCAACGTGAAAATCATGTCCCAATATATGCTGATGTATATACTATATATACATAATGTCCCACCATATATACATATATATACATACATATATTGCAAATGATCATGTATTCACCAATAACTGTGATGAAGAGGGAAACTAGAACGTAGATCATTTGATCATTCGGAGCCCTATAAAACATCCTTTTAGAAAAGCAGAAATTTGTTGGCTTTCTAGATCAAATAAATCACTGAATGTGAATGTAATACCAGTTAGTATAGTAGTAGTTCTGCAAATATAATGCTAGACTGCTCAACAAGCAAGATTCTATGCGTTGTGAATGTCAGTTACCTAATTTAAGGCATAAAGGAAATTACCTGGACTATCAGGTCATTACACATGCAGCCAAATTTTCCATTCCTTGTATACATTACAGGTCAAACAAGTTAATTACAGCATGCTCTCTCCTGTCTCTAGATGCATGAATGTATACAGTAATATTCTCCTTGATGTACAACAACTTTATATTTTAAGAAGCTTTGGTGCTATAGAAATTTTATAAAATTGTTTTTCAAAGGCTATTTGAAAGACATTGAAGTTATGAGACATTTCTGTTACAGTTCAAATAAAATTGATTTACAAGAGCAAGCAGAAGAGAAGTCAAGTGTTAACATACAGGATGGTAGACAATACCTCATACTTTAAAAATACAGCTTTAGCTACAAAAACAGTGGATGTAATCTGAAACCCCAACTGGATCATTTTCTGTCTGGCACTAATGAGAACAAAGGATTTTGTCAAAATAAGGAAGGCTACACACTGAGTCACTATGCACCCTACCAAAAGAAATCACAGGAAGTACAGCAGAAGCAAAATTAACAACCCTGCACCAACTCTTAATTCCAGGTTAGGTTCCTGCAAAAGCTGTAGAAGTTCACCGAAGCTAATGGAATTGCAGAGACTTATAATCAGGACAGAGAGCTCTTCCTTTCCACAATTATTTGGTACTTTTCGCAATTTTTAGTTAAAGTCAGCTAAGGGTGCAGCTAACAGCTGTACTTTTGTATGCATTGTGTCATTGTCCTTTACAAAAACCTACAAGATCTGACAGATTAGCTAATGCATAATACATCTTCATCTTGTTTGCAAAACACTCAGCATAATGCACCACAATTTTGATGTAGGACTTCTGTTTACCTAATACCACAACTGCTATTTCTGCTAGTCATACCCTTTAAGCTTCCTTTATTTCAGAGATCATTCCTCTAATTCAATTTCTAAGTTACCCATTTCAAAGACAAACACAGCATCTTTTCCTTTTATTTTAAATTATTATTTTGTCAGAAAGGCATGGCACTGAAGAAATTATTATTTTTTTCACAGATGGATTATATAAGATTTTAATTGTTCCAAATTAATTTTTCAATTTGGATTTTTTTTTCATCAGTAGCTCACATTTGAGCGGATAGAAAAATATGGCCACTAATTATTTATCATTGCACCATTCAGTCTGCTGCAGAAAGGAACACCTCCTGTCTTTACATCAAGTTTCCTGAAACCAGAAGTGCTATAGTTCTTAGTATTGTACTGGGGACTCCAGGACTAATAAAAATACTAATAAACCCCCCTGTTTTATATTAAAAACACATGGCATGTCCGATGGGATTTCACCCCCTTAAGGCAGCAAAGGCTTCATTTTTGAAGAAGGCAACAGAATATTAGAAATGTTTTTATTCCTCTTCCATGTAAGCATGGTTTCATACATTTATACCACAAAAATACAGGAGAAACTATGATACAATCAATGAAATAGCATACTAGCAATAACAGGAAAGTTTTAATACAACTGGATACAAGGTAAGGATGGAACTCTAAATGCAATGGGCTCTTCTCCCTAAAAAAAGTGGCAGGATCAATAGCCCAAAAACTGAAGTGCACATCTGGTGAGTGAGCCAGCTAGGGAAGACACCCCATTGGACTTGTTTTTTGGAACAGAGAAGGACTAGTGGGTGATGCGATGATTGGAGGTTGTCTTGGGCACAGCAAATATGGAATTATAGTTCCTGATTCCTGCAGAAATAAAGAGTGGGGCCTGCAGAACTGCTACCTTGGACTCCCAGAGGGCAGACTTTGGCCTGTTTATGAGGACTGAGAAAGTGCCTTAGGATGCAGTCCTGAAGGGCAAAGGAATTCAGAAAGGCTGGACGTGCTTCAAGAAGGAAATTTTAAACGCGCTGAAGCGGTCCATTCCCGTGTGCCAAAAGAACAAGCCAGCAGGAAAGACCATCAGCCTGGCTGAACAGAGAACTTTGGCTGGAACTTGGGAATAAGAGCATCATCTTGGTAAAAAGGGACAGGCAACTCAGGAGAATTTCAACGATGTTGTGAGGTTATGCAGGGTGAAAATTAGAAGGGCCAAAGCCCAACTAGAACCTAATCTGGCTACTGGCATAAAAGACCATAAAACATATTTCTAATATATTAGCAACAAAAGGAGAACTAAGGAGAATCTCCATCTTTTAGTAGATGTGGGGGGAAACACAGTGACAAAGAAAGAGGAGATGGCTGGGGTACTTAATATCTGCTTTGGTTCGGTCTTTAATAGCAAGACCAGTTGTTCTCCAGGTACCCGGCCCCCTGAGCTGGAAGACAGATGGGGAGCAGAATGAAGCCCCCATAATCCAAGGGAAAATGATCAGTAAATTACTACTCCATTTAGACACAAGTCTACAGGGTTGCATGGAATCCACCCAAAGGTATTGAGGGAACTGGCAAAAGTGCTTGCTGAGCCATTTTCCATCGTTTATCAGCAGTCTTGGTTAACTGGAGAGGTCTCACCTGACTGGAAGTTAGCAAATGTGACACCCGTCTACAAGAGGGATCGGAAGTAGGATTCACAAAACTACAGGCCTGTTAGCCTGACCTTGGTGCTGGGGTAGGTCATGGAGCAAAACATCTTAAGTGACATGACACAGCATATGCAGGACACCAGGGGATCAGGTCCAGACAGCTTGGGTTTATGAAAGGCAGGTGCTGCTTGACCAACCTGATCTCCTTCTATGACAAGCTAACTTGCTTGGTGGATGAGGGAAAGGCTGTGGAGGCTGTGTACCTGGACTTTAGCAAAGCTTTTGACGTATTTCCCACAGCCTTCTCCTGGAGAAAGTGGCTGCTCATGGCTTGGAACATGTGGGTAAAAGGCTGGATGGCCAAGCCCAAAGAGTGTGGTAAATGGAGTTAAATGTGCCTGGTGTCTGGTCACCTGTCCTTCCCCAGGTCTCAGTTTTGGAGCAAGTCTTGTTTAATATCTTGATCTGTGATGTGGACAAGGGAATTGAGTGAATCCTCAGTAAGTTCACAGACAACACCAAGTTGGGTGGGAACATTGATCTGCTGGAGGGTAGGAAGGCTCTGCCAAGGGATCTGGACAGGCTGAATCGATGGGCTGAGACCAATTGTATGAAGTTCAACAAGGCTGAGTGCCTTGTCCTGCACTTGGGTCACAACAACCCCCTGCGGTGCTACAGGCTTGGGAAGAGCAGCTGTTCATTGAAAAAGAGCCTGAGGTTGCTGATGAACAACCATCTCACCATGAGCCAGCATGTGCCAAAGTGGCCAAGAAGGCCAGTGGCATCCTGGCTCGTAACAGGAATAGCATATCCAGAAGGACCAGGAAAGAGATCATCCCAACACTGGCAAGGCCGCACCTCGAGTGTCATGTCCAGCTTTGGGCTCCACACTGCAAGAAAGATACTGAGAAGCTAGAGCAACTCCAGATAGGGGCAACAGCTGGTGAAGGGTCTAGAGCACAAGGGGGCTCAGGGTGCTGCATTTGTTCAGCCTGAAGAAAAGCAGGCTCAGGAAGGACCTTATCACTCACTGCAACTCCCTAGAAGGAGGTTGTAGCAAGGTTGGGGTCAGCCTCTTCTCGCACATATAAGCAACAGGACAAGAGGAAATGGCCTCAAGGTGCACCAGGAGAAGTTTAGATTGGATATTAGGAAAAAAAAATTCACTGAAACATTGTCACACATTGAAACAGGCTGCCCAAGGAAGTGGTTGAGTCACCATCCCTGGAGGTATTACAAGACGTGTAGTTGTGGCACTTAGGAACATAGTTTAGTGGTGGACGTAGGGGTCATTTCTAAAATAAATTATTCTATGCTTCTCTAATATTTATACTTATTTTGAAAGAGCATCATTAATATGCTATAGATTTTTTACAGCAAAACTAGTAGTTATAAAGCCCAGTTGTACAGGTATAATTGGCGTAAGTTAGTTCAGTGAGCAAGAGAACTAACAAAATGGGGCACATATGGGGCAAAATTTTGACAAGGTGTTCCCAGCATCCTTAAACCTTTGTTGCAATCACCACTGAAGCCAAGACATTGCATGACACTTTTACTACAGAATGTACCACTTGTCACTTCAATTCAAAAGAATTTACTGCTATTTAAGTAACTATATTTGTCACAAGTTTACATCATGTATTTATTTATTAATCTCACTTATTTATGGTTTGTGTGAAATGTTTCTAATGCATTGAACTGTTTCTACTGAAATTATTCTTTGAATAGTCATAAAATGAGTGGGAGAGGGCAAAAAATGCTTTTTAATATTTTCTGAAAGTAATTATTTCTGTGAGTATATTAATATGAAACTTCCCACAGAAACCTTCATATATTTCCAGGATTTTTGCAATTGCAACAGAGTTGAAAATATCTTGAGTGGTTTTTACTGTATCATTTCACCTCTTGATAGGAGCTGTAAAGCCTAGGGCAAGCTTCAGATCAAAGCCATAGTATGAAATAACAATCCCTGTCCCAGGGCAATCACTGCCACTATGTCCAAACAGAAGAAGAAGGAGTTCTACGTTCATTCAGGCTTTAGACCAGCTTTGCAATCATAGTAACAGCTATCTGGATGATTTTACATAAAATGTGCCCCACAATAATGGGAAAACTTTTGTACACCCAATTCAGCACTTGAAATAACTATGCAATATGCAACCTACAGTTCTCTAGTCTTCCTAGGTAAGAAAGTGGACTCCTGTATTTTTGGCACTCACATCAGTCTGCTCCTAACGTTTTTGTGCCTATTTTCTTTTCTTTTTAATGACAAGCCCTGCAAAGGCTCAGATGAATGCCAATTTTTACATATGTGTAGATTTTTTAAAATGCTAAACAGTTAATTTTAAGATGTTAATCTAGTTACATTTTGTCAAGTGTTTTGAAAATACATATGTAAAACTTTCATAAACCTCCACAAAAGAGATTTATTTCTACTGTAACTTCAGGACAGCACTGATGTTAATATTTTACCACTGTTGCTACAATTTCAAAACTTTAAAGCTATTGAAATTTAGAGACATTCAGACAATTTTCCTAATTTACAACTTCAATTTTTGCAAATTTGCTTTCTGAATGGTGGAGGAAAAGCCAAATCCATACTGAAACTAGATTTTAAAAATTATAATTCTTAGCAAGGAAATAAAATATTAAAATTTAAAAACTGACCATATGAAATATTAGGAAGATTTTATTTCCTGTATTCATGACAGTTTTTAGACTGCAAAACAGTACATTACACGAACAAAACAGTAAAATGTGCAGTTTCTATCAGAAGGAATGTCCATCGATCAGAGTAAATTTTAAAATGAAATTATAGCTACATATGGAATACCAGTTAATGCTGCTAAAACATAACACAAATAAATAAATGAGAGAAACCACTTAATATTTAGAAGTTCATTAGTATCTCACCATTTGAACACATTCCATTCACTTTGTACTTTAAAATTGTGTTTCAATGCAATTAATATGTATTAATTTGGGCATGTAAGCTTTCTTTGTTCATAAAAACTGCTTACAATGGACTTTTTTTTCCAAATTATTTTGTTTTACTGGAAGCTCCTCCATAATATTCAATTCCCTCAAATTTATTTCTAGAGTAATCCAAATTTTATGAAGTATAGAGTGAAAGAAAAATTGGCACAAATTTGATATGACAGTGCCCATTTATACTCCTTTAACACATTTTTAACAGTAGAGCAAAAAGAAAATTAAGGTGGTTATGGGTCAGGCTTTTTAACTGTGTTTCAGTGATGTAGTACTAAAGTAAAGTTATAGAAAAGCCATGTATCATTTAGCAAAAGCCATTTTCATTCAATGCAGAAGAGTTTGTTCCTTTAACTATGGTTTAGTCATACAGCTCAGAAGGGAATAAGCAGTTAAAACCTTCTTTACTGAAATAGGCATGAACATACAGCAAAATTATAAACACAGATGCCTATCAAGTATACACCTAGCAAACAAATATCATAATTAAAACAAATCACCAAGACTAAATTAGAGTCAAAGATGTCAAACATCTTAAAAGTGACAGAGACCATAAAATACTTTTTCGTACTTCAAATGGCTTTCATTCATTAACCCAGTGAGTCCCACAGTAAGAAGAAAAATATTTTCTTACAGTGTATGTATTAATCTTCTAAAAGCAAGATGCCTTGGTAAATGCATCTCAGTTTAGAAAGCCTTTCTTTCAGTCATAGCACCAATAAAGTTTTTGATGGCAAGAATTTCTAAACTACTTCACTCTCTCCTGACGTGACCTGGTGCACCCCTCGGGAAATTTTGCTACCAGCATTTTCAGATAGCACTGCAGGAAAGGAAGGCAAAGTTGGTTTCCTTCCCAAAGAGGAAGGACAGCCAGTTGGAGCATTGGAACAAGGGATTAGTGAAGGCAAGGTGAAGACCCACTCTGCCCATAGAAGAAATGCCATATAATCTGCAGTCACAGCCCTAAGTCTTGGGTCCATAAAAATCTATGGGATCATTACATCACTAGTTAGAGATATTTTTCTGAGGTTTTGCACACCTGGAAGCAGTGAATGAAGGAGGAATGATCCCTTTCTCACTGAATTTTGTAGACAGTTATGGTCTGATAGCTGAGAATGATGTGACCATTTCTTGTACCTTCTTATATCATTCTTGATAAAGATACATTTAAATCCTAATTGACCACTCAACTTCCTACATTTAAATCCTTAGCTAACTTAGTTTCTCCTCTGCACACAACCAAGCACACACTGAACTTTCTGCTCCCAATGTGTTTCAGTGTCAAATCCTGGAGCTTCTTGGGGCTTTCCCAAGTACTTTTCTTTTAATTCTCAGTTCTGACTCTTCTTGATTGGTAGATTAAACCATATTTGTCTTTCCAGTAAAAAATCTCCTCAACTTCAGCATGTGATGAATTTATTTTGGATTACTCTGTTTTACTGTCTTTGTTCCCCATCTCAGTTTCTGAAGCCTCCATATGGAGTGGCCTCCTTTCTGCACTTTGATATGCACCTCTCACATTCCTTCTCAAAATGCTTTGATGACCTTAGGCTCATACACACTAATTTCTTTTTGAATTACATCAACAATCAGAATCCTCCTTGTTCAATTTTAAAGTAAGTAAAATATAAATCTGACAAAATGAAACATGAACTGTCAAATAATGTGAAGTAAAGTTATCTTCCAAGATTTCTTAGACTGTTGCTTAACCTACACCTTATAATTTGCAAGTACCCTGCTTAAAAAAAAAAAACAGGAACGATTCAAGTGTCTGCCCTTACTTCCTGTTCCTAATTTCCATTACAATACTTTCTGTTATTCTTTAAAGTCTGACAGATCATAAGCTGACATTAGAATATTACCCTATTTCTAATTTAATTTAAAAAAATGCATCATGACTCATCTGTTCTGCAAATGCTTTCTACAACTAAGTCTCACTAGCACACTGGGGGACCTTGACAAGCTTTTAGACTAATTTGGGGTAAAATGAACAGGTTTTCTTATCCTCCTTCAAAAAAAACTCCAATGTCAGAACAAACAAGGAAGAACAAAACCAGATCAATCAGTATTAAATTGGTACCAACCATACCTTTTAGTAAGGATTTTTCTCAGAATCAAAGATATTCTTTTTTCTTTTTATTCATTCACTTCTCTGCATCATATCATGAAGAATGGAGTTCTTATTTTCCCCTTCAACTGTAACTTATTTTAAAGATATATTTAAGTGCTGTGATTTGGCAGGTTTTAAAGCAAAGTTAATTCAGTAATTTTAAACCAAAGATAGAGAAGGATTTCCATTGTGAAAGAGAGAGAAGCTCCTGATTTTAATTTCTGCCACATGGACATACAAAATTAGGAGGCAAATTTAGCTGATACCACTGCAGAACAAAGGTATACCTTCCTGATGCCCCTCTCAGATTTTCAAGATTTTGCCTGGCATAATTCTATTGACTTTTACAGAGTTATTTGCCGCTGACAACATACCAAGTGTCCAGTAACATTGCTAGTAATTATTTTATCTAAATAAACTAACACAGTCTGTAAAATTCAGTATAACAATGCCAGTTTTCATGTCTCTTTCTCAAGTCTTCCATCAATTTTAAGCACATGCTTCTTCACAGGCTCCCTAGTAAAACATAAGCCAACCTAATACAGCACTCAAGCAAAATCAAATTATCTTTCTCAGCACCAACACAAAATTATATACAAGTATGATAACAAGAAAATTTAAATTATAATTTTATATTGAGTTATTTGGATATACAGAATAAATGTGCATCAAAATTGCTCACTCTGAAAACAACATTAATTTCCTTCAGGATGCCTGTATACTCACTACTGTGTGCAGCATACATATTTTCTAATCTCACAAACAAAAGTCAAAGGAAGATCCCTGAAGAGGAGCCAAATACACAGGAACTTAGTGTTAAAACAGGAATAAGTTAATGGCCCAGCATCCATCTCCATAACTTCCAAGTTCTTTCAGTAGCATACAGAAGACAGATCAGGCGCTTTCCTGCAAAATACACCACTAAGATTTTCATCCTAAAATAACTTATTTTGAAAACGTTTACTAAGAATCACATAGATAAGTGGGAAGAGCCTATAATTTGATTTTGTGTTAGATTTCTTAATTGCTTACCGTGAACTGAGAACACTGGCAACTAAAAATAGCATGACATTACCTTGACAGTCTCCCTGATGACAAATCTATTCTAGGAAGACGACAGAGCAACAATGCCTAGAATCATATTTTTAATTACATAAAAAGGATTTCATTTTAATGAAAAGGATTTTGTGTGAGATTACTAATATTCTAAAGAGAAAAATATGAATCTACTGTTTCAACTAACCTTACTTTTTTGGACAAATTTTAATAGGTCACTTCAGTTTTATCCCTTATACTGATTTCATTATGGAAAGATTTGGTTGAACTGCATACCTTATTTACTAAAGCTGACAATTTTGCATGTCAATTCTTCATAATTATACCTTTCTATTACTTCTTGTTTAATTGTTACTTAATATTTTTATCGAAGTATACCGAGGAGTAGTAAGTTATTGTAGCTTTTTACCCCAGAAAAAAAGAAAATAATTGGTGACATGAAAATGCTAGCAAGTCATATGAATATTAATCCCTTTTCTATGTTGACATTGCATTGAACAAATGGAAAGGAATAAAATTAGAAGTGTCTCAGCAGTATTAAACTTTTTCAATTATAACATAGATAAACACTGGAGTAGATTCTTTAGGGAGATGGTGAATCTCAGATTTTTAAAACAGTAAATACTTTTCAGCCGGGGTTATACAGACCACTTACAGTCCTGGTGTTTGCATGTATCAATAGAATGATGTGGTATTTCTAAAATTATCTCCTTCTGTAGGAAAGGGCTTACAAACCATTGAACTCTTAGATAAGTGTCTGAATAAATTTATGTATAGTTACTCTTGCCTTGCAGCAAAAGAAGAGTGAATTCCTGATTGAGATTCCTTGTTCAATTTGATGTGATTCTGGTTTGCCGCTTCCATCTCTTAAAATTACCCAACAGTGCTTTCCACATTTCCTATCCACTTCCCTCAAACTCAGTTTTCAACAGCCCAGCATCATCATGCATTTCCAGCTCCAACTACTCCTCCATCTCAGTGCCTTTTAACATTTTTCTATTCTGTTGACCCTGTCATCCAGCTTTTAAAATTGTCCCTCATCTGATTGAATCCTTTGAAAAACTACATACAATGACCAAAAATTAGAATGTTCTCCACCTACCCTATTTGATTCTAAATTAAGATTTTTTTTTGTACATCATCAGAAAACTGAGTTCTAATTTTCTGCTTGATATGCATAACAGATTCCTACTGATGATTTTGAATACACTTTCCATACATTTCTTCCCTGCTTACATGCTGTAACTTAAAAAAAAAAAAGTTCTCCTGTGAAAATTTAGTCTAATTTCAACCACTCTAACTGAAAATTACAAGCGTACCTCATAAATTGGAGTGTCAATATACTTACAGTTCATTTATCTGACTGTCTTTTCTAGAACTCCTTCCTGTGATACTTTAATGAAAAATATCTGGCTACTATCTAGTTTTACTGAGTGCTATAATAAACTTGAACCTAAGGTATAATATTTGACTTTAACAACAGTGAGCAATGTAAATGAGCAATGAAAGTCAGAAGTATTACAAAGTGGTAGAAATTTGACATTATATTATGGGACCAGCATCTTTGGTCAGGCTTTTTAGTGGCATGATCCAAAACTATTACTAACCTCAAAAACTAGTCACATTGTGTTAACAGTAATTCTAAAGCAGTTCTATTATACAGTTACACCAGGAAAAATACATTTTTTCCTATTTCAAATGAAGGCATAACATGAACCATGTACATTCCTTCAAAAAATTCTTCATAAAAAAAGAAGATAGGAGTCCCAAACAAATTTTCACAATTTCACATTCTCCCCATTCTCATTCCCCATGAGGATCTCTTAGCCTTACCTACTCCATCAGCATAGGGGTTCTTTAAAGCACCTCTAGTCAATATTTAAGGTACATTTAGGGTGCCATAGGTCACTCAACTCTCCCAATCCAAACTATGAGACATCTAGTAGATCCTTGTAAACTGTCACAAGGAAGTTTGTATTTGTATACTTGTTACACTTTACCAGGAATAATGAACAGGTGAGTTGAAGTAAAAAATCTCTCAACTACCAAAAGTAACCGTTGAAGATCTTTGAATATATCCTGAGCATCACAGTGCATCTGTTTAAATTCCTCTGCCCTAAACCAACCATAGGAATAATCCAGGTCACATTCACTCCCAGCATACATTAGCATTCATGACAATCCCTTCTACCAGTTTCCCTTTTTTTCTTTTAGCCTAGACCCCGGAAGAGTCTTTATTGTGTGTATCTTTTTTAAGTAAAACACATTACACAGTTCCTCTACCCATAAACTCCTCTGCCGTAGCTTAATTTTCACATGTATATAATTGCAATCTAATAAATTTTCCTTCTAAGAAAGGCTTATGTCACAGCTGTGGAACCTGAATATTTACCACCACTGTCTTAAGGGCAAATTACCATATTCTTAAGGCAAAATGCTGACTCTCTGAAAGACTCACTGAATAGCCACATTTACTTCGCAAAATAATAGGAAAAGTTTAAAAAAACAAAGAAGAAATTAAAAAAATACTTTTCAGACAAAATTAGCTTGAAGCCTGAGTGACAGTCTCACCCAGTGATTTTTCTAAATGGGAAAGACAAGGCCCATTTAGGCAGATTATGCCTTTCTTTTTTAGCAGTAACTTTATCTCCATTCACAAATGGAATAAGAAATTGCCTACAGCTGTAGCAGTTGCTCAAATCAATTATCAGAAGCCTGATATCAGAGTACTTTACATCAATATAAGAAGAGGATTATAACAATGTTAAAAATGAATATATAGTGGCCCTTTTTTTTCTAACACCTCTGAAAATGGTTTGCACTGTAACATCCATCACCTTTTAATCCCAGTTGCTGCGCACAAGAGAATGGGCACCTACTTAAGCTTACACACTGAGCTACTGGAAAGCCAAAAGGACTGGTATAATAATCCCTTTTGTACTGATAGCAGGAAGGACTTCATGTTACTGTATAGTTATATGTCTGATCTGTTTTACAGTCCTAAAAGAGTTTTCTTTCATTGTAAGGAAAAAAAAATAGTAAGTGCCATTATGTGGGCCATAGGAATAATATAATGCAAAAAATAAAATCCTAGGTAATCTTAAGTAATACAGATTCTTAGGGAAGCACAATGTCAGCACGTGGGTGGCAGGACAACAGTTGTAGAAATTACTTCCCTTTTTTACTACTTTGAACATATATTGTATGTTTTCAGTTACCTTCTTCAAAGTACACACTTAGAGCATATTTTCACTTTATATATACCTGTTTTCTATCACCATTTTTCACACATCACAACTTTTTATATTATAGGCCCTCAAAGCTAAATTTATGGGATAAATTCCCAAGTTCACTTATTCACCAAGTTGAATATCAATTTGAAATTTGTACATTAATTTTGACACCAAAAAGCGTACAAAGTGTAAGTTCTGAGCATAGACTAAATGTTTGCACTGATCAACAGAACAAGAAAATTGTGTTCAGACACAATGTTTCAAGTCACTTCCCAGATTGTTGTTTCATTATTTTTTAAAGAAAAGGTAGGATTAGCATTAAATTATATCTTATACTGTGCTGATGAAAGTTTCATTTGAATATGTTTAAGAACACATGAATAACAGATTGCTTAGAATGGTCACAATGTAATTTGTAAAAGAAATTTCAAGCAGGGTTACAGTTCTTCACGTGGAATTTCACTGTGTTTTGTAAATCAATACATTTTAAAGCATTTTGCATGTTATTTATCATTAAAAAAATAAAAACCTGTTGCAGTTAAAATTCTTCCCAAATTCTGAATTTTAATAAATTATTATTTACAATCTTACCTCTTTTCACTGACACCTGCTGCTGACGTTGACAGCAGGAAAAGGTTTATCTTTCTGATACAACTGGCACCACTCCACCATTGTCATGTCACAACAGGGTAGTTAGTGCACTCTTTCCTCCCCACATCTTGACCACACCAAAATTGTGCATCTAGTCAGTAAACTACTATAATTAGCTGGAAATTTTATATACATAGACCTGATACATATTATGTCTTAGTCATTCTATAATAACTAAAGTTAGTGATAAGCATAATTTACAATTGCTCATACTTTCTAATTTTATGGTTTTGGTTTTTTTTTAATTCCATTTCATGCACTTAATGCTCTAGACTGCATTCAGTGTATACATCATTATGGTAAGCACATCAGCATGCACAGGCAATACAAGAATAGATTATAATTAATCCCATAGACAACCAAAAAAAGGTGAAGTTGCATCATGCAATGAAACCAGCTTGGCCTGGGCTGCCATGCAGAAAAAAACCTACATCAATGAGTCTGCTGTACGGCTCCTAGGTAAGAGTTGATATGAAAGAGGTGAGTTATTTCAGCAATGAAGTCACAGGCTGAAAATGTTTATACTACTGTAAACAAAATACTGTACATAGCACCAGTATTACTCAGGGATGGGGAAGAAGATGCTTGGAAAGGAGGACAAAAAGGATGAGAAAGAGAAGAAGAGGGAGGAGGAATTACAAATTACAGTAACAAGTCTTAAATCCAATCGGTTCTTTTAAATAAGCATTTTGTTATTTCATTCAAAATAATTTCATTTGAGTTTTCGAAGCAAACCTCAATTTTCAGTGTATTTTGAAGAAAAAAAAAAATCACATACAGGGAAATTTCAAAATGTCCAAAGTGTTCAGTAATTGATGAATAACTGAAGATCATAAACACACAGATATGCAGAGGTGAATTTTTCAATGCAGTGCACAGGATTTAAAACACAAGTTTCACTGATTTGAATGCAAAATCAACCAAAAGAAATGAATATGGAAAATATAAGGGATGCATTGATATGAGTGATTTATTCCATCACCTTCCACTGCTTTTCTAGTAAAAGACATATCTGCTGAATAAAGCAGGCTTTTTTCAGAACTTGTAGTGAATTGCCTTTACCTTACTCACCTTCATAGTTGCACTGAACATAATGTGATCTGAATTATAGGGTGACCACCTAGCCTGTTCTAAATTATGTACATTAGGCACAGTACTTCATAGTACTTCATTCCAGAGTTCAGAAAGACACAATTAACCAGGTAATCTATTTTAATGCAACATTAATTAAGAGATGCTACCCTCTGATGATTAAAGTATGATTTTGTAACATTATAACATATTTGTTAAAAGGATTTGTTTCATGTTTCTCAATAAGTATACTGTTTTCAACCAATTTTTCTTAATTACCCTTAAATGTCTATTATCATTCTATTTTTATCACAGTTCCCAAATATACAAACTAATTATGCAGGGCAGCAATTCAAAGAACACCAATATATAGCTTTACCGAGAAAACTAAATTTCACTTACTGTATAAGGTTTTTAATAGAATCTATTGTTCCATTTGCAGTACAATTACTTTTGTTATCTTTGTTTTTATACATTAGTAGCTTTTTGAAATATTAATCTTTTTATTACTAAATTGTCACCAAAATTTAGATCAAAATGAAATCAGCTTAATTGACAGTAGAAATAATTTTCTGGCCTCCTGAAATTTCTCACAAGATTTGCACAGAAACCTGTCAGCATCTTTTGAATTTGGCAGGTAAACAGAAATTCACAATTGCACGTTTCAGATAGAAAACCTCCAATTACACTACTCCTACACTTTGAAATACACATTATTTTTCCAGACAAACACTTTCAACCTTTTCACAGGGACAGAACTTGCAGTCACGGCTCATACCACTTTTGGCCACTATGTGCTATTTAACAAAGCTACTAGAATGTTTCAGTAACTGTATATTAAGCATGTGAATATTTTCTTTAGGTGTACAGGTATGCACTTACAAAGTGCTGCACAGTGCATGCAAACGTTATTGTCTAAGAGGAAGGTTACTGAGTCAAGAGAGATTAAAGCACTGCTGACAAAGCCAGAAACCTAGTACATTGTTTAAGGCAAGCAGACGAGGAGCCCAAACATTTAGAAATTGAACTTGCAGACTTCCAAAGTGAACCATTATTTAGCTACTGTACAGTCAATAATAGGAATTATGGCATTCACAGTATTTACTATAACATATGTATATGTATCACAACACAAATGATACACATTATATAAGTTTACTTTCCCATTGTTGTGGAAATAGAAGAATCTATCTTATCTTACTTGACAAGCATTGACTTAGCAAAAGATGAAACAGTCATTAAATTTATTCTTAATAAAATAATACACCATTAATATTTCATCTAGTTATGACAGAAAAGTCCTCAAGATTCATACAGAACACCAAACTGGTCTTAATTCTACAATCTCATCACTCTGAATATGAACATAAGGTAAAAACAAAATGAAAAGAATCATATCCTTGGTATCTGCTACTAATGCAGCACAACATGATAGAAGCTACAAATGTAAGGATCTCTAAAGATGAGGTCAAATTACAGTTTACCATACATCTACTGAACAGCTTATTGTCCTGCAAAGAGCAATTTTTAGCTATAAAAACAGCCAGTCTTCAGAGATCCAACTATTAGGTTTGAAATTCAGTCATCTGTTTTCAGATTGTTGCTATGAACCAAACATGTTAGAAAAGTTTCCCTGCTTCAGCTGCAGAGAAGCTATCAAACTCATTTATTTCCTAACAGTCTAAAATAGCACAAGTTTCTTTCTTGGTGTAGCCAAAAGCCATAACAAATCTTACACAGTTCATGCAAGTCTGTTGCAAATTATAAAACTTAATCACTATGAAGGATACTGTACTATTTAAAATAAATGACCAGAACTATCAAATTTAACTAAATTTCTGAGATATTTAGCCCTGGAGTGAATTGCTTTTAATAAATGAACTACTGGCAAAGTTTAGTCTGGCAAAACAGGACACCCAGTTCTAGTTCTCTCTATTTTCCAAGGCATACTGTGATGCATAGCAAAGAAATTAGATGGGTCAGACTACAGTCTCAACAATTCAAATATTTCTGCTGCTATAGTCCATGGATTTCAGCTACATTTTTCATGTACAGAGTTAAACACATTGGATGGAGTCTTCTGTAAATAGTGACCAAAAATACCATAAAATTGTTGAACTGGCATTAAAAAATTTAATTCTAAATTAATTATATCAACACACTCACTAAGGAAAGTTGAATTTTATGCAAGCCCTTTCTGTCTAACCTATTCTGAATAATTTCATGAATAGAGGTTGCAAATCACTAGGCAATTTGTTTCAATGCCTCATTGGTCTTGCAAACAGAGAAAAGCCTAATCATTACTAGTATCACTATTTAATAACAAGCTTTAAAATTTACTCTTCTTATTTCTTGTCTCTACTGACGAAAGTGTTTATGGTAACAAGAATTTTTCCCTCTGACTTCAGGAGAGTTTCTAACACATTGATGTTTTGGCCTTCCACTTAATTTCAGTACATCTAAGCTTTCAGAATCTAAAGAGATCAGTCACTGCATTAGCAAGTGGTTGCCATTTTTTTTGCTCAAGTTTCTTAAAACTAAAGTTGACATGGTAAGACAAACATTTGCCCTTATTTTCCTAAACCTACAAAGAACACAGACCAAACACTAAAGCTCACTGCATTTAAAACTAGAGTTCTATCAATGAGTTTGGTATTTATGACGTAAGAGGGCACACATTGCTTCAGAAGGAATTTGACAAAACACACCTATACATTTGATAAATAGTATAAACTGCTAGGAAAAATATACCAGTATTCACTGAAAATTAGCTTACTCATAAAATGATGTTAGAAAAAGAAGAATGGCAGACTATGAATAATCTGTTTTTACCTATGGTGGCAGCACTTCAGCCTGACAATTAAATGAAGATTTTCAACAATGGTGCATTAAGCAACCTGTATTCTAAACATAAACAAACTTCCATCGACAACTATTATTGCACTTTCAGGATATAATATGGTATAACAGAAATAAAATTAATGTATAATATCACAGTCCCAGGAGTTTTTGCTTTGGAAATTAAGCAGTGAACTCTATAGTCCATAAAACAGAGTAGATGCATAGCTTTTAATCAGCATATATCTAATTATTCTGTTTAGTCAAAAGCTAAAATTAATAATAATTTTTAAAATAATAATATAATTTCAAGACAGTGGGGACAGATGCTTTTTCAAAATGTGAGGATATAATTTTTATTCTGTTATTCTACATCATCAGAATAAAATTCCACTTTATAAAATTCTGTATCTATCCATGTATGCTATATAAATCTATACCCATATATTCTATATCTAGAATCCAGTTCTGAGACTGTGCAAATCAAAATACCAAAATAAGGAAAGAAGATATCCTTTAACCATATAGGAACTCGTATTTAATACTAGAGCCAGAAAAATTAGGTATGATGATATACACTAGATTAAAGCTGGAAAAAAGAAAAAAAAGAAAAAATAAAAATGAGAAGAGACGAACATGCAGATGTAGAGTTTTCACTCAACAGATTAAGCACTATAAGATAACAAAGAACAATCTAATCTCTGCCTCTCCAGACAGAAAGGTTAAAATTAAAATGTTAAAATTAAAAAGAAAACAACTACAAAAACAAAGAGTCTGATTGAAGTGGAAATGCATTAGTTATGTAACTGAAGCGAAATGTAAACTGAAGAAAAGAATTGAAAAGAAATTAGAATAAGCCACCTAAGAAGCCTTGATGACATGTTCAATGTAACGAATATCACATTACAAAAATGTGAAGTCAGATAAGTAAATAGAAGTGGTATGAGGAACAGTCTGCAAAGCTGTGTGCTAACATAACTGTTACTGTCTGATCCCTTTAAGTCTTTGGAGTTGGTTTCACTTAACCAGGTAAATGAGTTAATAAGTTTAACACTTCTGAATTACTTGCCTGAAGATGGCCATAAGCAAGTCACTGGAACAACAGGGTGAATGGATTCCATTAACCTGTGATGATTTGAACAACTACATTGCCACTGCATTTTAGCAACAAAATCTAAAGCATTGGAGTTTCAAATTTTCCCTAGGCAGCAAAGCTTATTCAACTCGTATCAGGCATTCATGTTTATGATAGAGAGCTGGTTTAGAGAAAAAGCTTTCTCTCCAATGAACTAAGAGTGCCTTGAGACAAGCCTTGGGATATTGTGCTAAAAGAGTTCTCAGTGCATGCAACTTAGTCATCCTTTCACCTCCAGGGTAGAATAACACCAGCCTGTCCTGATTGCTGTAGCTGTTTATTTCACTTCTGTCCCCATCTCAAGCAAGCCCATTACTTTTCCTTTCCAGAATTCACTTACTTCCCAGACATACACATAAACAAAAAAAAACCAAAACCAAATGCAAACTCCACCATCTCCCTCTAATTCTTCCTATAAACACCATTTAAGGACCACACCACAGTTTGCCCCTATCTGCCCAGGGTTTTCTCTCTGATGTGATTCTATACTTGCAGCAGTTTCCATGTAAGTGAATCAGTACAACCAATATTACCAGCTGCTATGTTAAAGCACAGGCATAAGCCTCTGGCTTCGCAGAATGTGTTTGGTGTAAGATTCACAACAATTGCAACATCTGTTGATTTTATAATTTATTAAATATGTTACAGAAAAAAAAATAGAAGATGAAAAATTTTCCCTAAGTTAACACTGCAAAAGAGAATTTGAAAAATAACTGAAATCACATCACTCCTCTGGAAGGAGGATATCTGGATATCTGGAAAGATATCTGCTCTAACACTTGGCAAGAGTAGAGTACTGATATGACTGGGAAGCTTTCAGACACCAAGTGACATCAGAATCCAACAGCTTAGTTTCCAAATCTGGGTCTAGCCAAGGGCTTAGGGAAGCTCAGCAAAAAGGTGCAAATTGTAAGCTACAATGTTTTCGTGTCTAGCTTCTACTAGAACATGATTTAGTAGGATTCTATGTTGCTCACTGGAAATACCATGAAGAGAGTTACTAAAATACTCAAACATCTTTAATCCCAAAGGGCTTGACTATACAGAATGTAGAAGAAGGGCTTGTCTAAGAAGAAACTTTGTGAAATACATTGGAGAACTAGGAAGAGCAGTGTGGCAGGAGTTCTGGGAAAAGCAAGAGTGGATAATGCAGTACGGACTGAAATGTACATTTATTGATGTATCTCTGATGAGTACTGTAAAGAACATGTTTCTGTGCAAGAACTGCTTATTACAGATGCTCACTGCAATGATCATTAGCCACTAAACAGACTAGCAGAACAGAAGATATGTCAGGATTGTGCTTTATAGAACAGTTAAATCCTTAAGTATTCTTTCTAATGTCAAGGATTAGATCACAGACTTTAAGTTACAAACCCTGTATGACAAATCTATGCACAGTATTATTGATTAGCATGTATGCACACTCACTGTCTTATCACTATTGCAGAGTCCTAGACTTACTGGTCTACATGTAAAACAAGCATCTTTATGGAAACTGTGTGGGTAGATCTATTTTATGACACTGCACACTTTGTTTTTTAACAAAGGTATCAGACTGACAGGTCAAACTTGTTACCCACAGAATTATCAACCCATCAGTATTGTAAACCTTGACAAAAACTGAACAAAACTAACTAGACTGGCCTTAAGAATTCTTACCAGGCTTCTCTCCCTTCTTGCTGCTTGTTCAGATGAAATACAGACGGCTAGACCCAATATTCTGTAGTTTATTCAACCTCTTCTAGTTGTTCTAGTGGCAGTAAGATATTGGAGGTTATAAATTATCGCAGTTTCACTGGCAGACATGCTTTCACACTCACACAAAGTCTGACGGTGAATTATGGGCTTATGAAAACGAGTTGAAAGACGTGTTCCTGACTGATTATGATACTACTTCAGTTCCGTATCAGTAAACACATATACACATGGAACAAACTCTGTGCTTCCGTAAGTATCAAGGTTTGTAGTTTCGTGCATTTTGAAAAATTGTACTGGCTCTATTCAAGCAGTAATTTTGTTTTGTATGCATATTTCTTCCCTTTCCCAAAATACATTATTATTAATGTAGTTACAGACAAAAAAATAATTTAAGTATCTTAAACTCCCTCCTCTGACCAATTTTTGAGAAAAACTGAGAAAAGTTTTCATGCCAGCATTACTATTCTGTACATGCATCAAGGACCACTGCAGTTAAAAATGTTTAAGAATTTAATATGTAAATGCATAACTGAAGAGTCATAGATAATTAAATACAAGCACAGCTAAAATAATCTGTGCACCTGCTAAGTGTGGAAAGGAATGTCTTTCCTTTGATAAAAACTGGCCATATGCCACAATTGTTTATGTCTTTCTCTCTTAAAAATAACATAATGAGGAGCAGAATTCTTATGTCAAAGTGTATACTGTACAGAAATTAGGAATCAAACTTTTGGGGGGTTTTCATACAAATGTGTAACATTACTTTCATTTTGGATGAACAGCAATGACTAAACCCTTCATAAGAAAAAAATTACTGTATTTGTTTTTTACTGCAAAATGGTCTCTGTCTTCAGGATCAATGTATTTTAAAATTTAATTTCTTCTGCCAAGTCTTTTATTGTAAGTGTACAGGGACAGATACAAAGCTTATGAGAAACAAATCAAAGACTTAAAATCAAAGTTGTTGGGAGGGGAATAAAACAGTGTATTACTTATACTACTTAAAATATGTTTCAACATTTTTTCTATTAACTACAGTTCAAGTTCAAGATGTTCCTATAAATTACACTATAGAGATATGCACCACCCTAAGAGATTTCTATACACTGCTCTAAGCCCTGCTTATTGTGAAACTACAGAATGTTTACAATATGTACTAATGGACTGCCTTTTTTTGATATTACATTAGGATAACATTATAAGATTAGTAATCTACATGATTAACAGTTTACATGGCCAGTATTTTCTGTGAGGGATTTACTTTATTATTTTCTTCTATGTACTTGACATAGTTCAAATATGTGGAGCTGAAGGTACACACTGCAACTCAATTTTCCTCATATCTATTTCTCTTACTTTGGGAGGAAACAGAAGAAAGTATCAAAAAGGTGGATGATACTCTCCTGCAGTTTTTATTCACAAGTATACTCCAGATAGATTGACTTGTATGGAAATTTTCATACATGTTAGTAAGATCATAAATATATGGATATTAACAGTATTTCTGAAAGCAGACACGTATTAATAGTAAATAGGTAATGCATCAAAAGACATGCATGAAAAACAAAGAATTCTACAGGTGATTTCAAATGGACATTTGCTTATCTGAAATACATAATGAAGTAAATTTGAACTACATTAGAACAGAGACAAGTTTAGTCCAAATTAGATTGAAACTGTTCTCAGCATTTTCTCATTCTATGTCAATAATGATACAACTAAGTATAAATATCCATTGTTTGATCTGAGAAAAGCCTTATCTTTTCCCCTTTTGTTAGCTAGAGTTCAGATCAACTGTTCTTTTCTATACTGAAGTATGGGTGAGAAACTATATGCAGTATGTCATTACATGCAGGGGGCATATAATGTCTCTTCACTCTAGAAACGTATTGAAGTTATCTGTGGGAGTATGACTAGCACTTCAACAGCAGAATAGAACTCATTCTATTTTAGTTCTTGATTCCATAATCTTGACTGTAGTAATTTCTGTAAGAATTAAACCTGATCATACATGGAAATAATATCCAGATGGTATTAAGACTTAAAAATTCAGGAAGGCATTTAATCACTTGTGTTGCCATAAGAAATTCATGTCTGACTTTTTTTTCCAGAACTTCAAAAGCAGTATTAAAGTTTTTCTTCCTTCCTCGACAAGGCTAAATTTTTTATTGTTGCAATCATCCCTAAGTTTTAAAGAGAGAAAGATTGACTGGGTTTTATATCTGGTAACTGATTTGACAACCAAGATCCTAGAAAACAGTAGTCAATAAAAATTCTGAAAGGAAAAACAGAAATTGAGAAGACAATCAGTCAACCAGGTCAGGATGTCGCAGCAGTCTGCTGCCATCACCATGCTGTCTTAACCTTGAACTTACAGAAAGGCTCATCTTCAGTCTTAGTCCTGCACCTGAAAGTTGACTCCAATTTTTGCCCAGTTGCCAATTTCTTGGAAACCCAATATTTGAAAGAAAATCTGATATTAATTTGTCATGTGTCATTTCTAAGTAAGACACTGGGATAGAAACTAATATAAAAATACCATTACCTACATTTACTTTTCTGTTTCTCTGAGCCATCTTAATGATGCAAAGGAACAGACAAGGACAGAGTTCATCAAGAGATAGCCTGCATTCATTGGGTAATATTAAAAACCTTTGAAAAATATAAATAAAATACATTAAAAACATACTTTTATATATTTTATAATGAAGAGACTTTTTGTCACTCTTTCTGTTAAGGTTAAAACCTCTCATGACAGGTTAATGATTCCCCTTTATTCTCCCATCACCATCTTGATTTGTTATAGATGCAACAATTTTAGCCAAAGGCGTGCTTGTTTCTAGGATCTATCTCCTCACTTTGAATTCCTTTATAGAGTAAAGGGACACAATTTTTCCAATGTTTCATACTCTGCAAATCACTGTAATATTTATTCATTGTAAGACAGATTATGTGACTCCTTGAAGGGGAAATGACTGGCAGGAAGTTGAAGGAAAAATTAGCCTGTACAAAAATGTCCCAATAGCTTTAAGGCCTTTTTAAAGATAATAAAACCCCAGAGACTGTTGAAACCAGTATTAAATCTTGTAATAGGCAAACATTAAGATGTCCTTTTTTGGAAAAAAAAAAAAATTGCCTTCAGTGATAGCATGAGGAAATGTACTTGAAGCATCTTTCCAGATGGTTTAAACTTTTCCTGTGAAGATTAAATTCTTTCCTCTGATATTTTCTCTGCCAGTTACAAATATATAAGGAACAAACATAAAACATACCTAATTCTTAGACAACTCTTGAATTTACCATGACTTTCATTCCTTAGAACAGACATGAAAGTGAACAAGAATGTTTCGAACAACTTATAATGAAGGTTCTAAGGACACCCCCAAATCCTATTGAACATTAATTGCCAGAATCCCCACACCCTTTGGTTCCTTCCATCTCATATCTTTTTTAGCCACCAAACTGTTTGACAAATTCCCAGCTGGAATACTAGCTTCCTTGTATCTCTTGAGAATAAAGACCTCGCTGCATATGAACTGCAGAGAACTCCTAGTTGTATTCAGATAGCAGTGCAGACGGTGAGAAAGTTAGTCAGTTCTGCACTCTCTTCAGCAGAAGGCTGCATTCCCAATAATTCAAACCAAAATGCTGGGGGAGTGCATAAGCTATCTAGAGTCAGAAGAGGTAGAAGATGAACTCAAGTAAATGAGGGAAGTACCACAGACCCCTTTCTATTCCCCACAATATTTTCAAGGAATTATGAGAGTGGCGGGGTAGGCTGATTCCATACCTCTCTCTAAATGCAAAAGAAGTTAATTCCTTTCTCCATTTTGTCACACAAGATCCTACTCAGCCTATGTCCTCTCTCCACAGTGACAGCATGCTACTACAAGGGTAACACTTCCCTTGTTCCCTGCAGCAAAGCAACAACTCTTCAGGAAGTGCAAAGGTACAGAGAGGGGATGTCTGTCTATTCATAGTTCTGCTTGACCTATGATTACACTTTTCAACACTTGTCTTGTGAAACTGATATATTGATCAACATATCAGGATGATGGTACCAGCAGTTAACATTTCCCAACTCCAGGATCTCACCTGCTGTTTTTCTTTTGGTTATGAGCTTTAGTTCCTCACTCAAGTCAGTAGATTGGAAGGGGAATATATTTTATTTTTTTAATTTTAATAAACCAACATTTAACCCCTCTCCTCCTCTACGAACATATCTTTTCAAAAACTTACTATGATTAGGACAAAGATTTAAATAAACTATGCACCTGCATGGAATCTTACAGCCACATGCCGTGAAGTTAATGCTCAGAATATTAATTTGCTTAGCAGGCCTGCTGTCATGCTAAGGTCTATTTTCATTGTCTGTTACCACATTTGATTGAATGGAAATGTTTCCTTGGATAATTTTGTTTCTATGCAACTGTTCCTTCATGAAAAGTTGGGGTTTTTTTAAGCACTATATATCCATTTGTATGTACTTCACAGACTTTTCTTCACACTGTATCACCTACTTGATATCTTCTGTGAATGCTAAAAAGTACATAACTCCAAAGTCTGCTTTTCAAACTGTTGAGAAAAAGCAATCTTCAGTGTAATGTCTGCCAATTTTTAGATCTGAAACTCAGAGAATGAAAAATCAGTCTTTAAATAAATGTTGTCACCCTGACAGATACTCCATTTCTTCCCTCTCATTTCTGTGGTATTTCTTTACCACTAACCTATAGCTGTCTACATGTTTACTAAAATTTTAGACTTAATTTTTTGTTCTGTTCTTCTTGTAGGCATTCAGTCTTGATGGTGAGGAATGTTTTTTGTTTACACACAGAAAAGAGGAAGGTTCCAAATGTTCATCAGGTACCAGCCTTTGAGTGAGGCACATACGACATTAGAGCAGTCTCCACAGATTTTGATCTCATGCAGGCAAGTAATTTATTTTCATTTACCTCCTGCCTGAGAGGTTATTCCACTGATTAATCTACACAGGCAGGTTCATTCCTGTCTCTCCATACCTGATAAAACTGTTAGTGACACTCCTAATCAATACAAAAGAATTCCAATTTACTTTTCCATGTTAGTCACTTACATGCAAAAATTCTCTTTCTCCACAAATCCAAGTTTTATATATGTAGCAACAAGGGTCAGAAAACTCCCTTCTGGTATATTAATCAAACTCAACCACATATCAGCCATTATGGAGCTTTGATGCAAAACTTCCAAAATACTCTCAGTATTCTGTTTGCTGTTGTACCACTGGCTGGCAACATCCTATCCCAACACCTTGGTCTCCATTTACTGACAGATTACTTAGCTGACAAGCACAGACTTTGTCTACAATGTGAAATGTTTTGTGCTTGACAGCTCTATTAATTATGATGACTTAGAACAAATAATAAGATCATTTCAACAATTCTTTTAATCCATCCTGTCCCTCTCAATAGCAAACATCAGTGAGACAAAATAATTCCTAGGACTTGGTGCAGACTTTGCTACATGTTTTTTTAATTGTCTCCTGACTTTTCAACAAACATTTGAGAATATTTTAAAGGATAGTCATTAATAGTCTAAAACCAACTTTACAAAGTAATTAAAAGGAAATTTTGCCTGATTTTCATGACGACAGCAGGTATTTACCCCACCAGCTTAATCCCACTAACTAATGCAGTGTGCAAAATTGCACAGGTAAGGCCATGAGGGTTTGGGCAGGAGGGGAAGTTGGAGGTGTAGGAGAGCCTCTTTCTGAACAAGAAAAACCTGAAGAAACTCTAATGACTCGAAGTAGAAATGATACCTATACAACTCTATGTATCTGCAAAGAAAGCAGTCCCTTAAATACATAAAGTCTTCAAGAAAAAAGATAAGTGTTTTAATAATTTCTCAGCCTTCCTCACAGCTTGTGAGAGAATTTTTCAAGAGCAAGTAGAATAAAGGAAAATACACTGAAAGCACCCTTACTAATATATTATATCCAGTTGTCACACTCCCAGCTTTACAGATAGGTAAATTTACAGATTCTTGAAAAGGTCTCTTTTACAACTCAGCTTCATAAATTGGCAGGGGAAGGGACTAAATATGTTGATGCTCTGTGTGATCATAATACATTTATTTGGACATTCAATATAAGCACCACAAACAGTATTTTTATAATTTAAGGAATCTTTTCTTGCAATCGACTGGTTCCATAATAGCTACCGGGCAGGTCTAACATTTAAATGTTAACAGGGGCTCAGCCAAGTTAAACACTGTATTTTTTTTTTAATACAGTATAAATGTGTTTAAACGCCATTTATGGCATCAATTACAAATTTCCTGAGGAAACACATCTATGTGGAGAAAGACACTTTTGATCAATCTGCTGACAAATTTGCTCCTAATTCCATCTGCCAACACGACTCCTCACCCTCCCAAAATATTGGGAGATGATGGTTTTAAATGAGTACTAAGCCACCATGATAGTGCTCTGTTGGCAGAGAAAATCACAGTTCTTGTGCCAGCTCCCAGAACAGCATGCTTATCAGCTATGGCTTTGCAAATTCACTCACATACAACATCTGAACAACTTGAGAAGAAATTCCCAGATTTCTCATTGCAACCAAGTACTACAAGCTGCACATTAAAGGACTAATGCTTAATATAGATAGAAAAAGGCATTGTCTCCTAACAGGAGATTGAAAAACCTACAGATTCTTGCAAAAGCAATACTCCTAACATCGTACTATAAACTTACCAGGATTCAGTTCTGCCTACTTTTCTGCTTACCAAGATGCAAAATCTTGGAGAAATATCATGTTGTGTACAGAGAAAACAGGCACTAAGAACATTTAATCTTCCTATTTCACTTACGAGAACCCAAAGAATCTAATTATTCACTGATCAACTAGAAAATACTATTATCTATTAACCTCTTAAAAACTGAAATGGTAACTGGGGTGTTTTTAGCAATAACTGCTTACTGAAAATGTACACGAAGTTAGTGGACATCATAACTATCCTGTCCTTTCTTTACTCGTAATTTATAGTCCCTATTTTCACATCATACCTGCATCACAGGAATTTTTACACCTGTTATTGCTGAAAGGAGATCTCTTTGAAGATATCAGTCACATGGCCACAGATGTGCTGAGCTGGCACAATTTCCTCATAGTTAATTTGTCTATGAAAAATTGTCTATTGATGGGCTCACCTTCTGAATAAGATTCTTAGACTCATATGGGCCAATGAAAATCATTTCTTTTTTCTTTTTCTTGCCAAAATTACTATGAATGTCAAGGAATTTGTATGTATTATCATCTAAAGTAATTAATTATTATTTATTCGTGTTAATTTTTGTTTAGGTGTGAAGGTCAGTGTTGCCAGCTCAAGGAAATTCAAATGCAGAGCAAAAGCATGACCAGAGGATGCCCTTGAAAGTCAAAGGGTGATCTTCATTAATATGCTTGCAAAATTCTTATTCCAAAGTCCAATCACTTTAGTCAATTTAAGTCCTGCATACTATCATTTTCTACCTGTTCACTTGTCCTTCCCAACTCAAGTGTTGGCAGAAGTTAATGAAAAGAGAAAAGAGAAGAACAAGCCAAGTCTACCAGCAAATACTAGTCCACTTGTGGGGAAAGGTGACTAGTGATAGCACACCACTGTTTGATGGTCCCTTCTACCTTCACTCGTGATAACCCTAATTGTACTCTTGGCAAAATCCAATTTGCCTTTCCCTGGGTGAGCTGCTACCAGGAAATACACACAGCCTGAGAACAGAAGCTTCTGTTGGTGGAGGGTGATACCTGCCCACAATTTCCAGCTGGAGCTGCAACTGTAATCTCACAGAAAAATCAGACAGAAATTCTGAGCTAACAGCAGCTGTTCAAGAGACCGTAAGCAGATGCAAAAAAAAAAAAAAAAAAAAAAAAAAAAAAAGACAGAAAACCGTGGGAGTCTCAAATATTTTGAGAGATCCTCCAAGGAAGACAATAATCATTACATGTTAAGCTATAGCTCTTGATCCAAAAAGGTGTGGAATACTGCCCAAAATTAATAAGTGATCTTAATTTATTTTGCATGGGTCTCATAATCATATCATTTAGGGAAGTAGTGAAGAGTTATATTATTTCTTTCAATTTTTTACTGCTTGTTTTTCTGTCTGTTCTGTACACCTATATATGGTTTTACTCTATTTCTGGGTTTGGTAGAGAAGGGATTGCTTTCTCATTTTTTAAGTACCACAAATTACAGAGAGGCTTTAAAGGTTAAAATGCACAGACCTCAGCTTACCAGTAGCAACAACAAAAATGATCTTAAAATCCATTAAACACATTTTGTAATCACACTGTTACTGGAATGATTAATATGCATGGATACTGAAAATCTACTGAAAATCTTTTCTGAGATTGCTTGTCCAAACACCATTAGGAAAAATTAGCTTGTAGTACTGCTGTTGGTTTTTGTTATTATTTTACAAAAGCTTACATTTCCTATGTTTGTAATTCAAAAACTTTTCTTACACACATAATCAAAATCCGAACCATAAAGAAATATTTCAGCTACAATATTCAACCAAAACTGCAGTTTTTCTATAGGACAGATAAAAACACCAGGGATAATGCACTTGAGTTTGCCTAGTACTAAACAAACAAAGGAAAAAAATACTGGTATGAAACCCTAAAATGGAGCACTGATTCTGTAGGTAAGACAAGCTATTAAGAAGCAAATCAGGTTTTCCTTTGCCCTAACCATTCTGCCTGTGCATCTTTGCTCTAGCTCTAAACTGAATTTCTCAGTTTGGGGTTGTTTCCTTCCATTGGTTATTCATCTCACTCTAAGCTCATATCATATTCTGTATATTACCCTCCATAGATAATCAAGTAGAACCTTGAATTTACAGTAACACAAATACAGCACAGAAGAAAAACTATTAGTCTTCTCCCTGAATTACCTAGAAAACTTTTGGGTTACATGGAAACCTTTCTATCTTTTGGTGTACAAGTCCTCAATTTCCTAAATTCACAATCTCAGCTTTTCTAATATAAATGCTGTCTTAGTGTCGAAGAAAGTTCAAGCAGACCACAGTTTATTTGTAAAGTTAACGTAACTACATGACATCTTGGTGAAAGTCTATGAATTATTACATATCAGCAGGCATTCTACCTGCATGAAATCACATTATTGTGAAATAGAATAGTACATGTATGCAATAATATGGTAAAAATTACTAGGCAGATTTGTGAGGATAAAAAAAAATACATTACAAGTTTGTGCCTGGTTGGTAGCCCATGTAAAGGCACTGTCTTTACTTAACAGTTTTAACGTACAATTTAAAGATACGCCTGAAGACAAAACTAAGAGCAAACTGGAGAGGTATAAAATTTAATGTAAAGTTTGGATTAACTGTTTCAAATGAAGCAATTAGTTATTTTAAGATTTCCTTGATCTGTGAATACTCTGAAAATTCATTTTTAACTGCTTTCTGCAATCCAGGCTTCACAGATTCTCTAACAAATTTCAGGCAGAGCACTCTGGTGCCTCTTCACAAGTTCAGCTTTAAACTGATCACCAGATTTTGCAACAGAAGCTCATTTTTTTCCCACCTCTCTCAGCTAAGATGACTGGAAATTGTTGCCAAGCTCTCGGGGAATTTAATCTAGATTTTATTTTAATTTTCACTATCACTGAGAAGTGACATTCAAAACACGTGTTTGTGTCACTGCCATGTCACACAAAGGTGGATGAAAGGACGGTTCACTTTAACACTGTTCTGTTCAAAGCCAGGGCCTGAGGGGCTGGCATTACACTCTGCTGGGCACCCCAGGAGCCCCATTCCACCCCAGCTATTGGGGAACAGCCAGGAAATGGGGGAACCAGCAGCCCAGCAGGGCCGCAACACAGCCCTGGCCACCTGTCACCACAATGGCCCAGCCACTGCTGCAAGCGCTGCCAGGAACGGGCCCTGGATCCTCAGGGAAAGGGGGCAAGGCAAGGGGGAGGTCTGGGTGCACCCAGGCAGTCACAGCCAAAGCCGGGGCATGGAGCTGGGGCAGCACCTCTGCAGCAGAGGAGGCTCCGACCAGCAAGGCCTGTGGGTCACAAAGAAATTTTTTCTAGGTATAAACATGCCAAGTGAATATTTAACCCTGTGGAAAATTTTAATGGCTGAGAGGCAAGACGGTTTTTTTAATGGAAATAATGCCACAGGCTTATGTATAGAAAGTTGCCTTATGTAGAGAAAGATTAAAAATTGCTGCTTTTACTTTTAAATAAAAGCTGCAAAGTATTATTGTGAAATTGATTTCTTAATCTGTCCTTCCCAGTAAGTGCTCTCAAATTTGACTTTCAATCTAAAAATTAATTTAAAGGGCTTTAAGCAATGAAAGAAAGGACAACAAAAACACAACATTATGGCTCTTACACTAAGGATATAAACAAGGTGGAACAAACTCAATATGAGCATTTTTCTGAGTTTTTTTTTATTACACACATAACAACAACTAGAAGAGTATGATTCCATTTTCCTGGTCCATCGTGTAATATAAAGTTACCTTGCTCTTTCCAGAGGAAGTCCACAAATACAGCAATGTAATTCTCCCGTACTTTAGATATGAGTGCATTTTTGCAAAATGTAGTTGTACAAATAGTAGCAAAAAGTATCCCAAAATTGAAAGACAACAATGAGATGAAAGACAGGAAAGTAAAGTTCTAAATGGTACTTTGATAATGGAGAAAAACAACATAAATATATGTAGGAATAATATATTCTTAACTCAGTTTACGAAAGTCCTAAAATGACTACTAGGCTGCAGAAATTGTCATGCTTTTCTTGAGAGAACACTGACAGAAGGTTATAGGACCACTGCTTGCTTGCTACACAGAAAATAACAATTATTTTGTAACAATGCTGGTTCTACAGATATAAATAGTAGAGTCAAATTTAGGAAAAATAAAATTTAATACCAAGTTGCAGAAAGGCATAGAGATTTTTAGTTGGTTTTGTTTTTAATTAGCATCTTAATTTGTGAGTCTTGATAGAATGTTATGTAGGTTAACCTCTAAATAGCAAGCCTTGGAACGAAACCTATAGAAACCAACTTTTTGGCTATGTTTCCTGAAACACCTGGAGCTTTAAGCCCACAAAGAAGTCTGACTTTACCCATTTTAGTAGCGGAGTCCTACTTTTAGAGTCAAACACATTATTATCAACATCTGTTAGCAGAAATTAATTACAAAGTGTCAATGGTTGGGGCATCTTTACTTTTCTGTCAGCTTTTTCCCTTACTAACATTTTACATATTAGGATTGTCTGAAAGCTCAGTGTGATATTGTATCACAATGACAGCTTACAGTAAGTGGAATAAATGAGTTCTCTTTACAATAACGCTATCGGTGCCAGCCAGTGAGCTAATGGGAAGCCTGAAAGCTTCCCTAAGAATGCAAGGACTCACATCACCATTATGACAGTAAACAGCTTTGCTAAAAATCCAGAGCTTTGAAGTTCTCACTGTAAAACATCTGCCCTTAATTCAGCTGTTAAAAATCCTTTGACTTTGCATGCAATCCTCTCAGTCAACCTTGTCAAGTTACCTATATTTTGACACTCTACAGAGTCTAACAGAGATTTCCAAGGCTGCTGTAATACAATCTGAGCTATTGGCAGCTACAATTGACTTCACATGCCATGACTTTCTGATCTCTGCTGCTAACAATACTTTGTCAACAGATGTCATCACATGTAATGAGTCAAGAAGAGCCAATGCATGCATTGGTCAGTTCATAGATTTCTTTCCAAAGATATGTAGTATGTATATTATGCAGGCAGGCCCATTACAGCCACACTTGTAAGCGCACTAGTTGCTTTGTAAGTTTGCTTCACTATTCACTTTTAAAACGCAGCTTTCTTGTGGAAAGGAGCTGAATTGGGAGGAAAAAAAAAAGGAAAAAAAGCCCGTAAAACTGACCGCTGCTCCTTCCTACCTGCCATAAATAGATCACAGTTCTTTGGCAGCTGGTAGTTTGGCAGTTTAACTATAGCATTAGCATTAAACCACTGAGGCTCATGGCAAACTGTGAAATCCACTATGTGCTACACTACAGCACTTGCATAAGAAAATGGCCCAGTATGATTTCCAGACCACAAATGTTGAACTTCAAGATAGTGGGTGTTTGCAGAATACAAATATCTGTGTGCCCTGTCCATATAGATATCAAATGCAAGGAAATTCTGTTTCATTTAAACAAATATGCTATCCTGTTATGAATAGAAATGCACACAGCTATGTGGTCAGTTGCATCCAGATCAATTGATATGGTCAGCTCTCTTTACAGAAAAGTAGCAGTATTCTATTTACATCAAAAAAATAATATTCCTACTACAGTAAAAATATCCCATTCCCCCATATTAGAATTATTCCACTCTCCAATACAATGAAAAGATAAAATTTTTAGAGGCTACATCAGTCAAAAGGAACAATTCACAAATAAACTCTAGCTTACAATGTGCTACACAATTAATTACTTGACAATTTCCTGATATAATTTATCAAAAGCAAACAGTTCTGAGAAACTGAAGAACAGTGCTTAGTTTAAAAAGATAACTTTTTCACAAGTACTTATCTAAAGTTTTCAGTCTTGAAACGATTGCTCAATATTATTACGAATTATTGAAAAATAGATATTGATCTTGTTTTAAACTATATACACTTTACACAGAAACATAAGCTTTAAATGGCACAGCACAAAGAAAAGGACTTAAGGAAACAATTGCCATGTTAAACAATGATTCATTAATGTGCAGTTTGAGGGATTCATGTTCCCATCAGTGTTGCTTAAAGCAATAACTCTAAAATATAGGTGGGGGTTTTTTTGTTGGTTTTGTTTTTTGTTGTTTTTTTTTTTACCTATCAGATGAGACTGCAGAACCCTACAATTCAATTAACATGTAAGTTACTTCAGGGGATAAAACATATCCCTTGCATATGAAAAAATAATTATATAAAATACTTTAGGGAAAAAAAGCCATTTAGCTCAGATTCAGACAGTTCCATCTTGGAAAGAATGAGAAAAATGCATTATAAGTAGAAGAACCCTCAAAAATACACAGCCTGTAAAATAAGATTAAAAAATAAAAAGAACTCACACCATTACTTTAGCCAGCAGGCAAATTTGCAGTACCATGTTCTCAGTATGAATCTGTTCATTAAAAAAATATATACATATATATATAATTTCTTATGCTGACAGCTGCTATAAAAATTCTTGTAAAAAGCACCTCAGTATAGCACATTTGATTCTCAACTCTACTGTTACACTGCTTATATTAGCAAGGGAGAGATAGAAAGTATCAGCATGAACTTTAAGGTCTTACAGCTCTGAAGAATTTAGTTTCTATTCTTGTTACTCATGACACCACTTAAATTGCATGTGCCAAAGTGATTACATGTTTTTACTGAATTACTTTAAAGCATGAGTCTCACACACGTGCCAGGGTTCATTTAAGGTCACCAACCTTCTTGCAAGTGACCACATCAAAGCTTTTGTCTATAATCAATGTTCTTTTACTCTGAAATGGTAAATATTGTCCAGTATTAAAAAAGCTTTACAGAATTAATTTGATTACTCATCCATGTGCATTCTAGTCACCAATTAAATATCTTTGGATTGCTTCAAAAGTTTCCTAACAAAGTTTCAGACTTCAAATTAAACTCAACTGGGAGAAATGGGTCACTTTCCTTCATGTGAGAAGTGGTTGAGAACAGTAGAAAAAGCTGGGAAAAACAAAAGAAATAGAACCTAAGATCAGTGAGGCAATCTGGGAAAGACACTGGTAATGAAAACACTTTATTGGAAAACACTGGGAGGTGTTGGACATTTTGAGCCATTTCAAATCCAACCTTGACCACTACAGTCTGCTTCTCCTATAATGTACCGTGATTTAAGTGCAAGGACAAGGATTTCATCTGATTCATCCATTCTTTTTATCCTTCTCCTTTCCTTTTCCCTGTTACAAAAGCTGTAGCACAAGATAATAGGATATACCTGAAAAGTGAAAAGCCCAAAAGAAACATAGGGCGTTTCTGTTAGAGCCGTTTTTCCTCCCTTACTTGCATTGTAATGGCAATTTTTTTCATAGTACTAATGAAGAAAAAGAAAATTATTCATTATGTACTACGTTTTTTTGAAGGTGACAAGGCCTGTCACATGAAAAAGAGAGTTAAAAAGGGGATCTTCTTTAGGTAAGAAATGTTACATTGATTGAAGCGCGAGAGCACAACTTAATAATTTGAACTGGCAAACCCCTGAAAATTCTTGTAGCAGTCTGACAGATCAGGGGGAAAGAAACTTCCACGAAATTCAAATGGTTTTTGACCTAAAACGCAAAGGAAATGAAAGTTTAAGTACTGTCAACATCGTGTAAGACCAAAACTAAATCAACTTTTTTAATAGCTCTCCATTCTCTCCACAAACTATCAGTTAATTCTTTTTTTACATCATGTTTTAGAAGGTCTAACCTTATACTTAATGCAAACTACCAGCTAAGGAAGTATCGAGTAGTTACTCAAATTTTGTGCGCAGATCTCATGAAAAACAAAGAAATCAATTAGCTAAATAATTCAGCAAAACAGTTTATAACAACCAGCCTCTGTATTATACCTAAAAAGGTTAAATTTCCCAACAGCCCACATTTTACGAGGTTTTGCTTCATATTACGCATCACCTGAGAAAAATAAAATCTTTTTTAGACATGGAACAAAGTGTTTCTCTACAGTACCTACTGATTCTTAGTGTCTGAACGTTCCTAGTTTACCAAGACTGCAGACCTGACTTCCCTCACTCCTTTTGATGTTTTCCTAGCACAATCTCTTTCCTTTGGGTTGCCACTAATCCTATCCTGCCTGATGTCATATTCCATGATTTTGGCTACAGCACAGAGCACTCCAAGAACTAAAGATGAGCCACAATCACAGTTCTGGATCTGGATACTCCAAATCTATCAAGCATATGTATTGAGACCTATGAAGATGACAAATTATCATTGCACTTTTATAAATATGTAGTCAGCATTTCTATAGCAGCAGAAGCACACTGTGGTGCACTAAGTAGCCCCAAGAGATATGATAACAACTCTGGGTAGTAAAATAAAATTACCACAGGTCACTTATCAAAGCTTGTACAAACACTGCAGGTCTGGCAAGATTTTTGTCTTCTGATGCTACTACTAACATTGGTGAGTTTTGTGTAGTTTCGTTATACTGCAAAATAAATTTAGTAAAGATGAGGATAGCACTGCAGAGAATTCTGAACTTTTTTTTACATCAAAAAATTATTAATTTCAGCTCTGTTTAAATTCACTTTGGGTTAGGAAAAGAAGCAGAACAGATTTTTGCTTGATACAGTGGCCAACAAACTAGGGAGAACCCAAAAATATTGTTACATACTTAACCATTATAATTTTAGGAAAATACTTTAAAAAGTGTTTCTAAATCCCCATTGAGGTAAACCATAGCAGCCATAACTTCTTGAAAAGCTCTCTCTGCTCATAGAGTTCATAAAAATGAATTGGTTGTTAGATTGAGATAAGTACTCTATTGCTTTAATGTACAGAACAGGTAAAGTGTGTCTATAAAATCAACAGTGTCTGTAAGACCTGAAGTCAATGGACTCTCCAGAGAATTGTGGTAACTGTAATAAATACTGCAACTGTGTGACAGAAAATACTCTTCATGAAACAGTATAAATGTAGCTAATGAACTCACTTTATGTATCAGCATGTCAAGTTAACATTGATTTACTAACCAGACATAATAACAAGCTCCAAGTTGTAAACAAAGAACTGGTGACAAGTGGTTGCTATTCTTTTCTGGGGTAGTGAAAAGATGTAAATGGTTTCACTTCTCACACCATTGGCAATACATAAATTAAAAGGCAATATACCACTTAATCTTCTTAAACTGTGTGATTAATATTTTATATATATGCATCCCTGTTTAAGATAACTTTTCTTTTCTTACTTTGTGGTCAAACTGTGAATGTATGTATTTGTCTGAATACAATGGCCTGAAGAATTTCTTCTTTTCCTCCCTCTGTTCATGTAGGCCTCTGACAGCTTTGTATTTTTCATACACAACGTGTTAGGGCTTACCTTATTTCTGTTGCATCTACCATGTTTCTGTTGATCTTTCCATTCAACACTCACCTCTCCTTACAATGCATTTTCAGACATATTGATTTACAAAATTTATTTCTGTCTATAATGTGCTACTACATTAGTGCCTTTGAACTGACTGAATTTATGCTAGAGAATCCCTTATATATATATAATGACCATATGATGTTTACATCGTGACTCCTTCCCCACATTGTCTGAGATCAGTTTCTGTTGCCTTATTTTTACTGTTAAAAATAGCTAGCTCCATACTAGCTAGTTTCAAGGTCTATTGTTCTATAAACATAGCTATGTTATTGTAGAATTATCTTGTTATTGCATTCCTTTCCCATGGACACAGATCTTTGATGGACATTTCTCTTGACCACTGTAATTGAAGGACGGAGAACTAATTTTCTCCAATTAACAGTGATTTCTAAAAGTGTATATAAGAATTAAAAGAAGGTGGGTTCCCCCCTTCCTTCCTTCCTTTCCTCTGAACATGAACACAGCTGGCTCTGGCTCTTTCTTTTTCTGCGTCTCCAGCATTCCCGCGGTGATAAGTTTCAAACTCCACAAGTTCAGGCAGTCTCACCTTGTGCTAACAGACATCAGTCTCCTGAATCACACTGAGGTCCAGATAGCATTTATCTCACTGTATCAGCATTTGATGGAAAAACCTACATCAGACGCTGAGTGGAGGTTGGAAAAGATTTGGCAGCTGGCATGAGTGGGAGTAAGCAGCCTAAGGACAGTGTGCAAAATGCAGCAATGAAAGACACTTCCATTTTTGCCAGAAATTGAGCCTGGGCTTCCTAAAGAATCTGATCTGCAGCTTACAATGGTATTTCTCACCTGTAATTGTTTCTTATTGCTACTTTCAGCACTGATGTGAATTGAAATTCAGTACAAACGGGGCTCATTAATATCTTAAAAAGGAGGGCAAGATAGCACCCTAAAGATTTTCATCATTCTTTTTGATTGAAGTCTGAATCCGATTTAGAGTTGAGTAGATGTGAATCTTCTTTGCTTTACTCGTGTTCAGTGACTACCTACAGAATGCATAAGATTTGAAACACGTACATGCATATGATGCGTGCACTCAAATCTAGAGAAAAGAGACTATGTATTATCTGCTGAAAGCTTGGTTAAATATAAATCCCCAGCAGAAAAAAAATAGAATCACAAATATATTAATAGAATAATTAATATATATTTTGTATTTCAAAGAATGACACTTTAAGTAAAATAACATATATAGATATTAAAGACCTATTAAATAAACTTGGTATAGGGGAAAAAATATCTAGTAAGCAAAGAGCTGTTTATGAAGCATATAGCATTGGAGCCTCTGAGGTGCCAATAATGTTCAAAAGCTTTGATTAGAATAAAATCAGAACCACAAAATATTCCTTTTGCATTACTGGAAGGAGTGTTTGCAGACAAAATTTTTGGTTTGGTGTCTGTGATTTATATAGATAACTAATTAAAGGAATAATATTTTGTAAATCAAAATATTAGCAGTTAATTATGATAAGCAGATATCAAAATTATTTGCCTATTACTACAAGGTCCTCCTGATGACATTTCCTTTTGCTTTAAAAGGACCTTTAGTTAATGTCTCTTAAAAATACAAAGAAACAAACTTATTTGGGAAAAGGCTAAATATAACTGAGTGTAGATCTTGGTTTTGCACACATGAATCTTATCTGAACTATTTCCAGCTAGAGTTGACTTCTAATTACCTTCTGTATCTAGCAGTCTCCTCAGCTGTTAAAATACATGTTTCAGGATGGACTGCTGAAATTTCATATTGAAAAGAATTCTTTAATATAAAAATAATTTATCAAAAGTGTCCCATTTAAAATAATTCCATTTCTGTTACTGTTACAAAAAGTGGTAAAAGAGAGAAGGTAATCTACAACATGACCACTGGGGGTCATTCATTTTACACAAATATTCCAGTGTGGTAAAGCATTTACTGTTTTTTAGTAGAAATACTATTTTAATAGAACTAATTATTTCTGAAGATAAGAACACTCAAAGATTAATATTCAGAGATATTAAGCACCTGTGTCCTCGAATTTTAAATGGTAGGTAAGAAAAATGAATACTACATTGTTCACATAGCTAGTCAAAATAGTATCAAGAAACTGAAAAAGACAGACACAACATTTAATATCTATACAGGAAAAAAAAAAAGAAACAATCCCAAACACCACCATTTCCAGATTTTCTATTACGTTTTTAAGGGGACAAAGAGGAAATTTCAACTGCTTTGACACAGATTATGAAAAATGAAACACCATGAACTCTTTTACCTACTATGTTTTGTTTTTATCAGATGGTCTTCTAAACACTATACAAAAGTCTCAAGGAAAACAGAACTGAATACTAACACTGAAAGAAAACCAAACATTTGATTCATTAAACTGTCTGTGCTAAATAAAACCCAATACAATCCTTAGAAGCACAAATCCTATATACTTGGTTTGACAGTCAACCGTCCCTATGACTTAAAAATCAAAGTGCTGCTTAAAAATAAAACAAAAGTAACGTTCACCAAAGGTTGAAAAATTTAAACTAGAGAAAACAAATATTCGGTACCTGCACCTCACATCCAAAATTTTTAGAACTTCAGGAAGTAGCTCAGTTTATCTTACATATAAACTTAATTTATATACATATTTACATGTATTCAGTAAAGAAAAAGAAACACACTGAATCTGTGGGCTTTTTCAGTATGAAATTACCAGTCATACATTGAAAATGAATGACACCAATTTCATTTTTCCAGTGAAACACTAAATGGAGTTACCTATTTGTCAAACAGTATCTGTGCACGCAAACAGATCACTAGACATACTTATTAAAATCTAATTTTAAAACTTTAAAATTTTGTCCAGCATAATACTTACACTAGATATTTTGGCTACTAATTTTTGATCAAGACATCACGTGCTTACAGAAAGAGACCAGACCTCCACTTTGTATTCTGGCTCATTACTAGCTCCAGTTTATTACTTTTCATTCTCTCCCAGGCATACCTACTACCTTTCCTATTGGGACACTTATTACTATTAAGAGGACATAAACAAATTCAATATAAATATAATAATACACTTTTAAAAAAATCACCTCTCTAAAATGACAGGGTTTATAAGCTATAATAACAGATTTACTCCCACATAAGCACAATAAACCTAATAAGCAGTGACACAAACACAAAAAAAGGCCCAATCAACTACATACAACCCACAGCTTTAAGACTACTCCTCTCTCTCCCATCTTCAACATTCCAAAATTACTTTTGTTACAGATTCCTTTTTATTTTTCTTTTTTGAGTCATCTGCAAGCCCTGAAATCTCAACAGGCAATCTGGACTTGGCAAGATAATTTTTTCCTTTGCCAAAAGAGGAGGAAGTTCATACAGTAATATCCCCAGAAATCAAACATGGATATTTTATAGCACAAAGAATCACTCCCTGTTTTTCTTTACATTTCCTGGCATGCTTATTTTCACTGGTTTCAGTCAATTAAGCTGAGTTGCTCACTTTAGAAGAAATTACTTTCTAAATTTGCTTTAGGAACAACTGAGGGAAAAAGAAAAATTTTTAAAAATCAACTTGTATCTTCTGTATAAGGTATCCTTAACAACATATATGATCCCAACACCCCAAATGCTTCTTATGGTCTTTGTTTAGTGATAACAAATAATGCCTCAGCAACATGAACTGTTTTAATAATTTCATGGGACTGCTATGACACTAAATTTCATAATTAAACCATGATGTACATCTTTTCATCCACCAAGTTATCACTATGCCTTCTAAATCTGTATTACAATCTGCCAATTTATATAAGTTTTGAAAAATTGAGATCATGAGTGACATGAATACGAATTGCACTGAGAACAAGTGAAAAGGCAGCGCTCTCTCTCCAAGCTTAATAAAGAAATTAGAAAGGAAGAATTAGAAAGGCTACTCTCAGTTTTTAAATTACACAACTTGCCCCCAAATTTATCATAGTGTAAATCTGTTTCCATTTATGGTACTCCAGAAAGAAATGGAGAAAAATCAGAATTCTGATGTCTTCAAAATATTTTGCTTGCTGTAGTTACAATTTGCCACAGTTTAGAATTGAGTGAAAAAATATTTCATGGAATAAAGATCCAACTAAATGCTGTTGAGTGCCTAATTGAATGAGAGCTGCTCTTCTGGGACCTACTCAGTACACTGAACTAACCTGCTTGTCAACTATCCTAGGAAGCTCACCTTCAGTAAATGGTATCTTTCCTCTTTTGCACAGATCAATCTATCAGTGGAAACAGAACACAGTTCACTGCAAAAGCTTTGAGTACTGCAAAGTTGAAAAAAAAATCTGAATTCTATCACTTAAGGAACATGGACTGTACATGCAAACAGATCACTAGACATACTTATTAAAATTTAATTTTAAAACTTTAAAATTTTGTCCAGCATAATTAGATCGGTAATCCAATAATTCACCTCTCCCAAACACCATCTCTGATGTGATCATAATCATCATCACAGATCACTGTGAGACAACTCATCTTAGTACTGTCATGGGTCACCTTGTTACCAGTTCAAACAGGACTTTTTACTAGAGAGAAAAAAGACAAGCAAGAAAGCACAACAATCAAGCCAATATATGAAATTACCTTCCTATGAACTTTCTGAATTCTTTATCTAAAAATACATATTTTCTTACAAAACAGGTTAACTACATTCTGCTGTGATCAGCAACACTTTTTCTGAATCTAATCCCAAAACATGAATCCTGTCCAATGAGGATTGCCACACTAGCCACAAGGTGTCTAACACTGCAGCTTTGACCAGTTTAAAATCCACACAGGGATTCATCTAACTAGAACTCAAAGCTCATCTTCACCAACCTGAAAGATGCTTCCTTCAAACTAGGACTTTGAAATTCAATATTACTTGGTCTACTAAAGCCAAAGCACAATGGAAAAGGAATTGTTCAGGTAATCTACAGGATTTCACCTGTTCCTAACCCAAAGAATATCCCACCGCTTTCCCCCCAAAATCACTAGTTTTGGCAAAGAAAGCAAGCACATTGCAGTTGAATCTTGAGTTACACAGAAATCAGTTAGTGGCTAGCCAAAGTTCCTATGATGCCCTATATGGCAGGAAACCTGCATCTTGAACTGTTGGGGCCACAAAGGCACGCTACAATGAGCAGAGATTGAGTTGCTAAGGAGTCAGTGTATGCCTCTCCAACACTGCCAATGAGGTTCCTGTGCCACTCTTTCCAAAACTTAAGTCTGACTCTCCACAGGAAAGCCTCCTGGAAAACACAGACATGTGAGCAACATCTGTCCCATGTCTGGAGTGAATCCGAGTTACTGCAGACTCTCTTGGACCCATCAATCTGCAATTAGCACCCTAAGGATGTAAAGACAAACTGACTTGGACAATTACATATCTCAGTTCAAATGCACCATTTTGCTGAACAAAGTACTTTGTCTTAGCTGAACATTATAAAGGTGCTATTTTTTACCATTCTTTTCAAGTTAAATAGTCTAGTGTCCATACATAAGAGGGATTGTATACCATACTTAGACTTAAGCACAGAGAGGAAAACCAATTTAATAAGAGTATAATATAAAGCACACTACATATTGTTCTATGTAGCATAATGGCATCATATTAAAAATACGCATTCTTTGTAGATGAATAGTTTTCTAGGTTTTAAACCACACAGAAATGAAGACTCACATCTCTGCAAAATCAGCCAAGTCAATGTAGTATTCTTCCCTTTATCTGATCTAACAGATTGGTTAATTTCTTAATTTGTGATAAAGAATTCATTCTGAATATAAAATGTCAGAAGTAACTTGCAAACTTCATTTTCAATGGTGTTGACATGAGCACTTATCTGCTATTATATGTCTTTAAATGACATAAAAGCTGTAAGTAAATAGATAAGTAATAGACATTTGGGATAGATAAGACTTTGATGAGGTTCTTATTAACTCTTCTTATCAATGTTCCTCATTTAAATTAGATCTGTATAGAAGGTCAGTTGTAGATTGCTTACTTGAATTTTGATTTTAACTAATTAATTTTGCAGGTGATATACACCTGACATTGCTGCACCCTAAAAAAATTAAGTCTCTTGTTACTTGGTAAGAAAAAAAAAAAAGCAGACATTACTCATTTTTCAAAAACTAAGTAGCTTTGGATAATCAAGGTCACATACTTAGGTGACTAATTCTAAAGTATTGTGTGAGGCAGAGAGTAGAGAATGATTAAAAGTAATGAAATCTCAGAAGGAGAAAACAAATCCTGTAAAAATTATGTCCAGATTACTATTTTTGACAAAGAAATACAAAGTTTAACCAAATAGCTGAATAAAGGGGAAAAGGGGAGAAGCAGTGCAACATCTGGAAGAGACCTATAAATATTGCAGTTTTCCAAGAAATATGTTTGTCACAGACATTTCTCTCAAGTCACTCTTCAAGAGATCAGAAAACTCTTTTTTCTGTCCCACTTCCCACTGTGTCATATACTGCAATATAAGAAAGATATTAAGCTACCAGAGAGAGTCCAAAGGAGCGTAACCAAGATGGTGAAGTGTCTGGAGGTGAAGCTGTATGAGAAGCAGCTGAGGTCACTTGATCTGTTCAGCCTGGAGGAGACTGAGGGGAGACCCCATTGCAGTTACAGATTCCTTGTGAGGGGAAGAGGAGGAGCAAGTACTGACCTCTTCTCTCTGGTGACAGTGACAGGACCCAAGTGAATGACCTGAAGTTGTGTGAGGGGATGTTTATGTTGGATATCAGAAAAAGGTTCTTCACCCAGAGGATGGTTTGGCACTGGCACAGGCTGCCCAGGACAGTGGTCACAGCACAAAGCTGGACAGAGTTCAAGAAGCGTTTGAACAATGCTCCCAGGCAAATGGCATGACTCTTGGGGATGGTGCTGTCACAGGTCAAAAGTTGGACTCAATGATCCTTGTGGGTCCTGTCCAACTCAGCATATTCTGTGATAATTTGTAATGCAGTACTTCATGAGACAATAGCTAGTGCCAGACAGTGCTGTGTTATTGCGTAGTTCTCACAGCAAGACCTGAAATAATTTTATACTTCTTTTGAATTAATTTTCTTAGTGGCTGAAATCAAGGAAGGGTCCATATCACTAAAGAAATAAAAAAAAGGAAGCAACGCTTGATATGCATGCAGTGTCACAAGGAGGAATATAAAATAGACTTCCTACAGTTCCTTGGGAAGTTCCAGCCTTACTAGTGCCTGAGTAACCAGAGGAAGGGAACTTTGGCTTCACTGACTCACATCGAGATATTCCAGTGATTTTTTTTTTTTTGTTCTTGTTCCCATTTTTAATCTAAACATAATAAAAAAAAACCCAAACACAATTATTTCTGTATTGATATGAATTCATCTTCTAATTGCTGCATACCCTTTTCCATATTGTGTCTTTCATCCAGAAAGATAAAACTACAGAAATGAGTAAGTCTCACTGTAAGCTCTCACTGCATTACAGAAACTAAGACACAGAGAACAGGTTTTCTTCTTTCATACAAGTCATCACTGAACATAATATTGGATAGAGACCAGTGACCCCCATTTGGTGTGGGGGTTGGTTTTTTGTGGGAGGGGTTGATTTTTTTTCCCCCTCCAAACACTGTTGCTAAGACACAGGGATGTGAACAGTGACAGGATATATTTTCCAGGACATAAATGGCAATGAGTCTATATTCCATTTAAAACACTGAATGCCTTAAGCAGGAGGGAGGTACTTGTTTCTGCTTTCTGTCAACTGAATATTTTAAACAAAGATGTGTAGAATTTGCAGGCTTCAAAAAAAAGTTACAGGGTTTTAATGCAGTGATACAGTTTTTAGGTAAGCATGGTAGTACTGAAACACTAATAAAATACAAATGGATTAAATATTTCTCAAAACAGACTAGAAAGCGTAATTATCCAGAAAAAATGATGTCATACACATTTCTGTAATGGACTTCAACCCCAAAATTTGGATTTATTGTATCCTTTTATTCTTTCTATTTACAGGTCTTTACAACCAGTACCAAACTAATGCTACCGCAGTGAAAATGTCCAGGAGAAACAGAAACACACATTTTCTGTTCTATTCACCAAAGATTTTTTCTTAATGTTCTGTACATCACAGGAGCTATGAGACAAACTGGGAGAACAAAGGGAATATATAAGCCACTATAGCAAAGTACTGTGCTGATCTATGTGCACAGACTATTCAGATCTATTCAAGTTTTAAGAACACATTTTCAGAATTATTTCTATACAGACACACAAAAATATAGCATTATGCAATATATGCTAACCAACACATATAATATGTGAGCATAAATACAATTATCACTGAAGACAGGTTTCACCAGTTGGAAAGAATTTAAATTCTGGGCTTCAGTTCAAATAATACACAGCATCTACAATGTGACCTGAAGGAAAAGTTTGCTTCAGGATGAATAGCATGCTGTTATTTTTGTATAGGCTAAATGGGCAGCAGTAAAAACAGAGAGCACTACATTAATTTTGCCTTTCATAAAGAGCTATCATGCTTTTCACAAATTACCAGAGGAGAATAAGAAAATGCAAGTATTTGTTGAAATTAAGCACTCAAAAATCACTGAAAATTTATAATGTCCAGTAGTACCCAATATGGACTGCAAAATACTTGAACTGAAATGTCAGAGATAAAATGGAAATGCCAAAGAGTTCGGGGGGGGAAAACAAGAACAAAAGCAAACTGCTACAACGGTTCAGTCTAAAACCTTGTACTGTTTTAAGAAACTGAAAATGAGCTTATTTAGTTAATACAAAAAAGAAAGGGGGGATCAAAATTTGATTTGCACATGTCTAGAAATATCTCTACAAAACATTAGTGGAAAGATCACTAACATGAACAAAAAAAAGTGGTAAATGAAAGATGAAACCAAATATTTAGACTGAAAACTAACACATATTATTAACAGCAAGGTCAGTTAAACACTACAATTAGCTCTCCAGGCAAGTGGAAGATTTTGTATCACATCACATCTTTAAAATGAAGTCTGAATATCTTTCTGATCAGAAGATATTTGTTTAAAGAAAAATACTGTATAAACTGCTGTATTACGAAATGTGACAAAATAACTAAAAGAGGCCCTTTGGCTTAAATGCCAGAACCAGTGGTATTTCACAATCTCATTTAGCCTTTTTCCCAGTCTACAGCCATAGTAATTAAAAAAATTAACTATTGAAGAAACCCTTAACCTAAGATATCACAATGTCTTCATATACATTTAAGAATTAAATTTAAAAAGTGAAATATGTCATAGTTCTACAATAGATAAGCAATCATCAACAGTGGTTCAGGAGGAATTTAATTTTTAGCTTTATTTCATCTTTATAAAATTTCCAAAATTGGTAAACAATAGATTCCATTTCAATTGATGTTTCCTTCATTTAGCATTCACAGTTGAAAGAACTTCTCCAGTAACATGTTGCTATTTAATTTTAATGAAGGAAAATCAAGATTATCCTGAAATTACTTTCAATCTTTCTCTTTTTGCTTTTATTCTACTCTCTTAATTTTGCACAAAATGTTTGCAACACTTCAGATCTACAGTAAAAGTGTAATAGGACTTCATAGAGTAACTGATAATCTGACCAATACTAAGAATAATTATCTTTTTATTTATTTATTTTGACATAAGTATATGAGTCCTATTTCTTACTCGAATTTCATTGTATCAATATAATGTAAGTCACTAAAATTAAATTTCAAATGTAAGGTGGGAAAAATTTGAGCTTAAAATTAAGTTATCAAAGAGCTTTGCAAGAATTTAAGTATCAATATTATTCAGAAATATTATTTGCATCTAAGTATGGATATTCTGTAAATAATAGTATACCAACTGTTGACATAAGTACCTGCTTCTGTTTTTTAAAATCTAAGTCCCCTATGACTGTTGTGACTAATATGACCATGAACAGCAAACTAGCTATCAGTTATCTGAGTTTGGATACATCAAGTGGCCTTTTACTCAGAATTAATACTATGTAACATTATAAATATAAATAATGTCAAAATAGACTTCACATAATCAATATAATGTTATTCTTATAATTCAGTTTTGTCATAGAAATAGACAGAAACTGAGCCACCTTGGTTGAAAAATGATCTTTTTCAGCAGCGATGGAGTATAATTAATAAAAATCTAAATAATTACATGGAAATGGAAAATTCCTTTGTCTGTAGAAAAGACTAGATTTAAAATGGCAACAAGAATAACACATATGGCTGATGCAGTATCTTTTAAGGCTATTAGCATCAGACATACCTGTAAGATTCACTAGACAATGTATCACAGTCTCCAGCAAACTCATGCCATTTCCTTAATTCTTAAGTGATTAAGAATTAATTACTTTATGGATGCTGCAAAGAAACCAGCTTGCATAAAAGTCATTATTTCTAAAGCTTTTCAAAGTAGAGAACCTGTGAGAAAACAAATCTGCAAATCTCCAGAAAAAACATTGCATCATACCATTTTATGCACCATAAAATTGTTCCACTCAAGTGGCTGGCCCTCAGTTTTGAGGCCAAATAATTGCCATCAATACCAGATGAATAAATATGCCACAAGCTAAAAATCTTGCTAAAGAACAGTCTGCTCTGCTCCCTGTAATTGCATTGGATTTGATAAGAGAAATAAAAACTTCATGAATGTTAAAGTGAGCAAGATCTACTACACTGCCACAAGCTGCCATTTTAATATTAATTACATTTGTATTTAACACTTTCTCCTATTGAGGCTTGTATCAGGTACTCTATCACACATACCTTATGCTGAATACAGCTGATTGCTTATCACTGTTCTCGTGCAGCACTGGCTCTGGGCCTCACAAATAAAAGGGTAACAATATTGTAATGCTCCATTACAATTTTTCTTCTCTACACAGTAATTAGACCTTACAACTTCTTTTGTGAAGCTGCTGTTCTGTCAGATCTTCGATGATGTTCTTTAAAAAAAAGGGCATGAGGTGGCACAGCAGAAAAGTGGGATAGTGATGTTGATTACATTGCACCAGGAATCTATAAAAGGCTCAAAATGTTCACAAAGTACAAGGAAGGGAGAAAAGCCTACAGGTATTCATGTTCATGTATATGGAATTTCCCTTTTTTTTTTTTATTCAGTACTATTGGATTCCAGCTCTGGTATTCAGTGAAGAGAGAGCATTCTTTTTCTCCAGGTTGCTTAATTAACATGGCACAGTTGGCCCTGTGACTCTGTCAGAAATGACACTTGCGTCAAAAGTGAAATGGGTGTCCTTGTTGCAAGGAATTCTATTTTTAAGCAGAAATGATTCATCAACTACTGGGGTGTCCCAAAAGCTACAATTTGTCAAGCTGTCAGGAGCAAAGGGAGGAAAAAAAAGGAAAAGAGGTCACTTCTTTATTTGTATCTGTAGCTTAAAAAGCAGAGGGGTAAGACACTAATTATACGTTCAACTCCACTCTGAAAAGCAATCTTCTATGCAAGCCATGTTTTGATAACAGCTATATGCTATCTGGTATTTTTAAAACCTCATCTGAGTTATCTCCTCTTTTATATGATATAAATTTGTGAATTTGTCCAGTGCTAAGGAAGAATGCTTCTACCTCAGTGTGCACAACTAAGAAAAGAAGCATGGAACTTTAATATTTGCAGATGCACAGTCAGATGCTTTGGGATGAAGCAAAAAATGCACACATTCATTTGGAAAGAAGAAAAAAAACAAAAACTAAAGAAAGGTTCTAACCTGTATATCAATTATATACTGGTGTGGGTTTTGAAAGAATTTAAATTGTAATTTAAGAATATGTTCCCATAGCAATACTGGAAACACATCAAGGAGCACAGTATGAGTTTATGAAAACAGAGAAGTGAAACTGAGCAGGCCATAAATGTGATCTATACAGTTTCATTACACAAACTGACCTTCAAATGATTGTGTAGGTGGTGAAAACCAACACAGGGCAGGTTTCCTGAGAACCTGTTTCCAGTGGAAGTTACCAGAATCTAAGCTTTTAAATCTAAGCAATTAAATGCCACTCTAAATTTTTAAATCCACATTTCTTAAGTCAGATCCAAACCATTATCCAAAGAATGTGTAATGGTGTCGAAAAACTTATTTTATTGATGCTCTATAGACAGCAAATTATTACTCAGAGACAATAATGATTAGCAAATTGTAATTCAAGCCACCAAATAACAGTTTGCTCTTCAGATGCTGCATAACATGTAGCGCTGCAACATAAATATTAAATAAAATTTTCAAAATAAATATAAATTTAAAAGACTAGCAAACCACAGGAATGAGAAACTGAGATGTTCTATTACAATAGTTTTTTATCCATGGTCACAGGTAGAATTTTTAAAAGGACATTGGTTCTGCGGTTTTGAGATAACAGAGATACTCTGGTTTCACTGGACTCAGAAACCTATGAGTTCATGCAGAGATATGAATTGCATATGGCATCAAAACCTAATGCAAGATTTATGCAAGTAGGGGAGCAAAGGATAAACTACAGAAGTTAAAACAGTTTAGAAGTACAATTTCCTAAGCATGCCCGATTATGCCTGACATATGCCCTGAACCTTCAAGTGAAAGACCTTACTCTTGCACAAATCAAACTTTGGGACCCTGTCCTACAAATGCGAATGGAATTTAGAGCAGATGGGGACAATCTTCCCAAAACGGAACTAGAAATCAATGAAGACTGCCAGGAATCAACTGGAAGCAGCTGTCAATTTGCAGTTCTTTTTCAGCCTGATGTTTAACCTGATGCCTTTGGATTTCTCAGTACACAAAACAGAATCAACTCGTTGCCACATAGGAGGGCTGAATACCAGTCAGTGTTATTCAAATGCCCTTTAACAATGGGCACTTGCCAGGTGAGGCAACAATCTGCTACAGCCTTTGTCAAGCCACTGCCTTTCCCTCACCTCTTGAAGGAGTTCAAATTTCCCACATACAGCATAACAGCATACAAAACCAAACCACCCCTCAGCAGAGAGAAAATATTTGACTCAAAAGTAGATGATAACATAGAAGTGCAAACGTATGGGTTTAAATTTATTTCTTGCAAACAGCTCCAAACCCACCACTATAAACTCACTTGCCATGAATACCATTTGTAATAAGGTGTCAGAACTGACCTGCAACACAGTAAGGGGAAAAAGAATTTTCTACCTGGTGCTATTACATATTGGTGGCTTTGTTATTCATTTTCCGACAAGAAATAAAATGCTAACATCTAATATCAAATTCTCAGAAACATTCCTGTATGTCTACACACAGCCTCCAGGTTCATTAAGAAAAAAATCAGCCACACTAAATGACAAAACTCTTATCTAAGTAATTGTGCCCACTGTGACCTTGAAATGCAAAGCAACATGTTATGAGAACAGTCTGGCCTAGGCCAGAAAGGATCCCATATCTTCCTCGGGCTCAGATCCATGTCAGTCTTTCGAGAGTTTCTGAATTTATCACAATAAATAAGAAACTGTGTTACAAAAGATGAAGGTGTTAAATATTCATTTTTTTATCAATGGCATTTTTAGGCAGAAAATATTCCTGTAAGATTGAAATCCTACAAACACCCTTGCCACTCCGCAGCCTTAGGTCTTTAGAGCAACAATGTGGTCTTCATTTCCTTTGAGTCTCCCAGGCTACATAGTCAGCTTTACATTGCAGAAGAAAAAATAATCAGATATTCCAATATCCTACCAGCCAAAGTATCACCAAGCATAACTTGTACAAGTGAGATACCAGCGATGCAGGAAATTCCACAATCATCCTATGTTTATCTTTTCCCATATTTCACCAGTCACAGCTATCAAACTTTTCTTAAGTTCCAAACTGAATCTGCCATGTCTGCCCTCCCTACATCACAAGGTGTGACATTTTAATGTAAAATCCTGTTTCTTTGAAAAAGCCTTGTGATGTAAATACAGCTAACAAGCTACTCAAATTAGACAAGACCTAATTCAGACCTGAATTTCCTATATTCACGCTTAAAAGAGAAACTCGAGAGGGCAATATGTCTTGCTCTCCTAAAAAGTGCTGTCTTAAAAATGTGCCAACGATACAGATTTTTGCCTATATTGAAATCAAATTTCTGTCAATTCACTAGGAACTGGAGAAGGAAAAGCTAACGGAAAATGTTTTTAAAAAAAAACTAGTACATTCCACCTAGCACTTCAAAAGAAGGATTTGATTCCTGAAATACAGTACTCTCATTTGTCTAAGAGATGACAGAAATTTAAACCATGTAAGAATTGGCTCATGAAAAAGTGAGGACTTAGTTATTTGATGATCAAACTCTTAAGCCTGCTATGTTCAGTATAAACACATTAATTTAAGAGACAGATATTTACTTAGAGACCTATCTAGCAACATTTTAATACAAATAAAGTCAGTAAATATCACTACATGTATAAAGTTTTGTTATTTCAAATTACTGACTTATTTTTGGAATAATAAAATTATACAAACTTGAACTTCAATAATTCCTTAGCATAGCATGCAACTGGCTGCAGCTGGAAAGCAGCTTTGCAGAAAATGACCTGAGGTCTAGAAGTTCACTGTAAGCCACCAACAGGCACTTGCAGTAAAAAAAGTTAGAAATATTTTTCAGGCTGCACTAGGAAATGTGTCTCCAGAGCTTGGAGACAGACATAGGGGAGTGAGACCAGTGAAAGGCCACAAAGATGTTAAGGGACTGGAGGCTGTCATATGAGAAGGGCTGAGAGAGTACTGAGGGACCGTTTCATCTGAAAAAAATAAGGCTCAAAGAATCTTCCCAACATCTATAAATACCTGATGGAGCCTCCTTCAGGTATAAAGAAAACAGAGAGAAACTCTCCTCAGTCATATTCAGCAACAGACCAAGAGGAAATTACAGTTACTGAGATCTTTTATAAGGCTAACACTTCAGAAAATTAATCCCATTGGAATTTATCCCATCATCAAGGTTGTGTATAACAATTACTAAGAATTTCTGTATAGCACCAAGGGATAAAAACAGTGCTGAGAAATGTCCCCAGAGTGATTTGTCAATTATTATGGAAGGAAATCTATTTTTTTTTTGCCATTTTGTCTGAAACTCATTCATAGTATTTCTCATTTAATTCACTTTCAACAATTAATTTTCACCATTGAGCAAACACATTGGAATTGATTAACAGAAACTTCATTGCAGTGGTTTGTCTAGAGAACTCAGAATATGTGCATATTTCCTAACCCCAGATTCTGTACCACTGCCACGACCAGAGTGAAAACCAGTGTAATCCACTGTTATTTCATTAATGTGATAAACACATATAGAGGAATTACCTTTATTCATTATTATAATCTCCTAAATAGATTGGGAGAGTTGTTCAGGTAGCATTTTACAAATTCTATTGGCATGTAATTTGCCAAACTCAAGCCCTCTGAATACGTCAGAGAATGAATGCAAACACTAAGCTAAGAGATGGGTAGTACATAAAACATGCATCTACTTTTACAATATGCCTCACTACATCCAGATATTTTCATAATTCAGGAAAGATAACACCTCTAATGATTGGTGGTCAAGGGACAATGTCTACCAACAAACCTGGAAAACATACAGGCATACCTAATCCCTTTGTCCTAGGGAGCCAAGTGCATAGTAATACATGGACAATCATTACCTGGTGGTTTCTTCCCTCCACTGTGGCTTGTTTCTCTTGGGTTTTGCCTTATAATAATCACATCACTGCTGTTGCTGGATTTTACTCATAATTAACACCATCTTAGCTAACAGAGACTTTCAATCTTTCTGGTATTCAATTGCCTGCAAAGACCATTCATTGAGCTGCACACCACCTGGCTTCGACTGCAGCATGCTAATGAATGCAATGAATCTTAGCTATGGACATTTTCCCATGAAAATCTGCAGAGCAATGAAGAAAATTCAAGTACATTGTCACGAATAAGGCTTTCTTCTGGAAATCACTTTTCAATTAAAACAATAATGGTGTACACTCTGTTACCTATTACAAACACAATAAAGATAAAATTAAAATACTTATGACCAAAAATCTTATTTAATGATGTTATCAGTTTAAAGGGTGTTGACTGAGTCTTTATGGACCATAGATTTTGTTATTTGCTGACAATCAGCAGTAGGAACAACTTAAGTTATAATTCTGTTATAACAGTAAAACCCAAGTGATTTGAAAATAAATACTCATGAGAAATTCAGTTACATATTTAAGCTAAATTTTCTTTACATCAGAAAATTACACCTATCACTCCATTTTACAAGTGAGCAGCTAATAAAACTAAGGGGAATTAAAAGGTACTCTTTCCTTTTCTTTCTGTAAAAAAGAGGTTGAGAGAATACATATAAATGGATTCACTTCAGCATTGAACAAAATTTATCATTTCACAGAAATGGCCAGACACTGACACCAGGTTAACAAAATGAAAATTAGCAAAATATTAAAATTGACAGGCCACCAGCCACAAGATACTGTGGGAGATTTCATTCCCAAGAACAGAGGGAACAATACTTTTTTAATCTACTTGTCAAGATATAAAACATTGTAATTTTAGAAATTTCAGCAATGGTAAATATAATATAACAGCATTTCCTTGAACCAGATCCCACAATTTCAAGTCAACTTCTACATCTCTTAGTCATGCATCATAAGAAAATATATATATATACACTAATTCTAATGTGTGTATGTTAGCAGGAAGGAATGGTCCAGTACCCACTTAGTGTGGGTTAATGAGTGCACTAAGACAAAGCAGAACTTTATAAACGTAATTAAAATATTTTTGCATGACTAAATTTCAACACAAGTAGGGAGGCTTGAAACAAAGCTTAGTCCTTTTTAAGCTCTACTTCCTTAACTCCTCAAATGTGAAGACTGAAAGGCTGTGTAAAATCTGTACACACTCAAAGTACTTATAAATACATACTCAGAGTACAGAACTCTGAACTGCACAGGATATCCTCAGCAAAATGAGGCAGAATACCTCCAGAACTGGTTACGTGAGAAAAAAAAAAATCAATCTTTTATGTTTATATGTCCTGCAAATTGAAAAGAAAAAATACATTCAGAGAACCAAACTGTAACCTGAAAACTATATAAAATCAAAGCGCAGAACTTTTTCTATGAACTGATTTCATCTTAGTTTTGTTTATACATCACTCCAATAAGACCTACTCAAAATTCAGATGTAGCAGCATTGAATTGTTGATTTACAAATGAAATTAAAGTTGCTGTTTCCCTAAAGGGGCATGAAACCAAGAAAGAGTCATCCAAATGTTCTGCAGATTATCCAGGTAATACAGAAAAGCTTAACGATTTGTAATGAAAATTAGATTGGTACCTAAAAACACTTGAGTCTTGATGTTTACACTGACTTACTGAACTACTCAGTTAAACTTCATACCTCATCCGTGTCTGTAAAACAGGTAACATAGCCTAAACAAATGAAAAATATGTGAATTCTCCTGGCTAGTGACGCTCTGTAATAAATTTAAATTTATCATCCTCACCAGGCTTGGAGTATTTCTGTAGAACATTTCAGTGAACAAAATCAAATGTCTTCCAGAAGACAAAACAGAAGCAGTAGCAAAGGAAAGCAAAACACGACACACTACCACAACTTATCCTCAAATGTACCCACAAAATGACAGAGCTATAAGGACTTGAAATAAAGTGCCACCTTTAGGGAAAAATTTTTTTTTGCTTGTAAAAGCTTCCAAGAGAACTTTTTAATGGCACTCTTCTCCTTGTGCTGTCACACAGGAAACTCCTCAAAGAGAATACGTATTTCTATTGAGTCCTTCCTAATTTAGCATGAACCCTCCACTCCAAACCAACAAACCACACTTTTCATGTTGCATTGTTTTGTTAAGCAATTTCTAGCATAGTATCTCTGACATGCTTCCAGCTAATATTGCTACTAAGCAAGTAGACAAAATCACTTAGAGTGGAATCATAAAGGTGAACAGCTAACAAAGGTGAGAAAGAGTTGTTTCACTCTAAATAATAGAGACAAGGCTGAAAAAATGAACTCAAATGTACCACAGGAGACAGATGAAGCACAAGAAAACTGTTTTCCTGGAGGGAATAACAATCCTTTCAAAAAGTTATCCACACACAGAACAAAACACAAAACTACAATTTATATGTGTCTTTAAGAGTGAACTTTTATGCAGTCAGATATGTATGTGGATACTTTATATATTTAATAGAAGCTGGACAAAAGAAAGAATAATGATGCAGTAGTCAGAATGACAGCAATGAAGCTGCAACCATCACAAGGCGGCTTAACAACTGGAAATGTTTCCATTCTTATAAAATGATTTGACTAATAGCTTGTGGTGGCTTAAAGTACTTATTTGTGCTCTCACTCCTTTTATAGCACTGATGAAAGGGGTATGGAGAGGCATATAGGGTATTTTCTGATAGCTTTAAAATATATAAAGTTTTAAGGAAAGTCTGTTGCGGTGCCTCTGGGCGTGGCCTACAACCGGGCCCGGCCCCGCCGGGCCGGGGCCATGGGGGCTGGTCCTTTTCCCCCCACCCCGCGCGATGCAGCTGGGATGGCGCAGCCCTAGGCCGTCAGGGGGGCTCCCCGGCTGCAGTATGATGACAAATTTTAAAGAAAACATTAATTGGAAAAGAAGCATCGTTACAATAAATTATGCTATTCTGTACTGAAATAGATCTGCTTATGATTTCTTCTTTGAATGTTCTGCTTTTATTCAAACCAAAAATGGAAGACAGACATCAAAGTGAAAAATCTCTAGAAACAAAAATGTAATTATTTGCTTATTTGTTACCTACATATTAAAATAATTAGGTGAGTTATATTTATAGTACCTCTTCAGCAAATGTTTCACATTTAACTTCTATTTTCAGTATTGAAAAATACCATTGACCAAGAAAACAGTATTTTATGAATGATATTCTACAAACAAAGGAAGAAAGGAGTCTAGTCCTTAGTAATAAGTGAAACATTTCCTACAAGATGGTAATTTCTCTACTAAATCAATTCTCAGTTTAAGGACTGAAATCTTCCATTAGTTGCTACCATACATCACTGAAAGTGTACATATACAGTTTAAAGAAAAATATTCTACATGCACCTTGTGGCATTAGGAGACAATGATTCAAACTAGTGGCTTGTAAAAAGTAGAAGCATTCAATAATATTAATTAACAATACTCTTAATGAAAGGATTGGAATAATATCCATAGCTTTCCAAATTAGTAACCTTCACTCCTTCCTGCAAGAAAAAATGGTTTATGATTTTGTTTACCATCTTTCTTAAAAGGTGAGTTAAGTGCTGCTTCTCACTCAGAAATTCAGTCAGTCTAGACTAAAGTAGATGTATGTGATCACAATTATGCCCATATTTTGTAATGAAGTATGGTGCTGAATCTGAAGTTTGTACCAGAATCAGAATCAGTAGACATCTTTAACAGCAACACAACGCTACTTAATTGGCTCTGCTGAGATGTAGGACTAACCGACATGGAGAATGTTAAGCTGCACCATTTTCTGAGCTCGGATCTCTCCAAATAGCATTGCACTGGCTGTGCCATTTCATCTGGTACTAGTCTGGCAGAGTGTCTGTCAGAGTGATGAACTGGGTAGCATAAAAATGCTGTTAGTTTACCCCCCTCTCACAGCTGTGACAGCTTCATACTTCAATTCAGCCTTCATACTACAATTAATCATGACACATGCTTGCTTGACAAAACTCTCTGGTCTTTTCACTCTTCCCTTCAGCATCTAATGAAATGGTGTTGTTTTTCCCATCTTTCTAGATGCCCCTTCAGCATGAAGTCATGCAGCATTCCTTTGTGGACATACCTGTCATTGCATCTACAAATCTATTAAGAGTTTTGGATGAATAGATCACTGGCATTTTGTTTTCAACAACTGCTTACACTAGTACTCTTCAGCTTTGATTGAAAGCACGATTTTTGTAACTCTACACATAAGACCCAATAACAGCTGAGAGTCCATGGCCCAGGCAGAACACACCAGCTCTGGAACACCTTGTTAAGGGAAGACACACAGTGGTTCATGCCACTATATGTCTGGTGGGAGCACTAGAGTCTGCACTGATCCTGGTCAAGCTGTAGTCTCTGTTGTTCCAGCTGTTTTGCTGAGGATATCACAAGCATTCCTCTCACTCTACCTTCATTATTTCCTGTTTGACCAAATTTGAGACGGAATTACTCTCTCCAAGCATGCACCTGTTGATCTTAAATAGACTGATATACCACTATATTTAATTCTGCACTGCAGCTTCAAGTCAGCTGCTAATACAGAATTATTATGCAGAATTTTTCCCTTGAGGAATATATCTGGGGAGTTTCTAACATGACTTAATATACTAGTGAGCATTTACCAAAAAAAAAAAAAAAA
>VZRZ01007062.1:674697-741708 GCA_013398175.1 Climacteris rufus
AACCAAAAAAAAAAAAAAAAACCACACCCAAAAAAACCCACAAAAAACCCCCCAAGATGTGTGGAAGCAAAGGGTAAAAGAGGAGAAAGGAGAAGAAACCAAAGAAAAAGTGTGCAAGTACAGTATTAACCTGAGACTGATGAATTTAGACTGCAGCACGAGTTAAATGTTGACTGAAAACCCAGAGAAATTCCCAGTTAAAAGATTTGTTGATCAAGCAGTCAATAAGCTGGTAGCAGCACACGGATTAGGTGGCCCACAGAAAGCTTAAGTACCCCAGAGATTCCTCCATGTTGTCAGCTTTGCTTATCTTGAGGAAAACAATCAAAGACTCGAGAACGCAAACCCAAAATTCATTATATAATCCATTAGTTTCACAAAAGACAATTGCCCTGACACATAGCTGTAGCTGATCTGAAATTGAGACATAAGTGGAAATGGGTTTTGATCTATTCCACACTTTTGATCTGGAAATATCAGGCATCCAGAAGCTTTGCAACTGTGCTTTAAAAACTTTCACAAGATCTTCAGAAAGTGATCACCTTATGGACTTCAGTGGTGACACAGTAAGGAAAAATTGCTAAAATTAATAAAAACACTCATTCCAATGTTAAGAGGAAAAACCAATTGTCTTCACTTCAAGGGAGCTCAAGATAGCACTCATATTTTCCCACCACTTGGCTCCTCTCCACAAAGAAAATCTCCACCTTAGTTATTTATGTTATGCTTGACACATGTATGACTTCAAACTCACACAGTACAAAGCTGACATCTATGTATCCAAGAATACCTTTGCTGGTGCTACCACCTTCCAAAATATCAGTACGTACAGATGTCAACAGTGGAATGTCTGATTTTCTGAGTCACAGAATGATTGTTTAAGAACATAACCACTACCATTACAGGCTTACAGGACTCGGCAGGCTCACATAGACTGACTTTGGCATGCAATCGTAACTGTTGCAGTAATGGAAAACCTTGGACTAATGCAGAGAAAGGCAGCAAGCATGATGTCGTTGAACTTTAAATTGCTATTAATACTTCAGAATATCACTCTTCCAAAAGAATTAGACTCAAGGACGAATATTTTTCAAGTCCGTTTTTAATTATTTCTTCTGTGTTAGGCTACCAATTTGCCTGTTACTACACTGACAGTGTCCAGCTTGATGTGAAAACAAGGGTGGAGTATGAACAATATCAGAATATAGTCTGAGTTACCCTGGTTTGTATCAAACCACCACATACCTCAAAAGGTCCAGATGAAGCTTTCTACCAGCTGGCCAAAACTACAACACTCTATGATAATGTTGGTGGAAATCTAAAAAATATTGAGTTTTTTTTTTTTTGCAGACTGCTACTGGTTCCCCCTGTCTTGGTAGAAACCTATCATACCCAGAAGTTGGAAATACAAACAAGATATGCAAGATATAATGCTCGCACGGTCTAATTCATGCAGAGGTTTTCAGAAGTGTTCCTGTCTGTCTCCCAAGACACCTTTTTCTTCCTGCAAACTGCAATTTTCTGACAAATATTGTTAGCCTGTATTTCTTATCCTAGTCTTGATCTTGACAGATTCTACACAAGCATAATGAATAGAAAAACTGTAATTTTGCAATAGTATGTATAATCTCAATAGACAAAAGTAGTTTTTCTCTCTATTCATTCTACAGACCCAATGTGAGTGTGTTCAATTTAGTTTATCTAAGATCTTTTTCCCATTCTCGATTTATTCTTGTAGAACATGTGCTATTATAAAGTTCTTTGCACTCAGGCGATGAGACCAAGCACTGATTTGAAGTAGATGAATGGGGAAATTTAAAGATGTATAATTGCTGCAGGAAAGGAGACAAAGGAAAATGTACTCAAATACTCACTTTGATGAATCTATGAAGTATATTACAAGAGCACCAATACTAAGAGCGAAGACTAAGACAACCTGTAAAAGAAAAGAAAAGAGTAATTACTTAATAACATTAAACATTTATTCTTTTGTATACAAAAAAAATACAACAAAAATCATAAGATACTATTGTTTTATTTCAGCTGTAATTTTCTTTAGAAAATTACTCCTATTTGAACTTCAAACATTATATGTATATCATAGAATGCTCTCTTGCACTGAAAGAGACACAAACAATCTGGCTTTACCAGACCTATCCTTCAGGATTGCGCAGTGGTGCATAGGCCAGGAGTGATGACAGATTAGACCGAATTTCCATTTATATACATGGCTGCGAAATGTACAGGAAAAATGTAAGACTACATAAAAGTATGAATTTACACTGCACTCCTGTCCATTGAGACTATAGTGAACTTTCAAACAGCTTAACAGTTGACGCAGCACGTCATGACTCTTACTACTTTTGTTGACAATCTTAATTGTTAAAGTAACAGTTGAGCACTGAAATAAAAATATCTTGATTCACTACAGGCTTCAGACATTTTTCTGATGCTGCTGTATTATGAACAAGCCTGACTGATGATCACAGTGCAAGAAGGGGATGCACAATATGTTCATTCTAAGTAGACTTTCTGAAACAATTGCAGTTCCTCTACTCTCAGCTATCACTCAATGCTGTAAAGGCAGCATCTGAAGCAAGGTATAATTTTTATTACATAACCAAACTCTGGAGCTCTGCAGGACCAATATCAAAAACATATATCTTCCAATAAAATAAACTCATTAATGTATTAATATTACATAATCACTACAACTTGTTAAAACAACTATTCGACTGAAAGCTTAAATTATTTTTTCCTTACTATTTTTTGCTGACCATAACATTTTTTACTCTGTGAATGTCTGAAAAAGAGTATTTTGCCACAGTACAAGTATCTAGTTGTATTATCTGATGTGTTACCACCCGAATCAGTGAGATCTGTCAGTCAAATTCAATGATTGGAGCATGACACTCATTGAAATAACATTTTTACTACCTAAGTCTAATATAATGTTAACATCTAGAGTTTGAATCTTCTTTCGTTGTGTACAGGTGTTGCAAGGTGATATAAGCTATTAAATTCCTATCAACCGGTAAGAGTCTCACCATCTCACAAGAAATTATTGTGGTGAACAGAATTTGTGGATTGTCATCTGACAATATGCCCTAATTATAATTAGCAGTGATCCCATGGCCCATTTTTCTCTGAATTAAGATACTGGGAATCAAATTATTGTGCACACTCTGCCCTACCCATTGGAGTATTCCAAGCTATACACAATCACAGTCTGGATCTGAATCAAATCTGCTCCATTATTTATTATGAATACATTTCAAGGGAATAAATATCTTTATATATTTTTATGTATTTATACATTTTTAAAACATAATTTTAAGAAGTGATGAGTGGTCTGAGAATACAGGGCTTATATTTTTATGAAAATTTTAATTTTACTCAAACCATACCAGCTATTCATACTTAAATAATTTAAAGTCAAGTATTATAGTAGTGATGTTTTAGCCCACATTCTGTGGAGTAATTTATATACTAACTACACCTTCAAAACCACTATTAAATATAGGTGTCTCTTTAGAAAAAAAACAGCAACAACAACAACCCAAAGCAAACAATCTACAAACAAAAAAAAAAACCAAAACAAAAAACAAAAACACAACAACAATCCCCCCTCCAAAAAAAAAAACCANGCGCGGACACTTCGTTCTCTGTCTCGAAATAGGAGAATCGACGTCCTTAAGAACAAAACCAAATAAACGAACAAAATTAATCAAACCCCCCCCCCCCCCCCAAAAAAAAAGGTACAAAAGAGATTAACCCTATAACAGGAATTTTGGGCAGCAGATTTCTGAAATGGCCACTTAATGCCAAAAATGAAACTTGAAAAACTAATTTATAATCTGGGGCTCTTCTCATTCTTTCAAGTTTCACAAATTATAAAAGGACTTGGTAAAACTTAAAGGACTTTTTATTTTTCTTTTCACATAACAAATCTTAAGTTACAACATTCAGTCATTGCCTCCTACACAAAGGAGTCTTCTAGCACAAACCCAGCATAACAGTATATCAGCCTTGCATTTCAGTTATATCCAATCCCTTATTAATCATCACTGTGCTGCTTAAATAACATTATAGAGATTCTGGATAGGTTCTTCCAAAACACTTACAGGATTCAAGTGTTCTATGATAGTTCATATAACTGCCACTAAAATGCAAATGCCTATATTTTGCAATCAGCTCCAGATTCCCATGCTACATCAAACAGTGAGCTATGTATGCAAAACTAGAGATTCCCCTTCTGTAATATATATACCTGATTTTAAATCTAGGCTTATTTTCTCTTCTATTGCCTTAAAACACATATCTAAAATGATTCATGATGTCTCCATGAATCACAGAAAAAGTATCAGAAGAGAATGGAATCTTAACTCCATTTTTTTATCCTGCTAGCAGAGAAACACATTCTTCCTTTGCTAAGTGACAGGTATTGAGCTGAACTTGAATCTATCAAGTTTGTGGAAAAAGCAGACCCTGAATCAATCAGGTTAGAGTCATATTAAATTAGAAAAAATAAAGAAATAGAATTTATTACAACCACTCTTGTATGCCATGTGACAGTCTCAGATGCAAGTTTTTTGCTGTATTTTCATCTAAATAAAGCTGAAGGTAACCTGGTTATTCAGACACAGGACGACAATTACAGAGTTTCTTTTAGTCTTCCCTAGGTTGCCATGGGAGATAATGCCTATTTTAGAGACCTTGCCATGCTACCATGCTTGAGGAGCATTACAAACATAGACCAATACCCCAAACTCACAACTAGAATCTAAGGGAGGGAAAAGCATAGAAGTATGTGAATTACTGCCTTTTTCCTTAATCAGGCAATGGTGAGAAGCCTGCTTGCTCTGTTTATTATTTTAGTGCATTTGGCAAAACATTGCAATTGCTACACATCTATTATAACTTCTCTGTGTTTCTTCTCTTTCTGGAAGGAAAGAATCTTTTAATTTATAATAACTTGCTGTTTGTTTGAGATTGAGAAATGTGAACTCATATGCTAACAGCTATACTGACTAAGCACTTACTAACAAATTAAAAATAAACACCAATCTGATTAAAGGAAAGAGAATGAAGTACATGGAATAGTTGCTTCATATCGCTAAATCCTTCACAACAACAACAAAAAAAAGGAACAAAAAAATCCAGCCAGAGATTGTAACAGAATGCCCTTTTGAGGTAAGAGTCAGAGAAATAGCAGATAAAATCCACTTAAGAAAAACTAAAAATGTTTTGACTGATACAGAGATGCTTCAGAAGAGCTTTGACCGCAGTCAAAATTTAGGCATCCATAAAAAATAGAAAAAGAAAAAAAAGAGAAAGAAAAAAAGTGGAGTTTTGTTAAGGGTATAGCAACATAACAATACCACAGGGAAGCACAGACTTTGAGAAACACTGTCTCAGTTAAGCTATGATACCCATAAAGGCGACCAGCTCACCTTCCAGGACCAGCCTATGTAACAAAGGGATAATCCAAGGGGTGGCACTGTTCCCCCTACAACTGCATTCAACTCCTGTCCAGGCAATATTAAAGAAACAAGGGAAAATGGAAAGGCTGATCACATTAGTCAGGAGGGCTACAGTTAATAAAGGAGAGCAATGTAGGGACTCTAGAGAAGGAACTTTAGTCTCTCATACCCTGTAATACTTGAACATTCCATGAAAGGTGAAACAGAACTCTTTGAAGTTTCAAAGGCAAATTCTTACTTATACAAGATTAAAATACCCAAACATAATTAATACAAAATAACATCAACATCGAGAGGCAAAGCAGAAAATAAAGAAGGAATAATAGTCTATTCTTATTTTTCTCCAACATTAAGTATTAAAATAAGAAGCATGCAGTGAAAAGAAAAAACTTTCAGAAATCCTGTGAATTTCAGAAATGCCCTAACACTTAGGGCATCAGAGAGTCCATATTTTATCTGACAACAATCTGTTCTGCACTGTTCTTCAAAATGGTTTCTTTCAAACTCTTATTATTCTATGGTTAAATTATTCAACCTTAAGGCTACTGCTATGCTCAGTTGTTCATTATTAATATTTTTTGAAATACACTTAGTTTTCATTTCTACATTCACACAGTAAATTCTATTAATACTACTAATTCTGTTAAAAGTACTCAGTTTTATCTGACTATGACTGAAAATAAAATTCTATTACCATTTATATTTTCAATTAGTTATGGAGGACACAAATTATTTCCTGTGTATGTAAAGCTAAAAACTCAATGATCCATTAAGTGTTTATTACACAAAAGTTTGCAATCTAAGATGCCAATAGCCTGATGTTTTGATCTAACTCGAATGAAAATTTTCATACCTTAAATATAACCCCCAAACTTCTTTTAAACCCCCTTAACCATTAAATAAGAAATCAACTATATTTCTTTTATGGACGGATAGAATGTACTTATCTAGATTTGTTAGGAATGAAAATCTTAGAAATCTAAGGACACACCTCTTCAAGTTACATTTCAGAAGCTAGGAATTACCTCCAGCTTGGCAGTCTCAGCATTAATTTGCAGACTCTAGGATATGCACCCACATCTGTGCAGTCAGTGCAATTTAACAAAAGTAAGACTTGAGCAAGTCTCAACCACAGAAGAACTAGAACGGCTTACCTAAAATTGCTGTCTCATTAACTGACATCCTATATGCAAAGAACAAAATTCAGAAAGCACTCCATAAAGGCAAAGCCATAAGTGGTAAGAAATCATGAACTGCAGCTAGCACAAACAACTGAGCAATTAATATATCTTAGACTAATATAAATACAATGGAAGCACTATTCACTGTAAGACAATATAGATGCTTGCTTTAAAAAAATCAGTGTTTTACACTTTGTATTGTAGCACTTACTTCATTGAAATGTTTTTATTTATATTACCTTCAGACAGAAACCAGTGAACTTAAGCAGGGGCTTCACATCAAACTATAGAATTCATGTAAGTTCATCTGACAAAATGGCCTTCAGAACTTTGTGATTTGTCCAGAAAAATGCATACTTTTATAGAAACTGATAGTAAATTTCTGTTTAGAGGCTATTTTTCCCACTATACCCTGCCTGAAAAACAAGAGTAAAGCAGGAGTGAGGATCTCTCAAATCCATCAACAGGACCTACGACCATTCTCTAGATGAATTTGTACACTGACTTTTCTCTGGGCTTAAACACACTGCCCTGTCTCCAGTCTTTATCTTCTTCTTTACCTGGACCCTCCTGGGCCAACATATAATTAACTAAAATGCCCAAGGCAAAAGTACAGAATATCCATCATCTACTCTATGGGGTCATGAATTCCCAAGGGGCTCTTAGAATGCAAGTTTGCAAGATCATATTTCTTATCGATGAAATGTTCTCTTAATATCTTTTAGAACAGCTGCATTTAATGCCAGCTTCTCTTGAAAGAAAACCGTCTAAGCATGCGCCAGTAATTGTGAGCGACCTTAAAAGAATAAACCATGAAACACAAGCAAATGAGGTCTGAAGTAAGAGCAGAAAGATGAAGCAATAAATATATGAAAAGACTAAACAAGATTTCATCTTGTTCCTACCAGCAATAAATATTAAATGAAAATCTCAAACAAGGATATTAAGAACCTGAGAAAGTTTGTCATTTTTCTTTTATTCAAAAATGCAGGGAAGCAGACTTTGCTGTTAGAGCCATGCTTGCACAAGAGTCTTTGCTGCACAAGAGCCATGCTTGATAGGACATAATATTATGAAGAATCAACAGTGATACATGCATTGATTCTCACACAAGTACAAGCAAAGTGCAAATTCTACAGCCAGCACCTGCTCTTGATCACAGGGTACATGGTAACAGCTATGAGTCTTAAGGGTTGTGTCTGCTGGGCAGTGTCCTAGCTATTAAATCTGTCTCAGTGACTTTGTGATCTTACCAGTTTGCATTCAAAAAGGAAGGTGGTGCAGAAAAAATAAGAATTATAAAAAACCTCTAAATTTCTATTATTTCTTCCAACCTTTGAATGTCATCTAGGATTTAACATCCAATTCTAGAAGCAAGTAAGCACCTTCAAGCTAGATGATGAGCAATGCCATCTGTTGCCCTGCTTCTTGCAGTTGTGAATTTTTACTCTCTTTGTAGCTAGTTTCACAAGGTCCTTTCTGTAAACATAGCTATGTTATTGTAACTGTATCTTATCTCTCACATTCCTTTCTCATGGACACAGAACTTTGATGGACATTTCCTTTGACCACTGTAATTGAGGGAGGAAGAACTGATTTCCTCCAATGAATAGTGATTTCCAAATGGATATAAAAAGTAAAGAAGGTGGGTCTTGCCCCCCTTCCTTCCTTCTCTCTGATCCTGGAAACAGGTGTCTCTGGCTCGTCCCTTTCGTGTCGATACTGTGACAGCCATCTTTCAGGGAAGTCAGAAAAGGTTCAAGAGCACACAGCTCTGGAGACTTTACTAACTCTTAGTTTTGAGCTTAAAGCAATTAAAGTACTAAATCCAAACTTTGCAGTTTTTATAGCCACATTAAAAACTTCTCAGAAACCCAGACTTGAAAATGTTTGCATGCAAGTCATTTCCTTTCAGTTATATATTCTGATTTTCTGTTTTTGTTTACTGCTATTGCATAAAAAGGAGTTTAACTAAAAAGTTAATTAGCTATTAAATTTTACAGTAACTAAATTAGTCATCAACACACATTAAAAACAGTACTGCAAACCTCAGCAGCTTTATGAGATTTTTCTGCTATATACATTTTCCCCTTCAGCAAAGTTCATATAAACTTACATTTTCCAAGAAAAGTCCGATTTTATCCAAAAGAGAAGATTAAGGGGAGTGGGAAATGACTATCTGATAAATCAATGGACAGTAAAGTCTCAGGGTGCTTCTCTCAGAAAATTCATAGCTAGGATTTAATTATAAAACAAAAGGCAGCAAAGTAGGCCAGCATGAGGTCTGGATGGTGACCATGAGCAAGAAGAAGACTTGGTTATTGTCCCTAGTCCCCCCATTCATGAGGTGAGTGACTAAAGCATATTATTTGACCTTTTCAGGCTTCCAATTCTCCCTCTTGCTTTAATTTGGCAGAATACCCCATCATGTCAATTCATTAGGGCAACCCCTCTCTTCACTACAGGTGGATCTGGCACAGCTGAGAGCTCTCTAGCTGCCACAGTAGTAACAAACAGCCCAAGCAGGACATGGCAACAGTGTCAGACCTACCTATGACAGCAAAGGGGTTTTATGTATTAAAGAGTTTTATTTAAGTAGAAAGGTGTCAATAACTCTTTTTAAGATAAACATTTTGCATATGTTTCTGGAATTATATTTTTGGTTCCAATAAGCTACTACCCAGTATAATAAGGTTTCAATTTATTACTGAAACTAAAATTCTGTATTTATTGCAAATACATCTTTAAAAATAGAGTTCATATTTAATGCATCTCTTTTTACATATTTGAATAATATTGATAAGAAATATAGAAACAAAATTTTCAGGGGAGAAACCTGATACAGCAGACACAGAAGAGTTACAGAAAAAATGAAATGTCACATATTCAGTTCCCACATACTGAATTTATGCATCAGAGCAGTAATTTGTGTATATCTGAAGTAACAGCCATGATAAAGACCTGAATCACTGTGAGCTTGCCTAACTGCTTATGACTGTAGTAACTGGTTTAACAGGACACTGGGAATAAAATATGGAACATCTCTGAATGAAACCACACTAAACAGAATTAGCAAATTCAGCCTGCTCGCCACAAGCTGCATTTTATTCTTTCTCCAATAAAAGATTCAGCTTTCTTACACAGACTTTAACAGACTACCTCTCATTTGAGCAGACTGCTTATTAAAAGGAATGCTGTGAAATCAAAATTCAGGAATTATTAGAGTAGACATGAGACTCAGGAATATGAAAAATCTAAGCAGAAAATAAGCCAAAATTAGTACCTTCATGTAGTTTTCTTTCCCACACACATTTCCAATCTCACTTAAGAAAGAATTTTAAAAAAGAAAATATTTTTGCAGCATTCTTTTCTGTACATTCTTCTAATACATGTTAATATTTCAGCTTTAATTTTCTTTCTTTATACAAAGTGGAGTTTTTTTCCTCAACTTTCTAATGACATATTGACAATAAAATTAAAATTTCTGTTCAATCCATAAATGTGAAAAGACTGAGATATTCTAATTAGTGAAAAAAATACAAGACAAGAAGTCCCATCTGTTAATGGTGCTCTGTACCTTAAAGTTAATTAGGTTTGCTGGGAGAGTGCCTGGCAAATATAACCAATTAAAGTACATGCAACTTTTCCAATTCAGTATCATTAGTCAAAAAAATAGCAGTACTTTCTATCACAACGTGCCATTTCCTAGAGCTAAGTGGATGGCATTTTATGTCTGTAAATGTCTGTGCATGTGCGTTTTGGGGGGTTTTTTTGCTCTCCAACCTAAAAGGTTTTTCATCCTGACTACCTAGTAGTCAACCAAATTACCTCCCATTTAGGTCAAATTCTCTTTTTTGTATATTGGCAGAAGAATAACTTGCACTGATTTCCAGTGGATGTGTGACTGGCTCTACAAACACACCGAGCAAAAGCTTTCTGCTGGTGACCATCACCTACAAACTGCTGCAGACATCACTGTTCTCCTTGCCAAGCTCCTCATTGTCTGACTGCAGATAAGGGTCACCAATAAGCCTACTGCAATGTTGTTCTGGAGAAACCAGTGATGAACTGTCAATCAGATCACACAAAACTGAAAACCAACCAGATCAACTGCCCAAGGCCTGCTCACAGGCCAAAGAAGCCAGGCCCAGAGTGGAGTCCCCTGTCACAGATTGCACAGCACCAGAGCAGCACTTGTACTGTTGGCTGATTACTCACATCCCCATTCCCACTGCTTGGCCTGAGAAAGCCTCTGGATATTGTGCCAGATCTTGAAATGCAGCATGTGGTCATTAATTTTTTGTGTGCTTTTATGTATGCCTCTAGTTGTGACAAAAGGGGTTTTATCTCCACATGAAGAATTGGAACCAAACAACTTCAGCTGGAACACCTTGTTCTAACATTACTTTATCCTACCTCTGGCTAAAGAAAGTGATTGAGGTGAAATGAAGAAGCAAGCAAAAACTCTTGCACTTTTTGGTATAGTGCCTACACAAAAAAATCCCCACCTGTGCATAGCACATCTTGAAAAACACAAAAGCACACTAATTCCTGGAAACAATAAAAGACAAGATACTGCCCCCCGAACCACAACCTATATAACTAATTTATAAAATAATTTAACTACATGATGATCCAACATCAGGAAAATTAATCAACTGAAATCAAATAAATATATTCACCAGTAAAATGTAATATAATAGTTCATAAAATGCAATAATTTTTAACCCGCTCCTATATCTGGAATACTCCAATACAGAACAGAAAAAACAATAAACCATAAAAAAAAATAGACTGGAATATGCTGTCTTTTAAAATTAAGCAATTTTCTATTTCTTAATTAGTATTTGTTAAAAAGAAACCCACAAAAACAAATAAATACACAAAAACTAATTTCACAGCTTTTCTCCTTACTTCAAGAGACTGTACTCCTCACCAGTTTCCATTCACAGTTTGCTAACTGACAATAAAACAGGAGAACATCCAAGAAACTGTCCAAAAAAAAAAAAATACAACAAAGAAAACAAAGAATGGTGGTAAAAATGCTAGAAAAGAATAATACAGTAGGGTAAACAAAATGCTGTGTCTTTAAAATGCTAAACTCAGATATTTCTGACGTAAAGAGTTTGAGTTAAAGAAACCACTCACACGACCACTCCAAAACAAAAAAATTTGAAAATGTGGGTCTTCTGAGAATTGAGGCCTGTTTCTCCAATACACTGTGCTTTTTTTACAATATTATACATATTAACAGTAACACTAAAGGGACCTCAAGCTTTATTGCCATGCCATAAGAAATTACTAAAATGAACTACATTTCTTTGTGAATGAATCACTTTAGGGATTACATTTAATGAAATTATTTACTTTAAACGTTCAAATTAATGCTAGATAACATGGCATACTGTGATGGTTTGACTCTGGCTAGGTGCCAGGTGCCCACCGAGTTGCCCTATAACTCCCTCCCCCAGAGGGACAGGGGAAAAGACAAGATGAATCAGTGGGTCAAGATAAGGCAGTTTTATTGAAGCGACAGAAAAAAAAATAAAGCAAAAGCCGGGTCTGCGCGCGCATAAGCAAAAAGAGAAGAAGTCAATCTCTACTTCCCATCAGCAAGCGATGTTCAGGCACGTCCCGGGAAGCAGGGCCTCAGCACGCGTAGCGGTTCCGTGGGAAGGCAGACATTACAGAGTGCCCCCCCCTCCTCCTCTCTCTCTCAGCTTTTATATCTGAGCTGACGTCATATGGTATAGGATATCTCTTTGGTTCCTTTAGGTCAGCTGGCCTGCTTGTTTTCCCTCCCGAGGTCTTGCCCACTCCCTGCCCCTTGATGGGGGAGAATGTTAGAGGGACAGTGCTGCTCAGCAGTAGCCAAAACACCGCTGTGTTATCAACTGAAGCACAGCACTGGCAGGGCTGCTGAACTCTACCTTCATTAGAACCAATACACATACAAAAGGAATCCTCATATTCCTCAGTTATTTTGACATTAGTCTGACATACAACCTACACAACAGACAGTCATGCCAATAAATGTTCAAAGAGGAATTAGAGAAAGAGGTTACTCCCCCTTGCTAGGTTTTTATAATTGAATGGATTGGTAAATTTTCAGATTTCGTATTCCTCAGATTTTCTGTTACTATTCCTAAATTTTCAAATACCAGAACTACACAAACACAGAAACAAATACCTCCCTTTTCAATTGTTTAGGTTCATAGTCAGAAGAACTCACACATACAGCAAAGACAGATGCAGCTGTGGATGTCTTCTCTGAAAAAAAATGGAAAGCTCTTGGCTTCAGTAAAGCCTAGTAAAATTTCATTCAAGAAAGACTGAATCAAGAATGGTGAAATCATTCGGTATATGACAAAGCATTTGAATGCTTGTCAAGAGCTGTACTTTAAAACATTATGAAAACAAGACACAGTCTAAAGAAGGGAAAAGACTCCCTGCTAAATCCATCTGACAGGCCGCAAGAGTTTTCTGCTGCAGTACTAATATCACAGCTCTCATCTTCCATTTACCATTACCTAAAGTGAGTGTTTTCTTAAATCTCTTGTAATATAATGTCCAACACTTCTGTTTCCAGACCGAACACAGACTATAAGAATGGCTGACACTTATAAATTTATTGGTCAACTTTTACTATAAGTCTAAAAAAATCCATAACTGGATTTCTAAAGAGAGGTAGCCATCAACAACATGAGTTTTTTAATAGGGACCATTAAACCTGCAGACATTTGCAATAAGATTTTCAGGAGCTCACTGTTCCTCAAATCGCATTGTCTACTCAGTGATTAAGCACAGCTTAATGTCAACTACATCAGAAGCTTTCTGTGACCATCAGCAGACATATCAAACACAGGACCATAAATGAGCAAAATTAACAAAAGGAAACTATGCTACATAGGAAGGGGGGAAACAATTGGTGATAGAGTTAAAGAGCACAGTATTTTTTAAAGTCACCTTTGTAAGCACATTTTTTTTCCTTTTCCTCTGCCATTGTTTGTCCTTCAGTCATTTTGCCAAAATTGATAGCTTTGACTGATAGCCACAGGAAAATATCCCTCATACCAATCCGCTTTGAAGACTGAAAAATTGACGTTTTTACTGCTAGAAATAAATCTAAACCTACTTAGTCACACAGCTATATATGAGAATTTGTGAATATAAAAAGCTGCCTTTAATTAGTGTACAAAAGAAAATGATAGAGAACAAGTCTGAGCAGTGACTGTAAATTGTAGTACTTACTAAATTTTAGTTCTTGTACAGTCTTAAGATGTCTGATCATTCTATACAAAGGCATAAGTCTCAATAGTTTTCCAGGGGCTTCTTCAAAATATAATTCTAATCAGACCTCTCAATTTTCTACAGCAACATGAATACAGACAATGTGATATGTGAGCTCTTTTGCTTTTTAGATTAACTTGAACTGAAAAGTCTGCCAATTATTTGACACAGTCATTGCTCATGAGATGTGAGATCTCTACGTAATTAGATAATAAAATTTAGCAATTTTACAGAAGTAGCTAAACCTAAAGGAGGCTGTTCAGGGCTGTGGTGGTCTTGATTTATGCATTCACTCACAGTAAGAAAGCCATTTCCAGTGGGCTTTGGAAGAAAACTGAGCAAATGTGGATACAGTGGTTTCTGCAACTTGAAAAAACATGAGCACATATTTTCCTTTTATATTATGTAAAATCTGCAAAAGTATAATTACATGTTACTATAGGTCAAATCTTGATTTACAGTTTGGTGCAAGGATGCACTGAAATGTAGAGGTTTCTTCAGACCTTGATATTTCAGGGAAAGGTATGGAAGCTTTTGATGCCATCAGTTACAGGGACTGGTGATTTCCATACTGTAATCATCAAGGAAATGCTGATGGCATGTTGTAAGTATTGTTAACCTGGAATTATGACTCAACATTTTGTACTAAATGATAAGAAATTCCCATGAGGTACGAAATTAAATCAATGGTTTGCAACTATCACTAAAGACCAATGCAGAAAACAAATGGTGTAGCAAGCAAATGGAATAGCTATTTTTACACAACAAACCTTTATTTGCAGTGAATATTTTTTTTCTAATTTTTGAGTGGTAGGACAAAAAGAGCAGTTTCTCTATAAGGCTGCAAAGACTGATTTATTCAGTAAACTTGTTCCCTGCAGAGAAGCTTTCCTGTTTCAGTATGTAGCTATAATTCTAAAACTGAAATGTTTATTAGAACCTTTTTTAATGTGGTTTGAAGATTAATATAATCACATGGCCAAAGGCTTGCAGAACCAGCTCCAAGTGTAACTCTCTCTAACAGCCTTTTTTATTACCCTTATGTAAAAAAAAATACAGCTGTGACCACTAAATCTGTCCTTGAAACCAACTGTTACCTCAGTTGACCTTTTCTCTTGCTAATGACAACATTGTCAGGTCCTTTAACTTGCATCCTCTGGTGTCATGGCTTTTTGTTGTTCATTTTATATAACATGAAGAGTCTAATTTAAAACAAAACAACTTCTCCAAGTACTCCCTTCCTCTGGATCCACAGTCTTTGCATCTTTACCTGGCTTTGCTAGCCTGCAGTATTTCCCATCGGCATCCTTATTTTCCATACAGACATCCTCTTGAGGGTAGAGACCTAGGAAATTGCCTACCCTCCCACCTGCTTTAAAGGGTCCCTTGTGAAGGTCTAAGACTGAAAGGCTACAGTTTCATTATGGTGTGGTCTTATTAACAGGCATAAAAAACAGAGGGTAGAGAATGAGGAACACACAACTTCAGCTTATGTTCTGTCTCATAAATGTTAGTTGGTACATAATTTTTCCCCTTTTCTGCATGCTTGCTTCAGCCTGGCTATATTCTCTTTCTAAGGCACTTCTGAAAACCACCAAAAAGCAAAACTGGAAAAACTACCAGGTAATCACATACCTGTCATGGTCAAAGAGTTTTATAAGCGGTATTGCTACAACTCCATGTCTTTACGTCAATACGCAGTTTTAGTTCACATTTTAACATTATGGCATAGGCAGAAATTGAAAGTACCTAATGAGTTTTAAGGATTTTTTTGTTAAGTATTACAGGAAAAAATATATCTCGCATGAACTATAACACATCTAGGAGCAAACCTTGTGAAACACAAAGCAGTTTTCTCTGAATAAGTAGTGCAGAATCTGGCTGAGATTCTGATAAGGTAAATTATGCAATTGAAGTAGAAACCCTTTTCTTTTTTCTTTCAATGTACTTTCCTTCCCTACCTCCTGAAAGTCAACTTACTATTGATCTCCTACAGAGATTCAGTCCTATGTTGCTTTATTCAAAAAATATTATATTTTAAAATAGGTCACCTTTCTAGAATATATTCTCAAACAGAAAGTCTGAAAACCAGATGTAAGAAAATTACCTTTCTAACACGTTTTTATATGTTACAAGAGTTTAAGTCTTTGGTCTGGGATGAGAAGTTTCTCTCCCAGCTGTAGGCCCAGTTGCTTTCCTCCACTGTGCTACATCAACAGCCCCGGTTCCCTGATGCTCAGCCTCCCCTGAAGACCCTGTTCTCATCTAGTAAAGAAAAAACTTGGCAGAAAGTTCATCAGGGTGAGTGAGTGGACTATTTCAGTTTTGTATCAAACCAAAATCCCATCAACCCCTGGGTTTTGCCAATTACTTCCCCCCCTCTCCTGAACCAGATCACTGCACATACAGTCCCATGCACAGGATCAAAAAGTGAGAAAAAAACCCCAGAAAAATATTAAAAGTAGTCCAATGACACTTAGAAACTGGCAGAGACACTTAAAAAATGTTTATACCAAATCTGCAAATGAGAAATATTTATACTGTGGTGATGACACTGCACAAGAACAAACACTATCAAGTCCTAATACTAACAAATAATTTGTTTTCCCAACAGCTTGGCTGACATGTTTCCTTTCTGATGCTCACGCAAAGCTGGAAGAAAGAGCTTTCAGCATTCATAATTTCAAGCACTAAGTTAAAATGGCTTTTGGTGATTGCCTAAAACCTCAGAATGCATCTATCATCAAACAATCTTAGGACAAAGATTTATGTAAAAGTGTGCCAAGGCAGCCTGCTGACTCAGAAAGGAAGTCCATGTACTGATTCCTTAAGAGGACTGCCAGCAGCACTGATGTATTCCTTAGAAATTTCGCTGAAGCAGTTTCTCAATCCAGTTTGGTTTCTTATCATGGTTCCAGGTATATTAAACACCAGGAATACCAAACACACATCCATATCTGTTTACATAGCTGATGTTGAAGCTTTCTCTTAACTGCAAGAGCTAGAGCAGGATGTCACTAGTAATAAGAACATGCTACAGGCCTATTCCATGACATAAAACATGGTCATGAGGAAAGGCCGTTGTGGATGAGCAGAGCCTTTCTTAGAACAGGTGACATATAGAGTTTGCATTGCCCAGGCATCCCTGAGACAGACACTCTGCCATAGACAGTGGAGATATAAACTGCACAGTAACCAAGCACACTGTCTATTTTTTTTGTTCCAATTGAGTGAATTAGAAGCAAATGACTGCTGTACTGAATAAATAGGGCACCTGCTTACATTGTGTTAACTCTGGCCACTTCACGTAATTTTCTAGAAAAAAGTTCAAAAGAACTTAAGTGCAGCCCCTTTGTTTCCTCTTTGAACAGAATAAATTATTTTAATGTTTAATCACACGAGTTTCAAAATGTATTATTTTGAAGATAGTTTGAAGAGAGACTTCAGCCTGGTAAGTGCTTTGGAATCTGTGTTATCGACAATACTGTCAATTACATGTTAGAAAACTTTTACAGGACTTTTAACATAGTGAAGTCTATACAATAATTTAAAACAAACGAAAAATAAAATTAAACTGTAAAGTGCTCTGGAAAAGCTACCATATGCAAAATTTAACACCAGGCACACCATGTGCTAAATTATAGGAAAAGCTAACTTACCCCTTACCACAGTAAATTATTGGCAAACAGCTGTACCTTTCGCACAATGCAAGAATAAAGAAAAATACATACTAGAATAGTAAAGTATTATGAAATTTAGAATATCTAAAACTTCACAATAATATCAAGCTTTCTAGGAAAAAATCAACTGTCAAACTAAACTGCTTCATATAATCTATATCTTCCTAAAGAAGCAGATGATGTTAGGTTCCAATAATAAATTCATATTTTCATAAATACCAAGAAATTAAGAATTATTTAATACATGTGATTGTATACGATGACTAAATCAACTTGTCCTCCTGAAAATTTTCAGACAAAACCGCCATGTTTATGTTTATTACCATTATATTTTCAGAAAAAAACAATTAATTAAACAACACATCAATGGAAACATACAGAGACAAGCATTTCATCAGAAAGGGGAACTCTATCCATTTCAGAACAGCCAATGGTCTGTATATAAGTGAATTTTTAAAATTTTTATCTTTGTAAAATCAGATTAAGGTGTTGAATCTCAGCCTTGGAACATAAGAACCTTCACTGTATACCTCTCAATTCCTCTCATCTAAGATGTTCTATTTTGTTGCAAACATCCTTTGAAAGGGAACGTGCCATATCTCTCACAACCAAGCTAAGTTCTATAGTTAGTCTGCTCCTATCTCTCCTTTTAATTTTGAATGATTGCTTTCAAGTAATATGGTTTATCCCAAAGTAATTCAAAGTTTTGCAGAACTGGTCAACTCTTTACTACTGAGATTCTAGTTTTTTACCATTTAGGTTTTCAGGGCTTTTCTTGCTTAGGATTATATAGCAGTTTTGCTTTTTTATTTTCAGTTGCCAGTTCTGTTCATTTAACTGTTTCTGGAAATGAGCCCTATTAATTTTTGCCCAAGAAAATATAAGCACTGACATTGTGCTGAGGCTAGCAAATTAGTAGGACTTCATTTCAACAAAACAAAATTGCAAAAATACTGCCAAAAACCCACAAGTGATCCATTACATGTGAAAAGAGAGTCAGCTTAAGCCCAGCCCAATTTATTATGCAACAAATTGAAGAGTCTAATGCCTTCAGCATAGAGCTTCGATAAGTAGTTGTCCATTCTAATCAGATTTGTGAAAACTATATTATTTGACTGGTTACCAGGTATGAATATTTGGGTCTACTTTACACACTCAATTTTATTTTATGATATACCTCTTCCATTGAAAAAGATTTATTAAGTAAATCCAATTGCTCTAGAAAAAAAACCTCTCTGAGTTTACAGTTTGAGATGTGGCAAATTGTATAATTCATAGAATATTATAATACTTTCACCACTAAATAATCCGTTTTTTTTCTGACAATGCAAAAGAGTTTCTACAAGGAAGAAGGGAGGGAAAAAAAAAGGGGGAAATGGGGCCTGTTGTGATAGGACAAGGGGCAATGGCTTTAAACTGAAAGAGGGCAGGTTAGATTATATACAAGGAAGAAATTCTCTGCTTTGATATGGTGACGTAATGGAACAGATTGCCTAGAAAAGTTGTGGATGCCCCGTCTCTGGAAGCGTTCAAGGTTTGACTGGAAGGTGCTTCAAACAAACTTGGTCTAATGAAAGATGTCCCTGCCCATGGCAGCAGGGATGAAACTATAAGATCTTCAGAGGTTTCTTTGAACTCAAGCCATTCTGTGATTCTTTGATTCTAAAAGTTCATCGTTTATCATTAGCTACAGTAATAAAAAAAAGCTTTACTGGAAAAAAGCTTAAATGGGATCAGTTAGCTACTAAATCTGTCCAAGAGGCAAGATAAAAGCACTGGAACCAGACATATAAAACCAGGGGGGTTATAATAATAACTTTAAATAACAATTATCATCATAACTTTAACTAGTTTTCATTGGTTTGGTGGTGTTTTTACTCTTCTTTGAGAATGGTGAGTATATCCTTGTGTGGAGAAGTGGGAGTACCTGACACAATTTACCCCATTTTCTCTATCTGTATCCAGTTAACTACTAAACACCTGAGTCCCTGTCAGCCTCTGTAGAATGTGGATGTACAAACAGACTGCGGAATGAGAGGCTGAAGAGAATCCCTATGGAAAAAGACCTGGAGGTCCTGGTCAATGACATGTTGAACATGAGTCAGTAGTGCCCTGGCAGCCTGGAGGGCCAACATGTCCTGGGGGGCATCAGGCCCAGCACTGCCAGCCGGGCAAGGGAGGGGATTGTCCTGCTCTGCTCTGCCCTGGCATGGCCTCACCTTGAATCCTATGTGCCACAATATAAAAAAGACATTAAGCTGTTAGAGAGTGTCCAAAGGGCAAGGGAGATGGTGAAAGGTCTGGAAGCGAAGCCGTATGAGGAGCAGCTGAGGTCACTTGGTCTGTTCAGCCTGGAGAAGAGGAGACTGGGGGGAGACGACAGTGCAGTTATAAGTTCCACTGAGGGGAAGAGGAGGGGCGGGTACTGATCTCTCCTCTCTGGTGACCAGTGACAGGACCCAAGGGAATGGCCTAAAATTGTGTCAGGAGAGATTTAGGTTGGATATTAGAAAAATGTTCTTCACCCAGAGGGTGGTTGGGTACTGGAACAGGCTCCCATGGGAAGTGGTCACAGCACCAACCTGACAGAGTCCAAGCATTTGGACAATGCTCTCAGACACATGGTGGGACTCTTTGGACTTAATGATCCTTCCAACTCAGGATTCTACAATTCTAGTCTAGATTTCTCAGTTTCATTACATTGCACCACTTTTGGCAAAAGATTTTTGTAGTATGCAATAAATTGCATTAATGATAATAATCATATTATAAATAAATAAAGTATCTGCCTAACAGTTTTCCTTCAACGACCAAAAAAATATACAACCAGTACGCATAGAACTCATGGTTTTTATTATATTTGATTTTGGTTTTAACTTCATTCATGAAAATATTATGAATAATTTTATCTGGGAAGTAAAAGCTGTATTTTAAAATATATATGCACAATTAAAATTGTCTCAACAAAGTACCTGAAAATAATATGTTACAGCTAGTGCTCTTGCAGTAATGGAAAGGCAGACTAGAACAATAAAACTCTCTCTTCTAGTGCTACGAGGCCAGATGTTTATGGCTAGTAACAAATTCAATTTAGGCTTTTTAAAAATGGAGCAAGATTTTTGTATGAATCATCTTCCATTTCAATAATCTTGCTGCTAAAAAATACTTGGCAAAGTCATTATGTAAGCACTTTTTAAAATCAAGTATTTAACAGCAATGATTCAGTTATTAAATAGTTCTCATTTTGTCCAGAAGCTTTTAAACTCTGTGGCCAGAACAATGTCCATATATTTGATGCTCACTTTGTAGTGTGCTGATGGCATGCACAAGCAAAAAAGAAAAATGTATATTACACAAGTGCATTGCTATCCCTTTTTCACAAGAGAAAAAGAGCCAACTTATTATTCTGTGATGTCAGAGTAAAATGTTTTCAGTATATGAATAGCATTTGCTCATGTTGACATAGATTGAAACCATGAGGATTTTATAATCTTAGTTTCATTTATTCTGTATTTGTTCACATCCTCAAAATACAGTCTCTAGCAGAGTACTTAAAAGCCCATATTTTCATCTTTTTTACAACAGAAAACACTTTAATGGAAAAAAGCTCCTGCCTCCAATTCAAGCTACTGAAGCTGCTTGTCTGTGACACAGAATTCAAATGAGAATATGAAATACCACTTTCAAGAACATTCTGATATGGTAGTGGAAAACACAAGAATTCAGGGGATTTTGTAGATTTCCATGCTCATACTGTCCATGCAGTTTAGGATCTAAATTGTTGTAAAAGTTTATAGGGCTTGCATGACCAGGTTTTGGTAGTGGGGCTGGGAGGCTACAGGGGTGAACTTTGTGAGAAGCTGCTGGAAGTTGCCCTATGTCTCTATGTTCCTTACTGCTGCTGGTAAGGCCAAGCCCATCAGTGATGGTGGTGGCTCTGTGGAGGCTCTGTCTGCGGAAAGGCAGGAAGCAAAACACAGACACAGCTAAGCAAGAAGGAATGGAATATGCCAAACACATACATTAACTTCTATTTAACTTTAAAATCCCACATCTTAAATTCTCCTGTTTATTGCACTATTCACACTATTTCTTTCACACCATGTGGACTGACACAGTTGGAAAGTAGGCCATACAAGTTTTGCATGAATAGTGTACTTCAAAAATTGTTCTTGCAAGTTGTTTAAAGAGCCAGGTTGTTCTCTCCTAGTCCTTGTGCAGCAAGATGTGTTTTGAATCTGAGATCTATATGTTTGAACTTCTTGTTGGAAGACCACAATTAAGCCTGATTGTGTGAAAACTGTACCCATTTTAAAAACTTTTTTTTTAATATTAGCTCTATATTTATTTTGAAGTTCTTCTGCTCATTGTATGTTTGACTAAAATTCACTTCAAATCCCACTTCAAGTAATGAACTTAGAACCTGGATCATCTGTTTTCCTGCACCAAATCAAACTCAGTTTGAGCCAGCAACTGACACTCAGCCATCTTCATTATCCTATTTTTCCTTGTTATGACAAATTCCAGCTCTTTAATGATCAACAGTATAGTTGCATGCATTAGTCATTTTTTTAATATCATTGCAATACAGTTGCACAAGCCATGAATTTATGAACTCCTTTAGTTGCAATTTAATGGACTGTAGTTTATAATACATCAACATGTATTTTTATAAAATCATATAGAAGCAACTTGCCACTCAATGAATAAGTGAAAAGTAAACTTCTTAATCAAATCCCTTCTTTTTTCAGTTAAATTATATAGCATGTTTTCATTGATTATTGTATGGGTTTATCGAGTTCCGTACTATTTCTTGGATTTATAATTTGGAGAGGCCTGTAAAGCTGAATAATATGACAATAAAAAATATAAACCAGATACAAATAATTTTCAATATGAATCCTGAATATGATGGAAATCAGTGCCAAAATAAGACACTTGCTCAGATATCTTAACAGATTAAGCTCTGGTACACTGAGTTTGACTGGTATACACAAATAGCAGAACATGACATTCAACAATACTTACAACACTTGAAAAATGAATGAAAAAGTATTTGTATGTTCTTTTTTCCATTTAGGAATAAAGACAATTTATTAGGATCATTCAGTTCTGAAAGCTTATTTAAACCACAATGAAAAGGTAAATTTTATAGCAAAAAAGTATTGTTCTTTTTCATTCATTGACTCAATAAGCTGTTTTCATCCATAATTTTAAAAAAAAAATACACACTTGGTACAACCAAAGTTACCTGTGTGTATTTTTCCATATTATTTGACATAAAAAAACAAAGTCAAAGTGTTATTTCAACCATCTCAAAGATATATCTGCATTTTTCTTTAATTTCAGAAATTGCTGTATTCTAATTGATAAATGTTATTTGATGAATAAGAAATTATTTATTGCTTTGTGTGAAATCTAAAATAGTATCAAATATAACTTTAATTGTACTAACTTGTCAGAGATCACAAAAATGACCTGCCTGTTATCTATTTCAATCAGTCTCATTATTCTTTTACTGTCTCTACTTTGTTTCCAAGTATTATTACTGCTAAAGTATTATCCATCTGGAAATACATCTTCTCCAGGGCCTTGCTGATTCACTAACTAACCACAACTAACTTCCTCAGTGAGTTTCCACTTTGCAAAGGCTCTCATTAAAATTCACAGGTTTAAATGTTTACTGCTTTGTTCTCAAAGCAAACACTGGAAAGTGCTGTTGGGGGAAGGAAAGTAAATAAACCTTCCAAAGACTCTTATGAATAAGTAACAAAACAAAAAGTACATTATCAGGTTTGGCTCATTGTTCTTAGCTCCAATATGGTGTCACAGCATAACAAGGTAATCAATGCATCATTAGTAGCATCAGTAGCAAAAGGATCACTTTCCATTATGTAAACAAAACCATATCTATTCTGCCTCAGTTTATGCCTTTATATCCACTCTGCATAGTTGCTACAGGGGCAAAGAGAAATTAATTTTGTTTGATTTTGTGATTTTTGGAGTGACATTGAAGTTACAATTCCTCTGATAGATACAACTTGAATTTATACTGAATAGCCAACTGTATCTGCAGTGACCCTGTCAAGCAGTATCTAACTTCAGCATACACGATTAAATATTTTTAAAACTTTAGGAAGCCCTAAAAAGCAAAAACATTTACAGAACTTTACCCCATACGAACATGATTAAATTTTAGCAACTTTTTTGTCCTGTTAAATTATATTCCACAAACTAGAAAGAAGGGATTTCCTAATTTTTATTGTTTCTTCCATTGGTACATTTTCTATCAGCTCCCGTTCTCCTTTCTTGCATTACCTTACATTCACCCACAACTTTTCCACACATATTTTCTTCTTCATGAAAGATGGTCTTTAGACTTTTAGGTAACAAAATTTTGTGCTCCATGTATATAGATTACTCTGAACAGGTCTGCCTTTGGCATGACAAAGGACAGTGTCTCACTCTGCCAGTGTGGAGACCTGGCTCCCCTGCTTCCCTACTGACTGTTAAATGGCCATAACTCCTTGTTGGAAAATGTGCTTGCACTGCCTTTCAATCTCTGTGCAGGGCTGGCTGAATACACAGAACTCGGCATTACACAATTATTCAAAGTAGTGGAGGATAAAGATAATTTTATTGAACATACTCGAGATAAAAAACAAAAAATAGCAGCATATGTTTCCATTAATTTGAACTAAAAAAGGTAAAACAGACTGTGGGCTTTGACAGATACTTGCTTTACAAGCTACTAAAGTCCAGACCAGTTTAAGACCTACAAGTCAAAACTGTATTTTCACTTTCAACCAATTTGTTCATTACATGCTCTATTGCTTCTAAGATGGATACACACTTTCATAAAAGCTCTCAGTTGTCACAAAACCCTGGGGAAAGATTATCACTAACAAAGCCTCACACTTGGTATGTGCTAATATTTGGTTGTACCCAGTTGAACAGCTCAGCAAAAAGTTTTCCCTTAAAATAATTTATTTCTTAGAAAATAAATAATTTCTTAGCCTTAGAAAGAACTAACTAGTTTCAGTAAACATGCTGCTCTGGAAGATTTTGATCTCTACTGTTTCCAGACCAACAGCAAAGTGCCACTTGAATTTTAAATGTGACACTGGCAAATAAACGTGGTGATAGATACAGAAGCCAATCTTGTACTTAAGGCAGGCAAAATCCACATTTTTAGGGTAATGAGAAATAATACATTTTCTTTAAGGAAAGTCTTAACCAGATACCTGGTGTAATTGATTATGAAACAGTAAGTTTGATTCTAGAGTTGATAATACATTTGATGACATGCAGTTCATGTGAGTCCTCACTTCCTTAATTATTTCCCCATTTTCAATCTCATCTGTTTAAAAGAAGTTTCTTTTATTGAACTACTCATATCACTGCCATGTCATGAAAATTTATCATATGATACTTACATTGAGTTTAAGATATTTTTAAAAATCATGAAGTGTTTTTAAATATACTATAAAAATATTTCATCATGCAAAAAAGGACATACTCAGAATCAGACTACACTGTGATTAATTAAGAAATTAGCTAGATAATGAGATTAACAGAGAGATTTACAGTCTTTCACTTAGAAGACAAAGTTTAACAGTACATAAAGTTATGGGATAAGACTTGTTCAGCACAGTATTCTTAATGAATACACATCCCTTATCTTCTCTGCTTACATGTTAAATATAACTTTTTCCTTTGCTAAAACTTTTGAGAAGGTAAATATGAGGATGAGGACTGTCTCTTCTTGAGAAGCCTTTCTCTTGCATAGCCAGAGAAGTGGACAATCACATATGCTAAGTGAGGTCCCTCAGTTTCCAGGTCCTTCAATCAAATTTAATTTATGGGCCATGGAAGAACAAGCAATAAAAACAAACTTCTAATATACAAAAAATATTACTTTTTAAAAAAGTAAAATTTAGTTGTGCCTGTATTTGAAGAAAAAAAATGAAGTCTTGCAGACTATTACAGATCGGTGAGACCAATTTTAATTTCTAAGCCTTTGTTTTCACCTTTATAGCTTTATTTTTTGTTGAGATTCAGCCAAATAAAAATGTGCTTTCTTAACTGAGGTAAAGCTTGTGTTTTTATTCCTTTTTTTAGAGGGGTAGTAGAATACTTGTAGAAGTTGCAAAAGTGTGCCCCTGTGGACAGTATGATGTTGATCCCACGTTCACTGTAATTGGTATCTGTTTCCTTCTTTGTTCACTCTACAAAATCTCCTGTGTGGCCTGTTTTCCACTCACCCTGCTATGTTTTTCACTGATTTTTTTTTTGCTCTGCTTCCAACCCACACTTCAATTCCTGCCAAGGGAATTTTAAGCCATTAATCGCTGTCAGATTTCCACGCTCACAACATTTAACCAAATTCAACAATTCATTCATATAACAAAAAAATAAACAAAGGGAAAAAAAAAGAACAACTACTTCAGAATAATGGATTGTGCTAGCTTTCTAGAGCTTCATAACTTTACTTAGCACATAAATATACTGAAGGGATAAACATGCACTAATCAGGACTGAAATTGCCATCTAATCAGGATTTTTTTTTCTGCAGCTTTTTAGGCATTTGCATTAAGAGAATCAGAATGCATACAAGAAGAACGACATGAGTGATTAGGCACTTATTGTGTTTTGCTTACTTTTCAAGCATTAAAATATTGTTTGAAATGCAGAATTTCACTGGAAAACTGAATATCATCCTAACGTGTCCATTGCCAGTCATTAAGAAAAAGACTTCCATAAGAGGTCAGTGCAACACTGGAACAGCTCTCCTGGAAAGATTATGGAATCTTTGTCCTTGAAGGCTTTCAAGACTCGGTCACATAAAACCACAGCTGATCTCATCTCCTTGGTGGTTTGCCCCTGCAACAATTCATTTGGCAGAAATTTTACAAAGATCTCTCAGCTAAATGTTAAAATAATCTTTTGGGGAGTCCCTAACTGAAGGAGTATGAACAGCCCACAATAACAAAATCGCGGAATAGACTGAGGGACCCATCAGAATCATCAAGGCCAACTCCTGGCTCTGCACAGAACACCCCAAGAGCATTAGCCAAGTTAATCTGAAGAGTAATTAAAGTTCATCAGAACTATGACATTGCTGAGTTTTAACAAAATTGTAAAATAAAATGACACGAGAAGCCACATTGCATTGTCAGATAACTGCAGAATACTCTTATTTAACATATAATGAGGAAAAAAGTTAAAAACCAAAAAATAATTACTTCAAAAAAGTAAACAAAGTATATATATATCTATAACTTGAATTTGAGATTCAAGACAAAGAACACTATCAGTAAGATAAAGTCAAAATTGAAATGACCAGAACATCAAAAAAGAACAAGATGAATTTACTATCCTACAGATAAACTACAACATGAGACAGGGATATAATAGCTGAAACTTACTATTTAGGAGGTTTTATTGAAGTATTTTATTATACCCCTTTCAAGGTCATTATAGTAATGTGGGCAGTTTGCTATATTCAAACTGAATGATGTTGCTTCTCATGGAAATGTTCCCTAAAAATCAATGGGTTGGGTAGTTACAAATGACCACAAACATAAACCTATTTTAACTTTAAATAGCCTTTTCAGCTGGAAGCCCTAAGGTATTTGTTGCAGTTCTTATAAATAGATTTGGACCAAAATAAACTGAGATTATGCAAGCCCTTAAAGAGTTACAGTTAAAAGCATTACCTGCAGAGGCTTAGAGTAGACAAGTAATCACGTTTCATGCCAAACTACGACCTTCATCTAACATAAATTTCACATTTGTTTAGGAAAGTTATCTGTACAAGGAAAACAGCACTCCTCTCAACCAGTTTTTCTCTAAAGGATATGGAGTGGGACATTTGATTTCCTTCACTAAGTGCCATTACAGTAGGGATCCATACTATGAAACTTCACAATGCTCCATTTCACTGAATGGAAAGCTAGACAAACACTCAGAACTGTGTTTTCCCCTTAATGCATGTGTAACTTCTACCATTACTAATGAAGCCTAATTACACTCATTAGTCCTATTCAACACCTCATTTTCAACTTATTAATTGCAATAGGCCTCCTGCTTTAGTGCAGCATGAAGTGAAGCCCACACAAAAGAAAACAATCACCTTCTCTCCATACTATTAGATTCTTTTTGTTCATCTTCCAACACTGCTTTTTATTATGAGGTTGGAGGATGGGAACTAAAGAAATCAGAAAATAGATCTAAATAAAATAACGTTTATTTAAATTTAATAGTTTTGCCTCCTCTTTGTTTCTTATTGTATGATGGCAAATGGAATTGGGAAAATAAGACATTTTTCCATGGATTAACTGCATGATTGTAGAGCATCAGTCTTCTGCTGGAAACATACACAGAAGAAAAGCAGAATAATCACTTTGCTTCTAAACAAGTTAATTTATCATGAAAAGGTGCAGAAAAGGAAATCCTTTGATAGACAGTAAATTAAACAGGGCACAGGGATAAACAAATTATAATGCAAAGTCCAGGGAAGACATGGAAGAGACAAAAACAGTTTATGGTGTGAAATTACTAGACTTCAGGCAGGCTACAGATCCCCCAACTGTATTACAGAAAGAAAAGCTACTACCATGATGAAATCACTTTGAAAATGATTTTTTTTTTTAATAAGGCTGTTAAGAACTTGGCAAATTAAATTCAAACTTTTTCCCGTGTAGGCTATTCTGCTTTATATTAATGAGGCCATAGCATTGAAGATACTTGCAAATTTTTCAACGAGGGCCTGAGTATGCCATGGTTTTTTAGCATCATCATTTGATTCTGAATGGGGCTCCAGAATCCGAACTACAATTTGTTTAACTATCATTGCATTTACTCTGGAAAGATGAAACTAGTAGAGCATTATCTGCCTCTCACTGCAGACAAAATGAAAGAAGAGTTTAGAGAAATATAAGCTCTCAAAACTATCTTGGAGCTTCTAAACACTTTTACAGAATATAGGATTCTGCACACGAGGGTTTTTTTTTTTTTTTAATGAGACGTCAATAATTCCCATTATGCTGAAGCCAAGTTCATCAACACTTTGTTTTCTGTTTCTTCTCTCTATTTCATCCTACTCAAATGATTCCTTCCCAATAATAATACATAAGTTCATACTTCTGGCATTAGCCCTTACAGGTTAGTAGGAGTCTAGTGAAAGTTTAGCCTGAAACTATTTTCCTGGATCCATTTTTTTAATACTTATTATATGCACTATGGAGAAGGACACTATATCATAATAAAATAAGCTAAATAGGGACATCAGGGGTCACTAAGTAAATTCACCTTGTACAATATCAGAGTTGTTATTTGTATATTATGAGATCATAGAAACTATTTGACATATCAACAGTTTAAAGTTAAAAAGGAAAATGTATAATCATTCAACAGCCTTTTCCTGACTTGAGTTCTGTCCATCTGCAAACACCTCTTTACATTTAAGAAATAATTTATGGGCTTGATAATGCTTTTACTGCAATGTCATGGTCATGGTAAATCAACCACCTAAATGGGTGTATATACGCAAAACCCAAAGCTGGTGTAAGCAGAAGCACTTTCACTAAGTCCAGTTCTACTGTACCTACTTTCACTATTGTACTTTGGGCCTTGAGAGTCCAAAGTTTTAGGTGTCTCGTACAATTAAATGCTCTTACAATATTTTTATAAGTTACCAGCATATTTTAACATTAAATAGCAAGCAGTGTTACAAGTACCCATTTATCATCTTCTCACAACTCCAGGGACACCACAGTAAATGTGTTCTATGCAAGACTGCTCCATCTATTACACATATATATCAACCCATGGCATATTTGTTCCTTGCTTTGTCAGGTGGACTTCCCAAAAAGATTCCTAAAGACTGCCTGAGTTTGGAATATTACTAGAGAATATTTGTTGTTGTCATTATTATTTACTATATATTTTGGGGAAGGCACCACCACAATTATACACAAATTTTGTAAAACTAATATTTTGCTTAGTTCTGTAACAGGTTCAAGTTAAAAAAATCAAATACAAACTTGCAAAACTTTTGAAAAGCAGCTTGGTATGAGAGCTTTCTTGACCAGTTATCACAAATGGTAGTTGATTCTCAGTCCTGCTTCAGGATTGGGACTTAAAGCAACATGACAATATTGTCTGAGCTGCTGAATATTACCAACACTGCCTTTCTCTCTGCATTTTTTTTTGCAGACTCAGACAATCTTAGCCTTGAGAGAAACAGGAAACTCATAACATTAACTTCAGCATGATGGTTGCTTTGGAAGTTATTAATTAAGTAAAAAGCACCAATCATTATAATTGGCCTGACAGAAAAAAAAATGAAAGTAATGCCTAATTCTATAATCTGATTCCATTAAAACGACAAAATTAATTTGTGGGGGTAGAGACAAGTGATGTCCTGATTGCTGAGGGCATGGCCCTGCCTGTAACTCTCAATTCACTTTGCTGGGTTACTCCCTGGCACAGATATTGAGGTGCAATGGGTAAAACAGCAGGTAAAGTTTCTCCGCTTCATGGGCACTTACAGGAAAAAAATAATTCAGATAGGCCTCTAATAATCCACAGCCCAGCTCTGAGAGCCAAGGATCCAAATGGAACGGGAGACTCAAAACACTCTAGAAAGTCATATCTACAACTCCCAACTTCATTGATCAGGTAAATTGTGGGTATGAAGGTATTTGTTACTTCCTATCTCTAAGGCCTCCCTGTGAAGACTTTTCTTGATTAATAGGTACAAGTTTAACCAGCAAAAAGAGTTATGATACACAGGCCTTCAAACTATTGGGGTTTAAACAGATTTTTTTCAAAATAAACTTTGCATATTTCCATCCCCAAGAATAACCTTGACTGAACAACAGAGAATACCAACTGAACAGACAAAGCAACTGGACCACAGAGCAGGAAAAATACCAAACAAAAGAGACCAAAATTCTACCTCAGATGCTGAGAAACTTGACTGATTCAAGTAGACTTCTAGGAATTTAACAATTCAGGAAGCCAAGTGAAATTTTTGCATACACAAAGCACTCTTTGAGAAGCCTTTTTCTCAGTGATGTCTTACTGGATATCATAAAGGTAAGCACTCCAAGCATAGTGAAGACTTCAGTTTGCCTCCACAACCTATTTTGCTCTCTTTTATGAGACTATATAGAAATGTTGCCTTAGGTTTTAACCCTAATATTTTTCAAATTCTGCACTGGCGTGTATGCTTTATATCTCATTGGTTGCTGTTCTCTATAGACACAACAGTGCCACTCTGTCCTTACCCTTCAAGGACATTCTGGCTGCCCAGACCCAAGCTGGGGGGNACCAAACCTATAAAGGTGTGGAGAACTCGTGACTCCTTGTCCATTTTGGGTGATGCCCCAAGGAGGGGGTTTTGTCTGCCTTAAACATACCTTTGAAGGCCTTTCAAATAAATACCCACCTTTTATTCCCTTACTCCTGCCTGGCCTCAGTTTTTGGGCTAGCCTTTTAGGCAACAGAAACAACAGCTACTTCACAGCCATAAACTGAAAATTTATCAAGCAAGACTAACCATAGTAAATCCTTTAGAGAGAAAAAATATGCTTTAAAAATTCTAACAAAAATACCTGAATTTTTCACAGTACAAAGTTATTATTAATTTTCTTCAGAATTTGTCCCTTAGGGCACAGAGATCCTTTCCTTTGATCCTTTTCTATTTCTTCTTCCCTTTGAGCTACTTTTAAATGTCAGAAGCTAGCCTATGAGTTTATTACATGATCACATGACAGGGACTGCATAAAAATGTATTCGTTTTACAAATGTACTGTATGGCAAACAAAACTGTATTTTCAGATCACCCTTCCCAAATATACAAGGCTTATGAGTCAGGCATCAATTATTAAAATACTTTGTTTTAAAACCAAATTCAGTGGTCTTTTTAGTCATTGCCTGTTGCAAATTAGCTTGAGATCATGTTTTTAAGCTTGGCCCTAAGGTTCTTTAATCTATCTTTAATCATCTTTAAGTTTTAAAAAGAAAAAGCAAGCCAATAATCTTACACATGATAAAACTGTCATATTGGTAACACAGTTGTGGATGACCTTTCCATCGATAGATATTTAAGTAAAGTCTTCTTTAATAAAGCATTCTGTGATGAAATTCATATATCCTAGAAGATCAGGTTTGAAAGGTGAATAGGTGAATACAGTTCTTTACACTGATCAAAAATAATTTAAAGCTGACATGTAAAGCTCTAAAATATAGGGAGATTATTAAAGGCCAATAAAGATGGATGAACTGATACTTTCAGTTTTTGAAGGCAACAGAGGAAATAGAAACAACACAGCTATTTTTATATTAGTTAATAACAGAAATTGAATAATCTTTAATTTTGTAAAGAACAGTCAGCAAAACCCTTTAGGTCAATATTTTTCTAATTTGTTCCATAGTAAACTATTTAAAAGATATCTGATACGCCCTTCATTTTTAAAGGGTAGATTTTATAATGTTATTTTGTTTCAAGACAAAACTTACAAATTCACTAGCCCAGCTTAATTGTGTAATATGCTTCATTTCACTATATCTATTCACAGAAAGACAGAGGTCAAGGACATGCCTTATAAAATAAAACAAAACATATCAAAACAAAATGCAACCAGCTAGCCAAAGCATCATGCTCCCACCACTACAAGTTACAAGATGATAAAAAATACATTTCAAGGCAAATATTGTGAAGAATTATTTTTACGTATAGAAAAACAAATGGCCTGTGGACAAAACCAGATTTTTTTTTCAGTACATCATTCAAAGTACTTGAAAGCTATGTGGTTCTTTCACAAGTATCCAGAGGACTTTTAAAAATTTTGCTATCCAGGCTGAAAAAATGGATTCACTCATCTATTCACTCATCTAATCTGTTCTGACAGCTGCAATCAGAGATCATAGGCTCTGCAGATAAAGGACCAATTCTTTATGTTATGTTTATACATTGTCATTTGCAAAATGTGCACACCATAAACTATTACTGTATTTTACTACATAAAAAACCATGAGAGTCAGAGACTTCACAGTGATGTAAGCACTTTCTCCCCATAACTTCCCTGCCTTAAAAGGTGTTTGGGCTTCTGGAAAGCTATCTTCCACTGCACTGCATGCATATGAGGAAATACTACCTTACTTTTTTTCCTATTGCTAACACTTCCTTTCCCCCAGTGAATCTCATCACATTACAATCCATTCAGCACTTCTGCTATAACATTTATAAGGCGATTTGTCAACACCGTGACATGTCTCTATAAAAGAAACAGATGCAAGGTCCCTGACACCAACCTGATTAATGAGAACAAAGTGTAATGAGAATTTCTAGTGGTTAATGTCACAGCAAGAAAGAACAAAAACACTCTGAAGACTCTACTGTTACAGACTACACCATATTAGAACTGTGAGAAATAGGATAATACTTGGCTAAATCTGTGAACCAGTAACAGTAAAATAGTTGTAAACCATGTTAAACATCAGCAAAATCAAAATAAAACAAACAAGTATATATTTTAAACTGGCCTATAACAGTGCCGAGCATTTTTAACTCTCCACCCACAACATACACAGATGCCATGGGGTTTCTATTTGGCTTTTCCCTCTCAGAAGAAAGAAGTTCAGACCAAAAAATCAATAAGCAGTGGACACAGCTGAATGAAGGAAGCTAACTGGACTTTTTCTAATATAAGGAAATCTAGGATACAAACGGTCTACCTGTAAGAGGGGAGGAAGCACAACGCATGCTGGAACATTGGCATGAAATAAGACACTCCGAAGTTAAAACAAATCCACTGTTTCTGTCTTAGGTTGCTTCCCCTTCTGACAGATTACCAACCATTACCTTGCATATCACAGTAGTAAAATACTCTTGACCTACATTCTTGCATCTACTGGAGTTAACTAAGCACTGAAACCTGAGGACTAACTATTTTTAGAAATTTGCACTCTGCATGTGTAATCACAGAAGTATGCAGAAGAAAAGCAGAAGTGAAAAACTGGAGTAAAAAGGCAAGTCATTCAACAGCAGAACTTACTAGGCCCTCTTTAATACTTAGTAGGTGCCACTGATAATCAGATAGGAGTAACCTATTCTAAGTGAGCTACTGAACTGTGAAGAGATTCTGACCTTTAGATTGCTTCCTCAGAAAAGGCTGCATTTTTTCCTGAAAACTATAGCATCTGGTTTGCTTGCTACTTAGATGAAAAGAGGTAATGATCTGTAACATGCACTGATTTTACTGAAGTACTTTTTTTTTCTTTTATCACCTGACATATTGGCTAAAATCAACGTTCAAGTTATGGCCTAGTTAAATCCTCTGACCTGGGGAAATATAAAGGCATTACATTATATAGACCAAAGATAAACATTTCCATCTTTTGCTAAAATGGTATATCCCCACTGATTGAGGCCAAAAGGTATTTGATGCCATTCTCACTTGTAACTAAAATGATTAAAATTTGACCTTAGGAATGTCTTTTACTAAAGTTAACAATATATTTGTTTTCCAAACACTTTCATTTCTTTTAGGCTCATACTCTTAAAATGTCTCAGATGACAAATCAGAACACATAAACCAGGCTCTTGCTCTTAAATGACCACTGCAGTGAGGAAGTTACTCCCGCTTTATCCATGTCAGTGGTAGAGAAAACAAACAGCTGATCCTGAGTGGCACTGGTAACCTGAAAATTATGCCTGTGCTTTTAAACTATGATGGAAAGCTCCACAGTGAGTATGCGATCAGTCAGCTTTTTTTCTTTTTTAGCTTTATAATTATTGAATAACACAGATGTGGAGTTTTTAGCTTGTCATCTTAAAAAATAAATGTGGACAGCTGCACAAATCTGTCTTGATATTGTGCCTACCATCACCTTTCAATGAGATTCCTCAAGGCAAACAAGAACAGGTTGCCTGCTATGACTCAGGCATCTTTTGAATCATACTTGCTATTATAAATTGGTTTGGAGAACATTATCATATGTTGTTTGTGCTTCCGGAAGTAAAAGCCATTGCTGCTTTCAAATTATAGCCCTACTGGAAAAACTAAATCAAAATATGTTAAAAAGTTACATTATTCCATACATATGGCGCTACCAGCATACACGGATATATTTTCTTATTTGAGAAAAATGAATGGAAGAAAAATTTCAGGAGACTAAAACATAATAGAGGAGGTTTAAACAGTTCCCTCACAAAGTAATTCTTATAAATTAAACAGAAGCAGAAAAATTCAAATGCCCTATCTCTTGCAAGAAACTGAACATGAATGTGTTATATGTAAGCTCCAGTAAATGTGTACATGTGCCTGGATGTATTAAAAATGTGACATTATTGGGTTGCAGTTACTTCAGCCATATAAGTGTTCTCCATTACAGAGTAACTTCATGTATACACAACAATATAAAATCACACAGAACTAAGAGTTTAGTCTTTGTCCAAAATACATATTAATAGAGATTCCTTAATGATAAACACACTATTTTAACGTACCATTTTAAATACATTGAAGTATTTTGATGTTTTCTTAGTGGACTAGAGGGAATTATCAATCATTTTCACAACTAACCCATGTATATGTGTATCAAACTGCAACAGGGAAGCCCAAGGTAAAATCCCATGTGACATACAATCCTCCGCTGTTCACTTTTTGCTATAGAACCAGAACTTGCATTATTCAAAGTGATCTGGTTGCCAGAAACATACTTTCTTTTTTTATAGTGCTCATGTGTCTTATCCTTTTTTTAAAAACAGCCTTGTTCCATGAAGTTCTTACTTCCACTCAAAATTCTTTCACTGATGCAGTGTAAGTACCACTCTCTTTCATATCTTCCTGATTTGCCTTGGAAGTTCTGAGGTACAGTCAGACAATGCGTTCAAAAGACAGCAAGAAACTTAAAAAGCCTGAAATTACAGCCTAGGCCTTTCCCTGCACCATGCAACACTTGAATTGGCTAACACAATGTTTACATATAAGATTTAAAGATCTGAATTAAGAGCCCAATGAGCTCAATAGAAATCTTTCCACTGATGTCATTTGGATTTGGATCAGGTCCTAAATAGACAGAGGTCATAAAATTGTTCTCTTGTTCCTTGCTTTTTTTCTGTCAGTCACTCCGATTTCACTATGATGCCATTCAAGCAGTCACAGAAAATGGACTGACATTTTATACAGTCACATTAACAAACCCAGAGAGCCAACAACAATATTCAATATTTTTCAGTACATTCCACTTAATGCCACATATTGGTTCAGTCAGGTAGCACCAATGAGATCATTTTTGGCTCCCTATTTGCAATTATTGTTTGGAAATTAACAGTTTTGAACTCCATTAAGAATTTCAAGTATAGAACAAGTCAGTTTGCAACATCCCTTACCTACTTCGAATATCTCTTAAATCTTGGTCTATAACTGTCAAGTTTTATAATGCATAGTTATATTAATATGAAAACTATGGCATAGAAAAGAGTGAATTTTATTGAATTTTATTTACTTTCCTGTAAAGGATTTCCTTCTTTTATGCTTTTGTCCTTATCTTTATATAGAGGTTCTCTTTTTGCCTATCACACCCCATTTATCTAGGTGTTCAAGAACAAAGCAATAGCAACAAAGAACTTCAGAGAATTTGGGAACATTGAATACAAACTGCACTCTCACTGGCCCTTGGGGAAAAAGGTACCTTTAAAATGTGTTTTATCTGGGAACAGAAATTATATAATGCCTTTAAATGACAGCAGTGATAACATCTAAAAAGTTGCTAAAATCTATTCCACAAAAAAGTAACTCAGTGATCCTGGAAGTTTGAACAAATCACAAGCAATTAAAACTGTGTGTGAGGCAGGCTATAGTTGTCTTCCTTTCAAACCCCTACAAGCTCAGCATTGTGTCTTTCAAGACTCTTTACATGATCCAGAAATAAATCCTGCTATATAGGTTAGAGTGAAACATGAGAGTGAACTGACAGAGAAACACTGCTTTATGGGAAACCAATGCACAGAACAGCTTCAGGCTTTAAAAACCTAATAAATCTGGCCTCCTGCAATGCTATTGTACTGACTTACCATTTCTTCCTGTAGTGCATCTGTCTGATTCACTATAAACCATAATAGGTGTTAGGAAGTTCATTATATCTACTTATTTAAGCTAGTGCTGAGGGGGAAATATTACCAGCTAAAAAAAAAAGTGTAAGGGGGCAGGGGAGAGCTTCCTGATTCTTTTGAAAGCATCCTATAATTTTGGGGGGTTTAGATTTTGTTTCTATTTCCATTAGGGGTGGTAACAAGTGAATATAGTTATTGATTATCATGATACTTTCAACATTTCAAAGAATTAAGTATGAGACTCAACACGAGCAGTTCTGGATTTCTCCATGAAATAGAGAAAACAGCAATAACCTATTTCATACTTCTTTTGAGTGACTACGTGGCAATTACCCTGGGCATTCAATATGTTAATGAAGCAGGGAAGCTACTTTTAAACAATAAGAAAAAAGTATTTAAATCCTTTAGGAATACTTGGAGGGTCTGACTACAAAGCAAATCAATCAGCAAACAATTTAGTCACAAAACAATGAAGAGATTAGCCCATGTGCCTGCATATATGATACTGGCCTGAGGTTTATCTTGTAAGCACAGTAATAAGGAGTTTTATTTTTGGGAAGCTATTATATTAAAGAGCATGCATCTTTAGAAAGCATATACATAATTACTATGAATACTGATCACAGACTAGTGAGCTCTCTAAACGTAAGCAAACAAATAAAGAATTTTGGCTAGATTCCATTTAATATTTAGCACTAGCAAGTTCCATGTCAATTTTGTCTTCCAGACTCCATGCAGTAGGACAATGCTGCTATAGTGACCAATGCAGGAAAATTACTTTCAAATCAAACCTTTCCATTACTAATTACTACATTGCATTTTTAGCAAATTAATGAACACGCAATTAGTAAATTCAGCTTTAAGTAATTAAAAAAAATAATCCAGCGCTAGCCTTCTTACTCTGACAAGTTGTCAGTAGTTCCTATTTAAAAACCATCCTTGTCATGGTAATGAAAATGTAGTACCTTGAATGACATCTCCTGTCTCTTCCTCAGTGCTAGTGATATGTTCCACTACAACAGGTTAGGTTAGCAATTTTTGAGTTTAGTACTAAAAATTATCTCTGCTCTTCTGAAGCATCTGGTTTGAATGACATCATCACAGGGTGTGGAGAGAGCACACTGGCAAGGGAATACTTCAGACTCTTACTTTCTATTTTCATATCATTTTATAAAGGAAAATGAATCCAAAATAATAGTTTTTTTTCTGAATCATAACAATCATAACTCCCTGAATGCAAATCAGGGAGTGTTTAAAAATAAAACTTCTCAAAGGCTGTCTTGAATTTTAAGGCTATAGGACACATTGAAACATCAATTCATTGAGAGAATACTAGTCAATGCACAGATTTCTAAAACTGTAAAGAGTAAAAATTATAAAGTCTAATTATAATCTGATAAACACTTATACACATGAAGCACACAAATATACATATGTATATATTAAATTGGACTTTAGTAGAGAAAAGACTAGGTTTTTCAAAAGCATTTTAACAACTAACAGAAATACTTTTAAAAAAAGTATCTACTAGCTCATAAACAATTTTTTCCACCAATAAATTTATGAAGATTTAAAGATAATTTTTTTCCCAAAATAGATGTGCCAAAATTTCCTAGAAGGCTCTAATTCAGTGTGTTGATAGATTTTTTCAAAGGCCAAGGAAAATTACTTTTATAATTAGATTATTCCCATCATATATTGAGCATCACAGCAAAATTTCATAGGGAAAACAAGGAATCAGACTGAGTTACAGAGTACTAAGTTGTACAGAAAGTTCTTAATGGATGTCTTAATGAAAACAGCATTAGCAGAATCCAAAGAGAAACTGAGTTAGAGCTGCAAATGCTAATCACATACATACTTGGATAAGAAACAATTTCAGTATCCAAACAAGTTAAATAAATAAGTCAGAAACATGAATTACAAAAAAGTTTAGAAGCAATGACACCTTAATTAGTTTAAAGGCGTGAACGTTTTTTTAGTTGGTTCTTCTAATATTTATGAGGAGGTTGCCTTGCTAATAGTGGTAACGCCACTGTTGCCAGCTTTAAAGCTAAAGGCAAGCTAAAAATCTGTCTGTCTAGCATAGTCTGAAAATCATTTACACAATAAAAAGTCCAATAAACTCTTAATTGCCTCTGGCAACCACCTACTCTATCCATATGTGGCAACCGAAATCTAGTATAAGCCCTACCTTCTTCTCTAGTCATTATTGATATATTAAAGCAATCTTTGCTTTTTAAATCATATGGCCAATGTATGGAGAAAGCAAGTTACATTAAATCCCATTCACTAAACTCATATTCTTGCCTTTGCTTGAGGAAGTGTGTACTCTTTGGAGGATATAGTACAAATAATACTATTACATTGGACATGTCTTTATTCTATAAGAGGGATACAAAAATTCCAAAAATCTGTTGTCAGTTTCTCACATGAATGGAATGAAGGAGGAGAATGGAAGAATAACAAAGGGAAATGTTCCTTCATTTTCATTCTATTAAAACATGAAGGAGAATTTACTTTATAATGCTGGCTCAATCGTCTCATGATTCCATGCACCATGAACTATAACATGCATACAATGGCTTAGTGGGGGCTTTAAGAGCTATCCATGGATAATTCAAATTACTTGCATTATGTGGATGCCTAGCCCCTTAAACATCTCTTTACATTTCTAATTTGTTATTAGACCACAGAACATACTCAATTACAACATTTTTTTTCAAGAAGTTTCGGGTTCTTCATACCAAACTGTATAATTCCTTTTATAGCTCATTGCATTCACCTGCCTACCATTGTGGCATATAGTTCACTGGATGTCTTAGGTTTCCTGTTATATTGATATGTTTTTTCAAGCATCAATGACTTGGATGTAATTAAAAGAGTCCTAGAACATAACAGGTTCAATCCTTAAGTGTAATAAAAGCCAATAAACAAGGGAAAACAGAGTAGTTGTGAGAAAGGAAGAGTAAACTATAAACAATAAGCAATGAACATTCAAGGTTTTTAAGTTCCCAATCAATGCACAAAGTGAATTGACCCAGTGTTTGAAGACACTGGTCATTTTTAACGACTATTTCAAATTACCAGTAACGAAAGTTAGGAGACATAAGGAGCAAGTTTAAGTGGATAATTTTATTAACTGAATACTGTTACAGGTCTTTGGCCTCTACCATCAATTCAACAGTCCTGCAAAAAACCTAAAATTTGGAAAATTGCCACTTAGTATTCCACCTGCAAAATTTTCACTTGGTTTTTAAGAATGAAGCAAATGAATGATGGCAAAGGAAGTTGAAGCATAGTGCCCATCTGCAGCTAATCTTGGATTAAGTATTAGTGCTCAACCTTTTTGCAAGCATCCTCACAAATCATGAAAATTAGCCAGAGACAGTTGGAGGCAGTTACTGAGCAGCAGAGTCCTTATTATATTTGTACTGTGATATAAGGCCTTCAGTCTTCTTTGCTGTCCATGTCATGCTTTTTTCTAAAATTAGTCACTAAACAAGGAAGAAAATGGATGCAAAATAGTAGGATGCCTGCATCTAGCTTCCTGACATCAAATATGTACATAATTATATACATCACTAAAGATCTTTGTCAATACAACACTGTAAGTCAAAGTAAATATCTGAAAAGATTTCCTCTTTGTCACAAATTGAAATAAAATTTCCATACTAAACATGTGCAGAACAGAACATGGAGCCCAGACTGATTCATGAATTTTGAATGCCAAGTGTCTCTCTGCACATCATGCAATGAACATCAGACCTATATAATGAAATGCATGATGTCAGCTGCTGTGTCTGGATGCTGTGAAAGGATGCAAAACATCCTGATGCCATATTTAAATTGACATGGCTTACTATATTGGGAGTTTTTGCTGTCTCAGTGGGAGCCCGGGGATGTTTGGGGGACATTGCTGTCAAACCAAGAAGTGAAGATTGCCCTGTGAAAGGAGCCCTGTCAACTTCATTTGCATCCTCCACAGAAAATATTTCTCAATGTTGTTCATACTTGGAAAATCCATGTGGTTACTGCAGCTTCATACCCACATATTTAAGTTGTCAGTCACATGAAACAAACTCCCCCTACAATTCCTTTCCATCAAATCAAAGTGAAGCTAAATAGTATTGCAATTGCCTCAAGTGGTGGTTCCTGGTTAGAATCAGCACCATGAGACCAACTAATTCCTATTTACAGGGGGGAAGTATGGAGGGGGGCGGCAAGAAAAAAAAAGGCTCAGTCTCTGTCTCCTCAACGTCAGTGAAATACTGACGTTGTCCTCCACACATGTAGCTGCACATTTATATATATAATGCACTTCTGTTTATCAAAAGCTTGCTGATCTCACACCAGTCAGACTAACAGGAATACAGAGACCCTATATATTCTGTAGGGGAAACAACCCATTCTGACCCCAAAAAAAGTGCTTGCGGCATATCTCTAGACTTTGCAAAATCCACCTGACAGCTTAGTTTGGCTCAAGTAATCTGCGAAAATAATTAAGTATTTAATCAAGTTGCATGATATATACAGACATACAATGTATGTACATGGAAAAACACCTACTCCAGGTAAAATAAAAGTTATAGTTAGCCAGTTTTCAAAGTACAGATGAATCTCAGGGCATCTCTTTTTAATTGAGTTCTAGGAGCACAGGTTTGTCTAACTAATGAACAGGTGACACGTAGTGATGTCTCCCCATGAAGCATTGTGACAAGGTGAAAATAACTGATATTTACTGTAATGAATGCTGATGTCAAACATACAAGCTGAAAAAAAAGACAGGCATACTCATCCTGCAGCTCAATTCCAATGAAGATATTACTTTTAGAATCCTAAAAATCCCCATTACAGATAGTTTAGTTATGCTTAATTTCTTAAGCAACATTAGTTCAAAGATTAGACTTCATATTAATCAATAGTTGACAGTTTGCTTATGCACCCAAGTATATTTCCAATTATAGGCACAATTACATACTTTGTGATTAAGAAAAGAGTAAGCTGATACTAGGATTCAGCAGAATAGAAGCCTCACTAAAGCCCACTAAAGAACTAAAATGCTTGGGGAAAGAAAAGTGAAACAAAAAGCATATAAAGTCCCAAACCATCCTAAGTACTGGAAAATTATCCGATAGCCTATTACAGAACAGAAAGACACTTTATTTCTCTGGAAAGTCTGTGAGAATGTTCTTCTCATGCCAAAACCATATACTGAAGACAAAGAATACAACTTGATTTTGACAATTGTTTTGTAAACAGAAATTGTGAGAGTAGACTATTCAGAAAAATCTTTAGTATGGGAATATAGTAAATACAGAATTAACAGGATATCACAGAATATCTCAATTTGGAAGGGACCCATAAGAATCACTGAGTCCAAGTCCCTGCTCCTCATGGGAATACTTAAAACTAAAACTTATGACTAAGAGCACGGCCACTTCCCTGTGGAACATGTTCCAGTGACTAACCACCCCCTCACTGAAGGAATAAAATCTAATGTCCAATCCAAACTTATCCTAACACAGCTTCATTCCATTTCCTTGTGTCCTATCACTGATAACCAGACAAAGGAGATCAGCACCTACCCCTCCACTGTCCCCCTTGAGTAAGCTGTAGACTCGGATCTAGTCACCCCTCAGCCTTTTCTTCTCCAAGCCTAACTGACCATGTGACTTGAGCTGTTCTTCATATATATGGCCCTTAAGACCTTCAACCAGACACACTCGTAACAGACGCCCTTCTAATATTGATGTACCCAAAACTGCACACAGCATTTGAGGAGAGGTAGTGCAGAACAATCCCTTCAATCAGCCAGCAATGCTGTGCTTGATGCACCCCAGCATATGATTGGCCCTTTGGCTGCCAGGGCACAGGGTTGATTCATATTCAACTTGCCATCAACTCAAACTCCCATATCTCTTTCCACAGGGCAGCTCTCCAGCCTCTTCGCCCACATCTTTTATGTAAAACTGGGACTACCCTGTCCCAGGTAGACATCTGTCCCAGGTGGAGAATCCCTCACTTGCTCTTGTTAAATTTTGTGGAGTTGCTTATGGTCCAGATGTCTAGTCTATCCAGATCTCTATAATGCCTCTCTGACCTTGAGGGAGTCCATAGCTCCTCCTACTTTAGTATTATCGGCAAACTCAATGCATATTCTATTCTTCTGTCCAGGTAACTTATGAAAATAGCCCCATATAACCCCTTTTACCAAAACTCTTTGAGCCAAATCAATCAGACATTTGTCCACCCAATGTATTACAGGCTTGTATAGCTGTATGACAGACATTTTTCCCAGAAGGATACTGTGAGAGACAGTATCAAAAGTTTTACTAAAATCCAAAAATAACCCTTCAAAATTTAACATCAACTTTAACAATGAACTCATGTATCTAAAACCACCTCCACACTTCTTCTATATCTCAAGCTATGGTGGTATCCCCCAAACAGAAAAATAAGAACAGGATACAGACTATTAAGAAATTCTGAGAATTTTTTTTCAAGCAGTTTCCTCATAGTAGATGAAAAGTAATCATGAACCACATGTTATGACAGTTTTGGCTTCCCTACCCAAACAAAAGCAGCTCTGAGTACGGAACGAGCTTCAGACTGCTCTAATTACAGAGCCAGTTAAAGACACTAGCAAAATCCACCTGCAAGGAGATCCAAGAAGCAGATACTGTCAAATTAATTTAATACATTAAATATTGAAAGCTCTTCTATATAGTGCTCAATAAACAGAAAGGTGAAGTGTGTTTTCTTTTTATGTAGTCTTTTTGTTTTTCAGCATATTAACTCTACTTTTCAATGCAAACAAACCATGAAACAAAAGATAACTCATTTGTGTATGAATATATTTAAAAAAAAAAAAAAGGCCAACAAGGAACAATCAAAGTAACTTCACAGAAGACAGTCCTACATTTCAAGTATCTGCCTGTGTAACACTTGCAAAACATTTGATAATGATAAATAGATTTTAACTTCTCAGAGCTGCATATCATGTAAAAGATTTGAAATATAAAAGAGATACCCTAAGGTATTTTAACAAATCTGAAATAGAATTAAAATTCAAACATCAAGATCATTAATCATCATCATTCTTTCAAGAGTACTTTCTTAATGTATTTAAATACCAAGTTTGAAAATCTAAACTGAAAGAGGAGTTTAAATTTAAACAGGGTTTTTCTTTAACTGTGTTACCCAGAAAAAACAGTACAATTCTAAATTTCTTAACTTATATGAAGACTGAATATCTTTTAATAACTACAGAATGAAAAAACAACACCAGAGAAAATTGAGGAAAGTTAATTGTGGGTAGCTGACTATCTGCAATGATTTCCCAATACTGAGCTCTAACAGGGTTGAAGGAACTTAGCGAGATCTTCATCTCTTATAAAGAAGTATTAAAAGGTATATAGGGTGATGAACTGTTCTTAGTACTCACAAGCTGCTTCTCTTCCTGTTTTACACACAACGTTTATGACAATACTCAGGGAACTGAATTTATGACACACAATGGCTTGCGGAAAAGGTTCCCTAAAACCCTATAAAGTAGGAAGTCAGGAAAAACCACATATCAAAATGGTATTGACAGTCCATTAGGACTGGATCTGCATGCTCTCTACACAAAGAGCTGAAAAATCAAACTCTACTAAAATTCATGTAAATTGATATAGATAACCAGGAGAATATCCAGAAAAATCATTTAATACATCAGTAACATACATCATGTTGACATGTAGGTGACAGAAGGAAAATGTTATCAAGTAGAGCTCCTCCCAACTTGGATAACTTGAGGCTGCATATTATCCACATTCTTAGTATTGCCTTGTAAACTTACTGGCTGCCAGAGGTGGCCGCAAATAATTGTCAATCTCACATTAAAGGGAAGCTGTTCTGTAAATGCAAATGTTAGAATATTCATGAAACTGAAATACCAAGACATTTTTTCAGTATAAAATGATTACCCATGATCACAGAATAAAACACTACAAGTTACATTTTCATAATAGCTTTCTAGTTAACTTTATGTTACTATCTTCCTTTGGAAGATCTTCACTTTTGTGAATAATTTTTCCTTAGAAAAAATCAAATTATAAGCAAAGTACTTTTTAGGAATGTAGAACTATGAATTGAATTTTTAGCTTCTAGTCTATTATATTAACAGAGGAGTGAATTTTTTCCCCCTAGGCAGACAAGTAGTTATTCTACAAGCATGGCTGTCATCTTTTGAGAGTGGCATTCAAGCCTGCTAAGTCAATTGTTGTTTAGAAGCCACTCAGTCATGTAAAATTCCAGACCAATTAAACCATCAAATAAGCCATAAGACCACCATTGTATGACTCTTCAGTATAAAGTCAAACAACAGCATAAGTGTTTGAAGTGATCTAATACCTTTCAGTCTAATGAATTCACTTCGTTGTTTTCCAGGAGCTGAATCAACATTTAAGACAGAGAGTACAATTCTATGATATCTTGATCGTATGGCATTGCTGCTTGCAGAACAGACTTGAATTTAACAAGCACAAGCCACTGAAACTATGGGAAAATTTAGGTGAATGACAAACTTTAAAAAAGATAGTTAAATCATGAACTTTCTGTGCAACACAAAACTTGTTTGAACTTGATATCTTCCTTTCTCAAAACAGAATTTGACACTAATTCAGCATAGTCAAATATATTTAATTTTAATAAGAAAACAGAATAGCAAGCTATAAAAATGAAATCAGTATCTAGGTTAGTTAAAAAGGAACTGGATATTTTAGAGTGTAAATGTCATTGCAATTTGCAGACAACTTCAAAAGAGTATTGTTTTTCACCAGTAAAGTTGAGTGAGATGAAGGATAGATGTGAATGGAACTGGATAAAGTCATGCCAGCTAGGTTTATCACACAACAAAATATTCCTAAGTGCATATAGGATTTCTACCCAACATTTATACATGGGTGGATTTTCTTATATTTGATGATTTGTCTGGTGTTTTAGATGTACAGATAAAACAGAAAGAACCTACTCTGTCCACTCCTACTACATGATCAGATCAATGCTTTGCCTTGGGCTTTGAGCACGAGCAGGAACAAAAAGTGAGTCATACATAAAGGTGTAGGCTTGGAGCACAGCATGCTGCCAGCCTGCAGTGAGCTCTGCCTCCACCAGCTGCATTAGCTTCTTGGAGTTGCAGCACATTTGTCCAGATTGCAATCACCGAAAAAGCAAGTTATAGAGTTAATGTTCAGTTGCTATTCAGTCCCAAAATAGCACATCCATCTGCTGAAACAAGTGTATAATTACAAGACTTATTGTTACATAAGCTATTTATTCCATACTGTTCCCTTGTCAATTTTGGAAGGTGCTAAGCCAAATTCTCTTCTGGGGCTTCCCTTCCATGTAATTTCGATCAACTCATGATTCAGTCCATTATTTTGCTATTAGCAAGCATAAGGTACTGAGAGAATGCGTCTAAACTACCAGGGAGAAACAATTCATCTGCAAAAAGGCCTACTGATCTCTATTTCCTGAACCATCCAATTTCAGCCAAGTCATCCTTCTACATCTCCAACTAACACTGTAAGCCACAGCTTCTGTCTGTGCATCTTCAGAAGGGTCCTCGGAGGCTAAGGACAAAGCCAGATGCAAGGCTGCAACACTCACTCCACATGCCAAACCCCCCTCTATATCAGGCTTCCTCCCTACTATTTTTTAGGTTTTCATTTCTTGCGTTATTTCTCCTTATCTTTTTTTCCTCATTCAGAGATATGGTAGTCCAAACTGTGGTGACAGAACAGAGACCACAAAATTTAATCAGTTCTTTTTAGAACTTTTAACCTCACTTGATTGTTTATACTTAAATTTCAAGTTAATTGTATGATTTTTCAACAATTCAGCTGAAGGTCAGCACCCCAGTATCACTACGCCTCCCAGCACCAGTTTGAAACACAGGTTCATAGAATGCCGCTTGCCCTCTTTCCAGTTCTAATAGTGTGCTGAAGTAATCACACAGTTCAATCACACTCTGCAGGCTCCAAAACAGATGTTAATGCAATATGAAACTACCAGAAATTGCTGAGAGAAGCCATCTCGGAGCCAAGGAACAAAATAATTCACAATGAGCAGATGCTTATATTTTATCTAATTGCAGTCATATATAACAATGTCGACTGCATAGATAATATTGCACTCATGCAAAGCTAAAGTAAACATTAACCAGAGGAAAAAGATATTTCAAAATTATAACAGAAACTATAATTCAGAGACCAGAAAAAGTTCAAGATATAAACTTGTCTATTAAAAAAATCTCAAAAAAGAGCCTTATTACACAGGTTTTCATAATCTAGAATAATCAGATAATACCATGTGTTGTTTATATATACATACACATCCCAAATGCTCATTTCATCAATGACATTAATTAAGGTCTGATTTCATCTGTACTTTTGAGTCATTTACTTCAAGCAAGGAGCTGGTTCAGAAGAAAGAATCCTATAGAAGCTTCTAGTATCCATATTGAGATTTCAAGGCCTGGCTAGACAATCAAGAGTTTGTCCCTATGCCACAAAGCTCTTAACTTGGGCTTCCATGGATTACAGGGGTGAGGCTCAGTAGCACACAGGCCGGCTCATTTGTCTCTACAAGAGCACATCCTATGCAACGCTAATTAAGGCTTTTTTCTGTTTCTATTTTTCTAAGTGATATGAGAACTCTGACTTACTTCTCTTTGAAACAGAAAAGAATTTATAAAGTAAAAATAAACAAGGCTTAACACAGATTAAAAAGAATAATACTGAAATGCAGTGTAATGCTTATATCTTTGCCAACAACAGACCATAAAAAGGCATTAATTTTCCATGTTACGGCTGATCACTAGAACAATCTGTATTCAAAATGCTTTTTTTGTAGTTTTCACATTTCATGTTTATATTGGCCACATGAGAAAAGTTATTATTTGCCAAGTAAAATTGATTTCAGATAATAAGAGCTATGTTATTATTTAATAAATTTATGGTTGCTTATGTTCCAAAAACAGCTACGCATTTTGAAGAAGAGCAATGAATGTAACATAGACGACTAAATGGACTGAAATCTGCAAAACAGCAGAGTAGTTCACATGCTGTTTCTTCAAGAGTATGTATTTGCCCAGGGGCTTTCAATAATGGCAATCACTGAAGTACATAATGAAGCAAAATTCTACAAGTCAAAAGTCTATCATTTGTTTTGATAGGAAAAAACAATGTACTACCATTTGGCATCTATAAAGAACTCTGATATGTTTTACAAGCTAAGGTAAGCCCAGTCCTGCATATAAATTTTGTGAGTGCAAAAGAAATCCAGCATGCGTGATTCTTCCCCCAGGTATGACAACTGTTCCTATGACATTTGACAGAATTAATTTATTTATATTGCTCATAAAACTATACGTTATTAATCAGCTTTTCACAGCCAAAATCCTGTGCCTTACATAAGCATGAAGCATAACACTTGCCTTGAGAAACCACTGTTCTCAATAAACAAGTAATTCAGACAATTGTGTAATTTTATAAATATACAATATTACTAGAAGATATATGTAAATATATTTTGATACTTTGAGGTACAGTCACGAAATCAGTTGATTGACATAACTTAATTCATTCAAAAAAATTCTGTAGGGTCAACTTAGAAATTTTTCATTGTTTAACTGATAAATTATTAGGAATGTTTTGGTACTAATTCCTTGCTTGACATAATGGATGATGTAATAATTTCAGGTATAATCCACTCACTGGCACATCAAAGGATATAAATTAATATGTCAGCATAGCATAAATGGGGGGAGGAGGAAGAGATATGATAAATGTTGTCTTAACTACAATTTCCCTAAAATAAACTGATACAATAGTAGATGATATGGATTAAAATTCTATAGATGGTATTTGTTTAACTCCATTCTTCTGAAGTGAGGAGAGGCAACCATTTTTCTTCTGTGGTCACACAGCAGACACTTTATCAAATTATCTTGTTAATTGAGACATTCCTTATACAAAAATTTCCTAGAATTGGAACCAATGGCTAGCTCCTAACTTGGATTAATAGGAAAATAGTAGTTAAACCTCTGAGAAAATTTTAAGTAATCAACACAAGAAGTTTGCCAAGGAACAAAAAAATTCTTAGGTAAGGGAGTGAGAACAGCCCAAGAATCATCTACGGTCCTTCTGACATGTTTCTTTCAGTCCTAGAGTTTTGCCTTGCACGAGCCATTCCAAATACATTTAAGTATCCCACTTACTTTATATAGCCCCTGTTACCATAGTATCTAACCACCACTTATGTGACATAGCAGGTTCCACAAGGTAAGAAAGTGTCATAACACACATTTAGGAGGGGGAGGACACACAAAAGTAGTCAAGTGTCTTGCCCAAGATCACTTATAAAACCCACTCTAAAGACAGAAAATCAACGTGTCTCACAGATTTCATACTATTGTATGTATTTTGAGTGGAAAGGGAAGATTAGTAAACAAATATTGAGGACAGAAACTGACTGAGCTTTTGCTCAATCTTTTCATTAAGAATTGTCTTTCAATTAAAAGAAAATCAAAATAGAGCTTTGAACCCAGGTACCACAACATGTGAGAAAAAAAATTAAAATGAGAAAAACTCAGAAAAGTGAGATGTTGGTTGAAGTTCAGCCACTTCAAAAATGAGCATATGAAAGCATGGAATTAGAAAAAATTATCCAAAGCACCATATTAACAATACATTAATACAGTAGCCCACCAATAAATGAAAAAAAAATTGCATTTGGCAGATCTCTCTGAAGCAAGAAGGGAGCTTGGTTCACAAAGGAAAGATTTCTGCTTCGCTGGTTGCAGTGAAAAGCGGAAGCATCTCCTACCAGTTCAGAATGGATATCTTCCAATGGTTTTGGGAAAAATGTCAGAAAGGACTGAATTATTGTTCTGTCTGTACTTGCTGTGAGTCTCTTCTAACAGCAAAGCACTTCAGCTTTCTGCATTTCTATTTCTTTCAAAGTTTTCAACTGACTGTCTTGTCTGTTTAGATACAAGATTTCAGAGCAGAGATAGTTCCTTACTTATTATTACAATTTTCTAACCTTTCTACCTGGCACCAATCTCTGGTGGGGCTTTTAAGCAGCAATGTGCTGTCAATGCAGGAGTTAACTGTAACACATCACATTTAAACAAGGCAGTGACTTGTCTTTAAAATACATCCTTTTCACCAAATAAAATCATACACTGAATCAATACAATATGAACAGGCAATATGAACCCTGATTTCTCTGATGCTATTTAATGGCAGCATTCATTTCTTTACATGCACTTATCAGAATGATTTTTTTCTTTTAACTTATGTAAAGGCTTCCCCCAAGCACTTACAAAGTCTAGTTATATGAGTGAAGCTTTGAGAAACAGATCTGTACCTCTTCTGACTAGGCAGAGGAAATTTAAAAAAGCTACAGGAATAGAAGTTGGAACAGACAAAACCACAAAACAATTTGTTTTTTCTAGAGAATAGGCAGATGTTGCCACTGGAGTCAGCTGCTATGTCCTAACAGCTTGAAATGGTGTGGATGAGAAGTTAATTAAAGTAAGTATGGAAAAGACCAAACCATCCATATTTAAAGTTAGTAAGGATCCTAGCAGGAAAGAAATGGCAGTGATGCTGATAAGGTCTGAATGAAAATTTGTTGTGTTTGGGTAGAGATGTTCCAATGGCAGTAAGATGTGGTAGAAGTGTCTGAAGAGACAGACTTCCCAGGTGGTATTTTTTAAGTGTTTCCCTAATGGGAAAAATGCTGCCATCATATCCCTAACCCTCATGATTTTTCGTGACAGAGAACAGACACATATAAGACCGATCAATCTTATAAGGCAAGCTGAGAAAACTGGTGATGCAGATCACACTTACATTAGACTAAATATAAAGAGCATCCATATAAAACATCCACACAAAGTGCTACTGTAAACCTTGAGAATTTAACAAGTTAATAAAACATTAATCCTTGTCAAACTTAAATATCTTCTATTTTTAAGAGTTCATTTGGCTGCAAATGGCTGTCATCCCTAATCCAAGTACTGCACTTGCAGCAGATGTTGCTTTAATAAAGTGATCTGTGCCAGAGATGCTTATAAAACGGCACACAACAGCACAGGATTTACTGCTCCAACACTCCTCCTCTTAGATTTCAGGTTCTGCTCCTCTCAATGTAAACTTACTATTATGCTGACAAAAGCAGATTTTGAAACAGGGTTTGGCAGACCATGGAGGGAGTAGTTGAAAAGATAGAGTAGTGCAAGGCATGGTCATCATAATCGACAGGATCCCCAAGGCAGCTAGAATGTATTGCTTCGAACATCAACTTCATGCTAGTTGTTTAGCTATCATGTCAATCATCAATAAAGAACAGACGTATTTTGGAACACTTCTCATAAATATATTGAATTGAAATTAATCAAAGATTTCAGTGACATAATGGATGAGAGGATATCTTTATTCTATTCTTGAACCACTAGCTGTGATCAGGGGCTTTTTTGTTGTGCTTTTTGTATGTTGGTTGGTTGCTTTGCTTTTTTACTCTTTGAAAGCAGTTATAGACAGATTTAATAAGGCAGATTATCATCAGCCTCACTTATCACAAAGCATGGTCAAGCAACCACATAGTTTCCTATTCCTTACCAGTTAGATCAAAGCTGTTCACATTTGAACAGACTTTACGTCCACACTCTGACAGAATTGAAAGTAATGCATTTATTCTATATGAACTTAAGAACTATCAGGACAGAGGACACAATACTGAGGTGGTGAATCAGGAGATGAGTGAAAAGCAGGATCTGAAGAACTGGTAGAGTGAGATTCCTAGGTTATGTAGGTTGCCTATTCATTCATACAATTTAACCTACTGAAAAAAAATAAACACTTGTATTTCCTAAACCTACTGAAAGTGCATTTCAGGCATTTGGCAAAGATAGGATAAGGTAATATTTTTACCAACTGTGAAGTCTAAAGTACCACTTCAGAGAATATTCTGGAAGAGCTCGGAAGTTTGGATGCTTACACACAAAGTAGAATTAATAATTTATGCAATATTGAAGATTTAAAACAACAAAAACAAACTGCATAAGCAGCCATATGTCCATAGATACATGAATTTCATTCAACTTTTTACAGAATCTTGAAAAAACTGAAGAACTGAAAAGTATTCTACCTGACAATTAGTTAGGAAGAATGCTTGCCATCAGTACTGAAGATCAGTCTCACCTGTCATCTAGATTGAATTTCTGTGAGCACAACCCACAATTCACAGTGAATATTGAAGATATTTAAAAGCGTATGCACAAGATTAATTTAGAATACTACTTTAATGCAAAAAAACCCTAGATTTTAGAGGGTTGTCACTTTTTATATTTAACCAGTTTTAAAACATTTAATAGATTATAAAGGATTCAGAGCAATTGCAGCTATAACTTTCCTTCAATCCAGTATTGCCACAAGAGAAAAAAGAGGAAACAAGGATATAAAATGACAGACAGAAAAGAAATTAACACTCAAAACCAAAAATTTCTACTTTGTAAATACTACCTATTTTCTAGGAATATACCAATCTGATGCAACAGCTCAGGTTGTTTGCCTCAATATTCATATATTTAAATCCAGTCATATAATCTCCCTTGCCACTTAGTCTGTTATTCTGAATGTCTTTCTCCATGACAGACACTGGTGCTCTCATTATTTTTCTCTTCCAACATCTGAGGCTTCTATCCTCTCAGTTTTGTTCTATGCCTTAACTTCCAAGATCATCCTTGGCTTTTCCATTTACATCTCCAGCTGCTCAACCACATTAGGGTGTAACAATGCTTTTGCTCCCTTCAAAGTATAAATATCACATATACTTACTTAACTACAAGTCAGCAATACTCAGGAAGAACTGCAGTCAAAATTCAGACATGCTAAAACTAAAAAAGGGAATAAGAACATCATCCATGCTTGTACAACATGTTAATAACATTTAAAAATATAAATTCTAACTTTCATAATGTTGAACTTATGAAGTTTTACCTAGTTTCTGGTGGTATGAGAGGAGAAAAAAAAAAGATTTATTTCAAGGATCAAATATGTTTCCAGTTTCAGAACTAAGTTCCAAGATAATTAATTCTCAATAGGAACTCATTACACTTTGTAAATGAATTCATCTATTCACTATCGTTTCAGTGACAAAGGTTCTTGATACATAGATTAAACTCTCAATTCAACCTCAGTTCCATCACCTCATACTCTCACCTCTCCTCAAATTGAAAATACGAGTCATTCACTTGGAAAAGCTATTAGTTCCTTATTAATAGAACAATGACCTTCTGATCAAAATGTCTGTCTTGCTACTCAGTGAAATTTTTTGTTCATTTGAATTTACAATAGAGAAGTGCCACAGTTAACTCTTTGCTGACACTTTAAGTATTATTTAAATACAATAATTTTACATTTGCATCACACAATCCACATACACAGTAACTTCAGTTAAACCATCAGATGAAATCAGAGATCCATTAAATAAGGAAAGCACCATGTCATTAATCAGATTGGTTAGTGATGACTTTTGTATCTCCCCCAGTTATTTTATGTCTGACAACATTGATGCCTCCAGGAGGAATTTTAAAAATAACAAAATACCTAACAATTAAGAATATTTTTTATCTCAGTCAGCTGGCAGTTTTCTATGTTGGACTTTTTGTTTCCACATACTTTACATTACAGCTAAATTTTTTTTATAGGTGATGCAATCAGTACTATTCACAGTATACTGAGAGCACACCACCAATATTTATAGTATCCAGTCTGGCACAGTTTAACCAAGCTTCAGAAAAAGCTCTTATGTTATACACAGAAAAGCTTTTTTGAAAGCCTCTTGGTGGAATTTCTGTATTTTAAACTTGTTTCATGCCTTTTACATTGAAATCAGTGCAGAAGAGGTTACATTAATCAAAGCAGGTTGGCTCACTCCATGGGCTCTAATCATACTGTGATTAGAGACAGGAGTTCAAAACCCAGCCCAGTTTCTGAGAACTTTTATACACAAAAGCCTTCTTATCAAGGGTGGTTCTAAAATGCGTCACTTCATTTTCTGGTTTTGACCTTTTCTTATGCTTCATAAGGGGTATTATGTAAAGTTCCCAGATCTTAGGGCATTACCCTGATTGACTCCAAAATGAACACCAAGCGTAAGTAAATGCTGTTCTACAGGCAGATAATTCATGATTATGTTTCATATACTAAGATGCTTGTTAGTACCAAACTTAACAAAGATATTTCACATATCTGGCTGTCTGCAAGCAACAACACTCTTGCTTTGAACTAATGAGATAAACGGGGAAAACTGAATATTTGAAAAAGACTGCTTTATTATCACAGACGTTCTGATGAATGTTGTCTTGCCACTGTGCAAAATGCTGTTCAGCACAGTCCTAAAGCATCCTCTCCTAACAAGACTTTTCAGCAGTGAAAAATTTCATCCCCTACCTGAGACCTTCAGAAAGTAATACAAGCGTTGCTAAATCTTCACCAAGTTAATTACGACATTTGATGATCTGCACATGTATACCAATGTGTCAAGAGTGGAACACTCCCCTCTCAGACCTAATATAGTCATAATGCTGGATTGAACAAAATTACCTTTTAATATCACAATTCTAAGACAAACATTCAGAGAGTTATGTACTGAAAAGGTGGGTAACTTTCAGCGAGACTGCATAGGCATTTCAGAGAGCTGTATTTCTTGAACTTCCACGTGCTTTAATGTTCTGATGAACCCTTTGCATTGTGCCAAATCATTGTCAGCAGTGCCAGTGATGGGGGACTAATAACCTAGGGATCAAATTGTGGCACTTATTCAATGAAAAGTAGCAACACCAAACTGAACTTGTTCTAAAATAGTAAAATACTGCTAATGAAGGCGAACACTGCTTCCAACTATCATTTACCCTGTAATTTTATTAATGAACTATTTAGCACATTACACTGTGCCTAGTATAGAATCTCTAACATGCTGCTGGTAGGACAATGTTAGAAGACAACCTCACATGAACAAGTAACCAGGGACATTTCCAGATCATATAGAAGCAATTCATTTATTCTGAGGATCTGCAAAGTGCTGGTGGTCTAAATCATAAAAACAAAATGAATAGTTGAAAGTCTTTCATAATATAAGCCAAAAAACTCCTGAAGTCATAGCAATAGAAAATTGCTTCTTTTGTAAGCAATCCAAAAATTACAACAGAATGGCTTTTGTACTGTTGTGCACCAGTTGCAAACAAGCAATTCCTAATATTGAGTCCTAGGATTTAGATACTGTCAACTATTAGGACAAAATACTTTCTGGTTTAAAATACAAAACTACAAAACATGGTAAAATATAGAGTTGAAAACACTGTTGGCCTGTCTCCCCAAAATGTTTTCTACTAGTTTTGGAAAAGAAGGGATATCTCTTTAAACCCTCCCTTTCTGAGAGATCCTTCTTCTGAGTAGTAATTTCAGCTGCCAACTAATCACAAAATCATCCCTTCAAAAACCAGTAAGAAATGATCATACCCATAATTCAGACAGTCTGTAGGCAAGAAGTAATCTGGATTAGTTCTCCTAGCCTATGTTTTTTGCTGATTTCTTTCATATGCTTTATTCCTGCTTTATCTCCCACTAAACAGCTTTTAGACAGCATTTATCTTTCACCAACAAAACCACGAGGCACTACAACAGTAGTGATTTACATTGCTAAGTGCTGGTTTCAGTTGCTTTAAAAGTTTAGCTAGTGGGCTTTTGGGTTTTTTTCAGTTACTGAAAGAGACACCTCATGAAATCTGGTCAGCCTGTTACAGACTGTTATAGTTTAAACACTATGGGATGGATTTCCTCTTAGTCTAATAGTATCTTTAATTTTTCCACTAATAGAAAAGCTAACACTATTTTTAAAAAAAGACAATTTTAGGTAAGACATCTGTCAAAATACCCCTCTCAGTTAGAGACTCTCTCTTATTATTCTGGTCTTGGGTATGTCAAGGTAGAAGTTATACAATGAGGAGAAAGGTCTATAAAAACCATGCCCAAATGAAACAGAGCACTACTTGCCCTGAACTTTATTTTACTGTTCTTTTAGCAGTGGCCAAGGGTGGGTCCAATGAGCCCTCATAAATCCCTTAACATTTCAGCTGGTTTCCATTTTTCAGATATAAATGTGGCATAGATAAAATTATTTACAGTTCCTTCATCTAAGTTTTGGTTCATGACATAATTGGATGAATTCAAAATTCAGGCACACAGGTATAAGGAACATTTGTACTAATCCCTTACAAGAACTCTTATTTGTGCACATATAAACCAAGTCCTCCTCTGACAAATGAGTTGGCATAAATGTGATCCCCATTGAGTTTATCAACAATGTAAGTACCAAGAGATTCTACAAGTCATATTCCTACACCTAAATCCATCAGAATGTTCTTATTTCCTAGAAATATACATCTAAACCATGCCACGGATGTCCTATCTCAGACATTAGTAATCATTAAAGATAATAACATTGAAATACATGAATATAAGTAGAGCAGCATAATACTAACATTAAAGTATGAAAAAGTGATGGGAAATGTTTCTGTAATTTCTATTATTGACATGAAAGACATTAAAAACATAGCTCACATGTGGGACACAAAGGACCAAAGGAGAGGAAGGGAAAAAAGAAAGATATTTCCTGATTTGAATTATGACATAAACCAAGGCTTCGCAAACTAATATTTTACTTGTTTAGCTTTGTATTTAATTGAAAATTTGTAAAAGAAAATTCACTCCCTTCCCAAGACAATTTATTTGCTTCTCATTTTTTCCCCTCTTCCAAGTTTATACACACTAAATATAAACAGATACCTAGCAACTGAGAAAAAAAATAATAAAAAAACTATTCTGCAGACATGAGTGAGTGTACCTTTGGGCAGTGCAAAAGCACAATGTGATTAAATTCTCCCTTTCAGTAGCAAAATAATACTGTTGTAAAGAATACAATTAATTTTCTTTGTCAAAATTAATTATACAGGTTTTCTCCCCTTGCACTGTCCTCAAATTTATATTACAATCTTGCAAAGACTATATAGGTGAGTAACATACAGTTACACAATAAGTTCACGGGCATCTTCAAGTTTTAGATAGTTCCTAAGTATTGACATGATTTCTCTGATGTACAAATCACAAAATAATCTAAGACTTCGAACAGGCTGGCAGAGGCACTAAACTCAGACATTTAATGCTCTTAGGTTTTAATCATATAATTATCTCTGTTTTGTTAACTGCCACACTATATGTTTAACATTAGTTATCTGACATTCTTTCTAATGAAAGTTTGCACTGAGGCTCTATACATAGATGCAAGAATTTTGCATCTCCAAACTAATGTACCCAAAATGCCCTTGAAATTTCAGCAAATAATTGAAAATGTTTAACTAAATTAGAGGCCTAGCTTGTTCTTATAAGGACTGAAATTCTGGCACTTCATTTTGTAAGAATTATATGGGAATAAATTCAACTATGCAAGGTAAATTGTGTCAGATTATTAGAAAGTGACTACATTTTAAAATTTCAGATTTTTTAATATAGATACATATAATGTTGTATTTTTAAATAATACCTGGGCAATGCATTTCTCTTACTATAGCAATACAGGACTGAAAAGAGCTAGTAAGAATACAAGTGTAGTTACTGTATATATCCTATCTAGTTACTCTTTACAGTACCAACTGTTGTTATTAAGATAATTGAGAGCTTAAAATAATAAAAAAGCTATAATATTCACAACTTGGAAACTTTTATCTTTTTTTCCAGACTAGGAATGGAACTACGAATTAGAGTAAATTGTAGTTGCTGGATCTTCAAATTGACTACCAACTCATTACTTCTAATTGTACAAATGTTAATACTAAAAAGGGGGAAAATTCATGATTTCTACATCAGTCTAAGAAGAAAAAGCATTTATTGGGATGATACATTATGCCAGTGATAAACTTTGATTTCAAAAAAATCAAGAAAAGCTCTTATCAAAAAACATTTTTGCAGCCTGCCACAGGAAGCACTAGTACAGTGATGTGTGAGAAAACATTATTCAAGGGTGTTGAAAGCAAGAGAAGAACTATGAAACTCTTTTTAATCTCCTGACCTCACAACTGTCAGAAAGGATGTGTTGCCTGTAAGGATCACAAAAAGGCCACAAAGCTCCATCCTGTGACCATCATGCTCACCTGTATTCATCTAGAATGGAGTCCATGCGTACATTTTAGGTCACCATGCAAGAAACTGGGCAAGATGTAGGATTTCCTGTCATGTCAAACTTTAATGTCCAACATTAATGTAAAATGAGAAGCTGTTTGGATTTGAGGTTTGGCTGTGGGTTTTGGGGCATTTTTTGGGGGGTGTGGGGAACATTGTCATATTAAATGGAAATTCATATTCAGGCAATGTGCCTAAGGAAACTTGAACTGTTTCCTTAGAAAGATCATAGTAAACCACAGAAGGAAAAACGCATCCTTACTTTTAGAGCGCAAAACCAAAAAACAAAACAAAACAAAACACCCTCAAAAAAACCCACCAAAAAACCCCAAAGATCCATAAAGTACATCAAAAATCTCTGGGAGACAATACTAATGTTGTGCCACAGTCCACAATCATGTCCCAATTTGCTTGAAAGGCTGGTTTCACCTCTTGCAATGTTTACCATTTTTTGTTTGTTCGCTTTCTCTTCTACCACCTATTCCCTCCTTTAGTAAGCAAGTGCAATTAGGGTTACATATCTTAGGACTAAAAAAGCAATTACCAAAACAAATTTCTCAGTCTGCCTCTAAACCATATTCTAATAGGAGATACCTGCTGTAGATCAAGCCTACTTGAATATATTCAAGAAAAGGCTAAAAGCAAATGAGCCACGGGTGACATTATGGTCAGCAAAGTAAGAAGTTTCAGTTCCTCAAAAGCAAACAGCTAAACACACTTGGTTTTCTAAATTTCATATCTGAATGCCAGCCACAAGCTTCTTGTTCAGATATGCTGCATAGATCAAGCTTTTCTATATATATGGCTCTTTATGGCTCTTTTAGGAGTTCTTGGAAGGTTCATGAAATTAAAAAATCCATCTTAATTAAGCAAATATACTCCATGTTCTATAGATGTGTGTGTAGCAAATGCTAATGTTTGCATGTCTCTAATTGTCTATAATCATGTCATACTATTTACTTGAAAACCAGAAGATGGCTCAATAACTCCTGTCATTCACTTCATGACAGAATTGTGTGAATTTCAGCTGCAATAACTGGAAACACAGATGGTTGTACCAGTAGAACAGCCCTCTCTATGTCTCTGTTTAATCAGTTCATGAGTCACCTTGGACTACTAGGTAATCCTCTTGCAGTTGTTGAAAGGTTCTGTGTTGTGTTGCCACCCAACAGAAATTACAGAACTGACAGTGGTTGCACTAGGCCAACAGCATCTTCGAGAGGTACACTGGCACAGATTTCTCATGTGGGAACTAACGGAGCATTAACCTTTTCATTAGCTACAGCTTTCTGTTCCCACATCATGCCACCCACATGTGGCTGCTGCACAGTGCTGCAGCTTCCCCATGGAACACTAAAGCACTGTCATTTAGTGACTGCCAAAAAAAGTTCTAGTGCTGTTTTAGATATTATATGAAAACATCAACTTCCAGCTGGATTTTATGTCTAAAAATCCTTGTTTCGTAAGAATTTGTGGTGGGGTTTTGAAATCCAAACCAATATATTCCACTTATGTTGGAGTCATGCTAGAAAGTAGTTCAATTTCACTGGCTTTTGTCAGCATTGAAAACAGGAAAATACGAAGTTTTTTTTGTTGTTGTTTCTGGAAAAATGATTGCAGAATTATTTAAGATGTTTTCCCCTGAGGGCCATGAGCAAACAAGCATCAAGAGAATGAGCAACCACAACAGCCACACACTATCACAGCAAGATAAGGAGGCTACCATGTACACTCTCTGCTAGTTACCAACAGAGCTTCCCATAATTAAATTAAACTAAATATCAAGTAAGCTAAATCAGCAATAACTCTTTGGATCCAGGGATATATACAATAAAGATTTATTTCTATTTATTATCATTCATAGTATTTTGTGGAAAGGAAAGACGTGGATGAGGGCATGAGAGATATGAACAGGATTAATCAGACTACAGTCAAAATACATTTAATAGGACTCTTGTACAAATCCCAGTACAAATTGTATGGCTGGTTCTACGTTTCCATTCATTTCTGTTTTGTTTCAAAAAGGTGTCAAATGATAGTGGTTTCCTTATAACAATTTTTTCAAAAACACTGGACCAAAACAGGATTTCTATTGTACAGAAAAACTTCTTGGGGTTTTTCTTTTTCTTCATTTGCCATCCATCTCCGAAATAGTCTAATTGAACTAAACTACAGCTCAGTTGCAGTCACTTCAAATTGAGAAAAGATATTTAACATGAACTTAATGTACTGAAGACTAAAAATAAGGGGTATTGCCAGGTACGTCACAAACTAAAGTCTATCCTTTTATATCATCACATCTTACATTTTGCTTGGAGTGAAATGAGATAGGTGGTGTTCCCTCTGATTTTCAGGAAAAAATCTAAAATAATTTATAATTTAGAAAAGTTGAGATTCTTCTTAATATTTGGGTGTGTTCAGACATGACTACAAAGTAAGGTGCAAATAGGTTTTGCCATGAGTTTATCTATATTTCAGGGGAAAATATCTTCAAAGCTTCTAGACATATTTTTAAGTACATTATGACAAGAATAAATTGCTCTCACTTGAACTTACTTAAGAGGTAATGGGAAAATGTCCAGTTTCCTTGTGCACGCAAGGAGTTTTGAAGTAAAATAGAATTTCAGCCATTAAATATATTCTTTCACATGGGAGATATTTAGTTTTTATTCCTATCCAAGAAAGTTCTGCTAGCCCATGAAGGGACTATGATGAAATATCCACTTCTACCTACAGCCATGGATATCAGCCATAACTTCCACTTAGCAATGGGAAATTGAAGACAATCAAGACCAATGTTTGATGTTGCACAGCACATCAGTGACAGAGTTCATCCCAATTTGCAGCCTACAGCCACAGATATATTCTTTATATATGCGATACATACATATACATACAGATATTCTGCTAAGATATTTATATATAGAAAAAGTACATATGCACGCACATATATACATATTCTCTCAGTGAGTCACTAACACATCCTGTATTGATGATCTAATTTCCTACTCAAGAATTTCTGCACAGTACCTATTGCTTGTATTTGCACCTTCAAACAACTATCTCAGGTTTGATAATCAAAAGAATAAAGCCCAATTTAGTTTCATCACAGCAAGTAGCAAGATCCAGATGAACTCAGCATAATGGGAACACTTTCTGCCAAATCAGAAACATAATAAAATTTTAATGCTAATCAGGAATTGAAAACACAATGTGACAGCATAAGCTTTTAATTTAAAAAAAATCTTATTAAGGGCTTCCTTCTAATTCTGCCTTCCTCCTTTAATATTAAGAATGCCAAGTAAACAGGCTGAAAATATTTACTAATTTTTCAAGCTAAAAAAAAGCTAGAACTGATATGATGCTCAAGCTGTTTGCAAACTGGAAAAATAGATAAGCTGTAACATTTAAAGGAGTTCCACTGAAAATGTGAAGTCAGACCGGAAAGGATATAAAGCAGCATATTCTAGAAACTGCACAGAATTCTGTAAATTAGTTCAAACAGGAAAAAATACATGAATGTTTTACATGCTTGCATTATCACCTACACATAGTCCAAGAAAACCATGGAATTAGATCAGAGATTACACTTGTAGTTTTTAATAAACTCTTTTCAAGTGGAAGGACCAAACCCCTTGTTCCTTTACTCAATAAGTGAACTGGATCAAAAAGCAATAGGGGCCAAATGTGACAGGTTGTATTGTGAAACTGGCCACGAGTCTTGCAAAGATCTCAGGATCACTGGGGTCAGTGATATGGGTGGTGGCCTTGTCAACAGAGCACAATGAATGGGCACATGAACAAGCCCACAAAAACAAACTTAGGCTTTTCCTCCCACAGCCATCACTTATTAGTCTTTACTAAGCCATCAAATATTGCCACTTGTCGTGGTTTGAGAAGTTTGGGGGGTCTAGCTTTTTGGGTGTGGTAGGGGCCAAAGATGGCTCCTGTAAGGATCTTCCAGAAGCTCCCACAGCTGTCCAGTCAGGGCCTATCTCTGATGGCTCCTGGAAGATTGATGTGCTGTTTTCCACAGTTGGGCCAATTAGGAAGGACAGAAACGCCTCTGCGACAGTATATTTAAGAAGCAATCTCTGTAGTACGCACGCGCGCGCCATGTAACCCTGTAGTCATGTAGTTAGTAGATTAGGCCGGGGAGAAGGAGTACAGCAAATAACTAGGAAAAACAAGTGAAACATCAGATATGAAAGCCAGCAAATGATGCCAGTCTGCCAAAGAAGAGAAGCAATGGAGGAGGAGGTTCCCGCAGCATCGGAACTGATACATCTTCAAAGCCTGTGGTGAGAGACTTTAATCAAACTTGGAGCGGAGACGGTGCAGGAGGGAGTGAACTCCCACAAGAGTAGCTGTGTCTGGTGGGGACCAAGGACTTTACTCCTGAGTCAATAAGGGAGTCAATTATGTTAAAAGAAGCCTGGTTTTATTCCTATCCTAAGAGAAAGACCAGCCCGATGGCAAAAGATGAAGCAGAGACAATGTAAAAAGGAGTGATCTCCTACAGAAGGGGCTTTGGTCTGGTGAGGAATGGACACAGTCAGTAACGGCTTCTACTCCTAAAAGAGTTGAACTGCAGGAGTCGGTGAGGTAAAGAAGCTTTGAGTCACCCCCACCCTAAGTGTGGACCGGCCTGATTTGGGAGGAAACAGCGGCGGCAGTTTCGGGCGGGCTGCGTGCCAACTTCTGCAAACCGTGCTATGGTGCCAGAGGAGGAGAGAGAGAGAGACCTCCAGGTATAATTGCTAAGAAGAAGAAACAACTGAGCATCTGAGGACTAAACTCATTAGAGATAAAACCCCCTCCCCGGGTTCCCCTTATGATCTGGGAGGAGAGAGAGGGCTGTGAAGCTTTTGGGAAAGGGGGGGGGGGGAATGGGAGGATGGCAGAGAAAAGAATGTTTGGGAGATGTTCCTTTGTTTTTGCTCGCTCCTTTTACTCTGTAATAAATTCACTTTATCATTTAAAAGCTCTGACCTTGTCTCAGCCTGATTTTGCTCCTCTACCAGCATTTCTTATCATGGGTTTAGTAACACAGTTCAATTCGGTGGGGTAAAAAAGCAGTCCTAGTGGGGCCTTGGACATTTTGGCCGGGGCTAAACCACTACACCACTCTATCAAGTTCAATCATCTTCGCTCATTACATCCTCCCCATGTCCATATCTGCTGGAGACAAAAGTATTTCAAATGTCTAAAGCTGTTCAGATTTCCTTTTCAGCCCAGAAAGAAGTTATCCAGCTTCACAGTTACCACTTCTAAGTGCATTCCATTCCAGGGGCTTCTATATGCAATCAAACAAAAGAAAGCAATTGGGGAGGGGGGGAAGAGGGGGGGAGGAATGTGTGTTTTTTAAAATAGGGATAAAGAACTAATGAGAAACAATACCTAAATTGTATAATGCAGTTTAAAAATCAAAGGAGATAAAAATAGAAGAAGAAGGGGACTCACCGGACAGTAAAAAAAAAAAAAAAAACAGACAAACAAAACATATGAGAAGACAGATAAATGCAGAAGAATGAAATGTGGGAATAATGCTTCTTGCAGCAAAGCAAATGTGGTGTTGGAGTACTTGCAAAGTGTGTCCAGGGAAGCACTGTTATGGACATTTAGATGACTTGAGAGAGTATAACTGTGCAAAGTAGTAGGCCTTGATGACTCAAGAACTTGTTCTGAGCACAATTATGCAATACTTCTGCAGTGTAATATTTCTGAGTTCAGATCATTTTGCTTTTAGAGATTCTAAAATACTCATATTCTGCATACAATGAAGTAACTGACTATGTGGTTACAGAAGGAAATAATACCAGCATAGCACCAGGTGCCATCATTAACTTCCTTAAAGCATAGGATTTACAATAGAGGGATTTTGGTTGGGTAAATAGACTGCCAATTAAATCATATGTTGAGAAAAAGATCTAAGGAGATAAGGGGTTTTGAAACATCTAAGCTCTTTTAGAAAAATTATTTCAAAATTTCAATACCTTGCCAACCAAAATTAATTCTGTACAATTGAAAATAACAATACAAATAAAATAAAACTTAGTGTAGACAAACAGGTTTTCTAATTATGCATCGTACTAAATGTACTGCTAAAATTATTTAGTTACTTTACTGGAATCCAAATGCTATAGTGAAAATGTATTCTTTCAAATTCCTTGTTATTAAAGACATTTAGTATTTGCACGTGAAGGATAAGTTGGAAATATATTTCATAGTAATTTTTAGCCACAGAAATTAAAAACCTCATCCTGGTTCCTCCTTGTAAAATGTTTCAAACTAAGCACACTGGATATCCCTTAGAGATAATAGCAGGCTGCTGAAAAACTGACAAGTTGCCAGGTTTGGGGGGTTTTTAATTCCTCTTACTTGTCCTGTCACAGATTTGTGCAAAATGCATAAATTATCATCCTGCCACACAGAATGAGACTGGAACTACTGCTGAACAACAGTTCAACATGAAATGTCATGAAAACTGAAACCAAACACACAAATCTAGTGTTCCATAGTATTTACTATTCTATTACTGCTTTACCATCCTTCATTTTTCTTTTGCATTTATGCATTAAAATGTTCCACTTAATTATAAATCACGTATTATCTTTTCCAAATTGTCTCTGAGTTCAGGAGATAGACAGTGTGCTGCACAAAGGCTACACAATGAAAACCATTCATGCTTCATCTGTTACTAAAACTTTTAAGTTGGGTGATGAACACAGCAGAAGTTCTCCACAGAAAAACTCAGTTAGAACTGTCAGTATAACCAGATTTTAAACAAATTAAAAGTCACCTGCATTTCAAAAAGTTGCAAAACCTAAATACTTCTAGGATATTTTTGCACATACACCATTTGTGATCTAATCAATGTTGGTATTAAATATGACAGAAAAAAAGCAAAGATACAAAAATGTAAAACCCCTGAATCTGCTTAGCAACAAGGTATATAGCTAATATATAAATTCTTTAGCCAGAAGATAAAAATTCAGATTACAGACTCTGCTGCAAGCTATTAAACTACAGAATTATCTCCCTAAAGAAGGGCAGATGTTTAATCACCTGGGTGACTTGAACTGCACTAGATAAGACAGTGTCTAATCAGTCTAGAGCATACAGGCAGGTATGACAGCACAGAGTGATGCTATTATCGCTATCCATATGTCTACATCAAATAGGCAAATGAGTGAATTAAGTGCCCTAAACAATCTCTGCTTTGTGAGGATTGTTTTTTGTGTTGTTTTACATGTGGTACTATTTTAACTGTGTTCAATATTAATATTTAATCTGGTGTAATATCTGTCAACACAGGATGTCAAAGGTAAAAAAGACATTTTAAATGCCTTTTTATGATGAAAACAGTCACTTAACAGTTCTTCATCGTAAATCTTCATCTGTGAAGGAAAAAAACCCTCACACAATTCTCTTGTAATAAATGCCAGCAAATTGACAACATGAATGAGGACAAAACCCTGTCAAGAGACAAATGAAGAATTAAACATCTGAATACTGGAGTTCTGCTACAATGCTAACCATTAGACTGCAGAAACAGATAGTTTTGTTTAATGATGAGATCAATAAAAAGTTTCGTTCTGTGTAAAGAAGAAACTGATCGAAAAAAACTTAATTATCATAAAGCTTTTTCCAAGAAGGCCAGAATTTCTTCCAAGAAAATGATTACATTACATCTACAGCTTTCAGGTACTATCTGTTGCACTAAATGTTTTACAGAATGGCTTGGGTTGGAAGGGACCTTAAAAATCAGCTAATTCCAACTGCCCTGCCATAGGCGGGGACATGTTTCACTACACCAGATTGCTCAGAGCCCCATCCAGACTGGCCTTGAACATGTCCAGGGATGGGACATCCACAACATCTCAATCTGTTCCAGTGCTTCACCATTACTCTTATTTAGAGATAACTGAACAAGTACATATGCAACTTTATATGTTAGAAGATATAACAAGCTACTTAGTAACTCTGTTCAGATGTAGAGTTAATAGTTAATACTTATTTTCAGGGAACAGTTACAAGTTCATACTGAAGTTGGTAAGTGATTCCAACAGGTGGAAAAGACCTCTAATATTTCTGTCATCATCTTCATTCCCAGTATGTCAGTTAAACAACAGTGGAAACACTAGGCAATAAGTCTCAAAAGTCTTGTCTTTCTTTACCAGGTCAGGAGAAGAAACATCACTACATCATCCTTGATTCAGTTTATTTTTGAAGTAGTCAGCAGAAGTCAAATGACATCATTTTCACCCTTCTTCAAAACACACCTTGTAAATCCTTCTAGTAAAGGGGCATTGTAATTTAATCAACTATTTTATAGATGATGAAGGATGCTAATCTATCAAAAGAACATTCTTTTCATATTAAAACTAGACTGCAATATCCAGTCCAGAAACTGAAGTTTTGTGTTCTGGAATTCCAGGAAAGTGCAGAGTCAAGTCCACAGTCTCCATATTGAGATACATACATACAGAAGGTGCCAGCTATTTCCACTTGCACTGTATTTAATTCAGTATTAACATATAATCTGCTAAAAAATAACATACAGAAGGGTAAAAAAGGGAACTGTTACCATAACAATAAAATAGGGGAACAAAACCAAGATAATTGCAAATCAAACATTACAAAAAGCCCAGTCTTCCATCATGATGCTCCAGTGCCTCTGTCCGTCCTATGGTGGACTTTTCACAACACAGCACAAAATTAATTGTGCAATGGTAGGTTTGAAAACCTGACAGATAATCTTGCCATTTCTACACTTCATGGTCATAACTACTGCTTAAAACTCTTACCAAACAACCACATTATGGCACAGAAAGTTAAGGAATCTACATATTGATTTCTTTACCGGCTCATACACCAAAATGTTTTGGTTTGGTGTTGGAGGTTATAGTTTGGTTTTTTGTTGTTTTTTTGGTTTTTTTTGGGTTTTTTTTT
>VZRZ01007062.1:741802-796888 GCA_013398175.1 Climacteris rufus
TTTTTGTTTTTTTTTTTTTAGTTTGTTTTGGTTTCGGTTTCTTCGTGGGTGGGCTTTTTTTTTGTTTGTTTGTTTTTTTACAACATTTTAGGATACAGTCTCTTTTTTTATATTTCAAGCCTAAGAAACTACTTAAGTTCAGTGAAAATAACAATATTTTTTGCTAACCTTATTAGGATTTTTCTTCCACACTCACACAAAAGAAACTACTTCAACTGTTATGCAATAATATTACTTTTCTTTTCCAAATACAGGTAAAACAAGAGTTTCCTGATAAAATCTGACAGAACTGGCCAGGCATGCCAATTAAAGGTAATACTATTTGAAAGCAGATTACCTTATTTGAAAGGGCTAGGGGAAAAAACTCTCTACAGTAACCTGCCTGGGCAATTGATTCCAAGGGATTTCCCCTCATCCAAGTCAACTTCATGCAAAGACAATCATAAAATAGCCATCTGAGATGCAAAGTAAGCCAATACTAAATATCCCTAAGTTATCCTGCTGCTGTGAAAAGCTGGAAAGGGTTATCATGGATATTACTTTTCAGTGCTAGGTCTTCTTCAAAATAAAAGGAACTCATAATTCCATTTTCCTTATTACTACAAGACAAACAACCAGAATCATAGAAGCATGGGGTACTTCTTCCAATTAGGATAACTTGGCTAAATAGTCTTACCAACTAAATGCAGTCATGAGTTTCTGAACCTGGTGTAGTATAAAATCATAAAAAGAAGGAAATCAACGTTGTTCAATGATCAGGCAGAGTATTCACTTCGGATTTTGGGTATTGACTTCCTGGGTAAACTTTCACTAAGGAATTTGAGTTTGGGTCTCATCCTCCACGCATCTTAATCAAATGGAAAGCTTTCTAGAAAAGCATCTGCTCATGTTCTTGTGTCTTTGCAGTGTTTAGTAAAGCCTAGCTCTGATTTATGAAACATGATGAAAATGCTCCAGTTTTTGTGCATTTGTTTCCTAAACCTATACAAGGTTTCTTTTACTGACCTTTTTTTGTGCACAGGACATTAGTAAAACAGTAAGAGCTTATAACTTTGTTATATTAGCACAGTAAACCCATTCAACATTTGGTAGGTAAGACTGATATAACAAATGAGCATATAAGAAATATGCGTTATATGAGTTATAAAATAAATAAATATGTATAAAAAGCATAAATAAGTACAGGCTTTACATTCCAAGCACAAATGAGATGAAAGATTCATGGAGGAAAAACTGAATTTATTGAGAACCTTTATGCTTGGGATTTTTCTTTCTTTCTTCAGGTAGGACATATTTCTGCCTCTTCTATGAAATTTCAGCCTGTATATCATGCTTCTGACACTATCTCTCTGTCTTTCAGGAAAAAGTAAAAGGATTTTACTGCTAGTGTTGAACATGGTACTGAAACTTAACCTGAGTGTTCATTTGATGGAGTGTACAACTTCTGAATACTAACATGGCAAAAGTGATAAATTTCTCTTGCTTCTTTCAGAAGCTTCTTCTGAAAGAAGCAAGAGAAATTTATCACTTTTGCCATGTTAGTATTCAAAAGTTAAATAATAAAACATTATTACCATAATGAATGAGTCATACCTTAGAATATCTTGCAGGTTAAAAAATTGTTTGCACTAGGTAACTGCTTTTACTCTTACAAATAAACTCTTCTGGAAAGACAACTTTTGTCAAAGTAACTGCACCTGTTGCAGGACATCTGTAAGCACAGACATTTTAGCCATCATAATCTTGAGTACTGTAGCAGGGGATGGAGGAAGTAAAAAAGAAAAGAATAAATTTTGAAAAAGAATAAAAAGAATAAAAACAATAAAAAAATAAAAACAATAATAAAGTCACAGATTCTCAAGTGAAGGCTCAGTGGCCTGTGGTGATCATCCAACTAAGTAAAACATAATGGATTACTGTGTTCCATAGAGGGTAGCATATAACTATGAAAAACATTACTTTGAAAAGCCAAAGGTTGTTGGCTTGATCAAAGAGCAGCTTTCCAGTTTATATCTTCTATACACATAATTCAGATAAGTATTGCTAGGTATCTGCCAGAATTTATGTTTTGCCACTTCTCTTCTGTGGCATTTTACATCAGTGCAAGTTAAATTTCCAATCAGAGTTAATTGAAATCATTATGTTGTCAAGGTATTTCATAATATTAACATTGGATTGATAGTCTTTTCATGTTACTATTTCAAAGTACTTCTCTAAAGAAATGCTTTGCAATTTACTATGTTAATTAAAACATTACCAGATCTATTGATTTTAAAAGAAAATGTTGACACTAGTATAATGCTTTCCTTATAAAATATATTACCTTTCCCAGAATACTGGCTCAACCTGGCTAAATATGGGGGGCTCTAGCACAGTAGGACAAAAAAATACCCTATAATTTTCATTTTCTTTTCCAACTACCATAAATTATGGTGAAATATGTCTCCCGTGAAATAAAGTCTTTCTACTTCTGACTGCTGTCTCTATTCAGTGAAATACTATGAAATTTCATTGCTGCAATGGTCACACTAAAACCACTGCTAACTACAAATAGAAAATATTTTGAGGAAATTTAAAACAAACCAAGCACTAAGCTTCACTTTATAACTTCCCTTGACCTTGCTTTATTAGACAGCAGTATGAAAGTGTCAACATTGCTGCATTAAAACATTTTCTGGAAAAATCTTATCTACAGACCAATAGATAATGTCATGCAGTAGTAGGAAAGTAGGCAATATTTCATACAAAACTTGTTTTTTTTAACAGTTCTCAAAGAACACTGAATCTGTCAATAAACCTAATAACTTTTTGCCATTTAAATTGCAAGAGTATAGTTCACCCATTTATTTATTATCAAATATTGATTGATTTATGCCACATAAAAGGAGATCAGCATGGCAGCAAAGAGAAATGTCCTTAAGACAAAATGAAAAAAGAGTCAACTTATCCAATCCTGCATTTAGCAGGTATCTTTGCCTCACTGTAGTGCAAAGGAGCAGGTACTGCTTCAAAAGACTAACAAAACCACTAACCAGATCTAATACTTGTACTTGAAAACCTATGCACACAGTTTAAGTAACTTAATACTATGGCTAATCCCTGCTCCCAGTGGAATCAGCAGAAGATACGCACAATCATGAGTTTGTGTTTCCTTTGCTGTCTTTTGAGAATGTACATACTGAAGTACAATATGTATAGATAGTTGTGTCCTTGGGAATAGCTATCACATGGGTGTATTTCTATGTAAGCAGGGCTGCAAACTTAACAGACCTTCAGTTCAGCAGTACATTATTAGATAACCGTATCAGAAATTCTATTTTACTCAAACTTACTGGTTCACATTCTCTTCCTACAAAAATAGGAAAAGAAACAATTCACTACTTATTTCATATCATTTTAGCAAGTTAAAAAAATGGCAGGGCTTCCATAGTGGGATACAATTTAGACTTGGGAATGAAAATATAATTCTCTAGTCAAACACATGGTAAGACCTCACCGGTAAGTTTAAAAATTTTTACTAATATTTTACACATCAGTTTTCCATCTTGAAGCTCATAGACTCAGACTGCAAGTAAGAGCATAGTATTCCAACAATGAAAAGAGGTCTAGAAAACTGCAAGTGCTATACAGAACCATACAAAAACCAGAACACCCCCAAATACATAAAAACCTGCTTTAGCCAAATTTTTGCTCAACCTATAACCGTTGCTACAATTAAATATGAATTTTATATTCCTATCTGGTCCTGCTAAGGGAAAGGCTTGACAGAAGGAGTTGGCACAAAATTTCATTTCTATTCCATAGCACCTGACCTTGAGCCTAGAAAATTCCCTAGAGGACTGTGGCAACTGAGTGTTTGTGCTTTGTTTTGTTTTAATTCTGAAGCCTATTCATCTTCCTTTAAAAAAACCCCAAAAACATAAGTAGCTTTACATTATCAACAGGCCTGCACATATATTAGTCTTTAAAGTTCTTGTAAGAAGACAGATGTCTCCAGTTCTGATAAAGTTTCATTTGGCTCTCTGACAGGAACATGCTCTTCCAAACACGTTATTTGCTACATGTGTCTATATGTATCCTCAGTTAAACCAGTGTAAATATGATTGACCAAGCTAACTTCAATTACATTACACAGATATGTACAAGACCAAAACTTGACCCAGAAGTCAGAAATTAATTTAGCTTTGTGTCTTAACATATTTTCAGTCTTACAGTTCCTTAGATTTTCTTCTGAATTGTTTTTTAATATTTTTTAACCCAAAACACTAAGCAGGGAAGGTAACTCAAATAACACACTTGTCGACACTTCTGTCACCAAATTATGCTCTTTAGACATTTTTGGCATTGCTAGCAAATAAAGACATGTATTTTGTTTTCACAGTACTGCTTATCACAGCAGACATACACCTGTCAACTTTTTCTATATGGAAAGCTTAAAATTCAACTAGTTTACTTTTTCTCTCATCTAAAAAGTGAAAAACATCCAAACATAGCCAAGTAAATAGGCAATAATATTTTGCAGCTAGTACAAGAAGACAGAACTACTAATTATACGCATTCATATTTAATGTTTCTCAGGTGAAGTTAAATTCTTTATAGTCAGTTTTATTCATTTTTATAACATTAAACCACCTTTTCATATCTCTCATGCCAAACCTAATCCAGCATACAAGACCAAAAAAACAGGTTCAGGAGGCACATACTGTATTCCTTTGTTGTCCTTCTTTTAAAGCCTAAACCAGAATTCTTGGACATAATGTTACACTCTGTTATGGAAAACAAAGGAATTTGTATCATCCACAAGAATAAAAGTTAGAAAATACACTATCTTAGGAAATAACAGGCATGTACATAGCTTTCTGAAAGTGCAGGAGAAGCAAAGGTGTACTGGTTTCTTTTAACCTGAGAGATGAGAGCAAGGCACAGTTTCTCAAAATACAGTTTTGATTGTTTGTTTCAACTTACAGGTAAAGCATGAGACATTACAGTGCATTTCACATTAACAATCCCTCATCTGACACAGAATCCTGGAAACAACCATTGAAACCTCCCAATCCGGTACAGTCTGACACATTCAATACAAAAAAGAAAATATGGTCAAGATTATAGAAGGACCAAGCATTTTTAATGTTAAGAATAAACCTGCTGAACTGATAACAAAAGCCAATAAGTCCCTCATTTACAATAAATGATACAATGAACCAGAAGAAATTAGTTCATCTCACAGTATTCAAGTTTGTATAAGGTGCTATCACACCAAAAGGAATAAAAGAGCACACATTAGTTTAGTGAACTGGTTGAAATATTCCTTAAGAATAATTTTAAAATCTAGAGAAATATGGTATCATTAGTACCAACCTCCTGAGTTTTCATCAGGTAATCACAGGGCCTTGCAAACACCTAGCAAAATTCTCTCTATAGAGTATTTTACTGGCAACTTCATAGTCAATCCCCATACAGTTCATGCTGTGATTATTTCTGACAAAAGATTGGGAGTCTCAAAATTTGAATCCAACAATATAAAGTGGTGGTGCCTAATTTAATGCAAAGAGATCACTGAATAACAAAAGAGAAAAAAAACAACCCCAAAAACACCAAACAAAAAACTGTTTCTTCTATGCTTTCTATACTACTGACAGAATCAATGGACCTTCTTATATAAACACGTAAATAGCACTAAAATGCCAATACTCACGCCAAGTCAGAAGTTGCTGCAATATTAAAATTTATTTAAAACAAAATGTGAAAGAAGATTCCTACATACTCATCACTGTACCTGTAAATTAGATTTAATAACAGAAATGCTTTCCATTAGAATGCTCATTATGAAAGTGTAACAAAAATAAACATTTATTAAGCTTTTTCACATATTCTTTGAATAATCAAAAACACAAGTAGGGATTTCATTATAAATGCAAATATCTGATGTCAATATTCTTAACTATAAGAGGTAAGACAAGGCTCAAGTCTCTCTCAATCCAGTGCTTATTTTATGGCAAACTAAGAGTTTTCAAGCTCCATCTTATGCTTATTCCTGTAATTGCATATCAATGAATTAACTCACGTGATTAATTCTCACCTAGTTAAAGAATTTAAGTTTTATAGGCTTTTCATTTGTAGAAATAAAACAGTGGGCTTGGATATGCAATGAAACCGCATCATTAAGAAAAAAAAAAATTGGTCTTTCGTATCAAGAGCCATCAGCTATAAAGAGACCATGAGCAACCAGTGTTGATGCCCAAGGCTTTTTCCAAAAGAGAATACATAATAAGTCTAATGGACTGAATGGCAAAGAAAAATTCAGATTGTTTATCTGTCTGCACCTATCAAGCCCAAAAAGGATTTTTGAAAAAGCAGAAGTGCAGAACAAAAACACTAGGGAAAGGAGCCTGTATAGTAAAAAAATATTTGGATACATGAGTATACAATCTTCAATTGCATAGTATGGAAGTAAAAATAATTCATGTATAGACATACAAAATTTATATAAAGAGGACATGATATAGGTATTTCATAATAGATAGATGTAAGAACAGAAGTGTATTTTGGACCATAAAATGTGTATTGGAAGAGAAAAAAAAAATCACTAAATAATTAAATTCCTGATTTCAGTACTTTTTAAAAGCTGATTTCAATGCTTTTTACAAGTATAGGTAATTAATTTTAATCCCAGTTTGCATAGAAACAAAGGAAGAATACCAAGTTTAGTTACATATTCAAAATTATCCAAGTTACTGTTATACCTGAGAACAGAAAACATGTCAAACTTCAGTCCCATGCTGCAGATACTGAATTCACACTGTTCACATTATTTTTGAAGAGTGAAAAAAAAATTCTTAGGAAATTAAGAGTTACTGTTATGGACCTTAATATCTATTCTGAGTCCTCTAGGTAACACTTCAAACAGAGCAGAGTTTTCTGCCCAACTAGCTCCTCCAAAAATTTAAGCCAGTGGTTGACAACCCTTTCCAATCTGGTGACACTCAAAATTTTCTATTGTACTTGAAAACACCAAACAGTGACTGTAAACCTATCATCTGTTGACTTGATTTTCTCAGTTACTTTTCACAGTCTTCTACATCAGCAAACTGAAAACCATCAACTTACCCAAACCAACTTTGTAATATTTGCCATGAGAGAAAATAAGGCAAATATGAAAATATAATCTACGGAGAAACAATTACAACAATTTTCTACAGTTTGATATAAAAATACCTACAGGTTTGCCAAATATCTTTCTGTTAGTGTGATATGTAAGCCTTTTATGTTATGCTGATTTTAAACATGCTGATTTTTGTTGCTGTTTCATAACACAGAAAAAACTTCTGATTCACATCTAGTTCATTATTTTTTATATTATTTTAAAATCCTCCAAGTATTGCATAAAAGGACTTGAAAATCTTGTCTGACAGTGTGCAGCTTGATCACATTCACTGAAACAAATCCTTAGATATAAGCATGACAAAACTTGTTCTGGCCATTGCTGAGAACAAAAAAAAAAAAAAAAAAAACCACCACCAACAACAAAAAAGAAATGCAACCTTCAAAAAAAAAAAAAATCTGAGCAAACTACTATAATTCAAGAAAGATCCTGCTGAATTGCTTAGAACAGAATGTAGAATTCTCTGATTTAGCTAAAACAGTAGAACTGATTGTTCTAGGTTCTGTTTACATATGCATGGATGCTAAACTGTAGAATGGAAAACAAATGGCAGCATGGAACACTGTCCAGGCAGTGTAATGACACTCACAGCACACACAGATCAAGTGCCAACTGCCCTAATGCTGCACTCTGTTGATTCTTCTAATTCAAAATTCTCTTTTTAGGGTTAAATTAAACCTTACAGCATTTGGGTTGGCTAGATTTAAAAAGTCTAAAACAAGGCATCCAAAGTCACAAGACTAAACTTCCTTCCTTTTCATGAGGAACAGATTAAAAAATGAGGAAAAATTATAAAATTTAAGAGCTCACAAGGATATTACAAAATTTTGCATTGTCACTAAACTGCTGACAATACACTCATACTTGTTACCAAAATACATAGCTATACTTCCTCAAGGTACATTCAGCACCTTCAGAATACACTTTATAGGATTTACTACAATGGCTGGCAATAACCAAGAAAATAGTTTATCTCCATGCAAAAGCTTAGCATTCTGCTATCCTTTGCAGGAGGCTCATGACAGTATCACATTTTGTATATCACAACAATCAGATGGCTCACTAAAATCTACTCATCTCTACTGAAGTCATTTTTGCAAGATTTTACCCTGACAGGCACAAACTGATTTTTTTAATGGTATGTAGGAGTTACATGTTTTTCAGCTAGAGGACTGTGGGTATCTAACAGAACTGGATGGCTTAGTTTGCATGCAATCTACACAAGGCAGGATCAGGTTCCACATTTCACTTCAGTTCCCAAGTGGTATCCCCATTCTAAGCATTATCAAGTACTCTGTGTTGGAAATATTTTTTTTGAAGTTTGGACTAGAAATAGAGGAAGAATCAGATTATGTTTCCTTTCTCATTCTATATCTACCCTGCCTCAATTAAGTCAGTTTTGTGACTACCTCTTCATGATCACAGTTAGTGGTTCTGCAGCTCATAAGAAGGCATGGAATTACATTGCAGAAACTGCCTTTTCACCCAGCTGTCCTAGATAGCCATGATGAATAGAAGCAGCTTTCACTAGACTGAAAGAACCAAAAGGACTGCTTCAAACTTCTGAAAAGTCCTGCCTCTTTCCTTTTTCTCCCACCTTCCCTAATCAAAACATTTCTCCTAGCCTTATCCCAAGATGAAGGAAAGTGTCTGCAGGATGCAGACTAACTAGGAAAGAGAAGCAGGATCATCCAAGCAGACAAGCAAGTTTCTCCCTTAAACTCATGGTATTTTGCTGTGGATTTACAGAAGGTCCTGAGAGCTTTCAGCTTCTAGGTGAAACACATGGAATAGGCAGTTAATACCCCGATTGTTACTTTGAATTGACAACCTCTCGATCCTAGTTTCTACCACTGGATTACCTGCTCCCTTTTCAGAAAGACAAGTAAATTGTTTACTACTACTTCAGATTGAACCAAGCCTTCCAGACCTTACCAATAGAGACATCAGACTACACAGGAAAAGTGGGATTTTCAGCAGCTTTAGTAGTAAGCTTTGAAGTTGTCTCTGCTGCAGCATTTGAAGCTGAAACAAAGCATTAATTAAAACAGAGGAATCTCCTGTGCCAAAGCAATGCACATTTAAAGAGCAACATAAAACTACTGAAGCCAGAAGGAATACACTGAGAACATTTCTCAGAAAACTTGTGCACGTTCAAGTAAATATTAAACAACAGATTAAAACAAAACACTTAAGGAGGAAAAGGAAACTGATTTTGACAGACAACATTTTGTGTGAAGATTTTGCTGAACACCAAAATGGAGATTATTTTTTTTTACCACAAGTTTAGGAGTTTGTTACATTTACCCCACACCTCAGAACAAATCATTGATGGTAGAGCTGTACAAAAACATACACAAAATTGTCTTCAAAAATATTCATTATCACTGTTTTGATTGCAAGCAATTTTATTAAATACACTAAACACAAAGAGGAAACCCATAAAACCACCAATATGATCAACTGCAACATCAGAGCAGCCCTTTGCATGGGAACAGCACAAAGACCTAAGGGGAAGCCATCTGTCTCTTCTAGTGAGCTTTATAAATAAGCCTCATCTGCAACAGTTGCGTTCATAGCTTTTGTTCAATACCTGACTATTGTCATTGGCCCATAGGTGGAAAGCAAATTTCCTCTGTATCACACTTATCAGGAGGACCAACACAGCATTATTAGAAGGAACATTTCTGTATTTACACACTTTCATTCTAGATGCATCTATGAAAAATGTGGCAAAGACTTTTCCTTACTTATGTTTGACATGCATACACAGCGATACAGGCTATTAATTGTGTGATAGTCTTACACAAATTTTTCAACAATGCAGACTTGTATAACAGAAGTTTACGGCAACCAACTTTGCCCTGTCTGAATAGTAACCATGTTCTTGACTTTTTATAAATATCACACCATTCAAAACTTGACACATTATTTCAAAACGTGTTTGCTTTTCTTCATTTTAATAACAGAATGCCACAGATACCTTAATTTAGACAAAAAATGAAAGTGCCAGTTTTAAAAAATGCTGGCAGAAGATATTTATTCCCACTGTAGGAAAAGCCTCATGCTTTTTAATACTGTTAGAATGGTTTCTGCAAGCATGGTCATCTCTCTAGAGGCCACAGAAGTGACTGCAGCACAGTCCAAAGTCTGAAGATGACTTTACAGTGGGTTACTTCCATAGCTGTAGCTATAAACTTACTGAAAATAAAGTAGATTAGGCTACAGTGAGATCTGACTTACAAAAAGAAGGCTGATAAAAATTAGCAATTTTAATTAAGATAAACTGCATGTGAGATATATACACTAATTTTCTATTTTTCCACCTTCTGAGCTAAGAATTCAAATGCAGTCTTTAAGTCCGGCTCTGAGTATAGTTTATGTCATTTCTTTATGAAATGTACTGTTTATTCTTTTCTTGATTTGATTTTGCCATGTACATCTACCTTATACTAACCTAACCCATCCTCCACGTAGCAGTACTTAAAACTGGTAAAATTGAGTAGAAAAAAAACCACTGTTTATGTTTGATTAGCTGTACAATTTATGGATGACTTTAGAGAAAATAAATTTTAAGATTAGCATATATTAATCACAGCATCACAGAACATGCTGAGTTTGAAGGGATGCATCAGGATCATTGTGTCCAACTCCTGGCCCTGCATAAGATAGTCCACGACTCACCATGTGCCTGAGAGCGGAGTACAAACCAGCTAAAAAAAAAAAACCCACTAAATGCTACATCTACATTTAGCATCTACAGGCAGAATTTAATAATTCAATGTTAAAGAAATATGTGCAATAAAAGAACTTTCCCACATGACTGTGGGCAGAAGCCCAGCCTTGGACCCAAAGCAAAAAAGCCTGCAAAAAACTCCTTGCTACTGTCAATAATAAATAATCAGAAAAAGAAAATGTATAACTGGAACTTAAACTAGCTGCAGTTACCACAGAAACAAGCAAGACTTACTCAACACTTCCTACTCTATTCCATTATCATTATCTCATGAACTTAAATGAAGAACATTGTTCCTATTCCTATGGAAACCCTGGAAATAGCCCACATCATTGTCACAGATTAAGGCAATCTAGAACTCATCTCTTGGATACATTTAAGTGCCGCCAAAGCCTATGAAAGATTAAAAATAACTAAACAGACAAAAGTTCACCTCTCAACAGAGATGAGAAGAATTTAAAGTATTCCCTACGAACAGTAGCTACGTACCAAACATCAACAAGCAGTTTATAATCTATGAACTGCAATGATCAGATCTGTACAGATACACTAACACACTTCAAGGTACATTGTCAGCAGCTTTGTGCAGCATTTGTCTTTATAGAAATGCCCTAACTCAGGAAGACTGCCCTTTCATCCTTATGTCATTTCTCTTAGCTGTTGACCACAATGAAAGGAGCTTTTATACAAACGTAATAATACATAAATTAAAATACACATATAAATCCTTCCATCTAATAAGACCTAAAATTGCAAACAAAATCAAATCAAAACAAAAACAGCACTCAAAAAAAAAAGGGGAGGGGAGGGGCACAAAAAAAACACACCACCCAAACACTCAGGATGTGGAACATCCTGTGCTTCCTGTGCAATCAGACCTGGAGGCTGACAAACTCCAGCTCAGAAACCTAGACCACTATAAAAGGAAAAATATGGCACTATTTATTTTTGCCTAACTAGGGGAGTCTATAGGTGACACCAAACTTTGCTTAACTATCTAAGAAAAACAGTAATGTCATAGCCAATTGACTGCAAAACACATTATTTTATCAAAGAATGCATGTGCTTCACTGTTGAAAAACTAATGTCAGATTTGGACTCGTAAAAAGCTTGGACTACTACATGTATGAAAGACTAACTCAATGAAGAACACATTCAATTTCTATTGTCTAGGCGATTAACATATTTTATTCTAAATTAAGTGCTATTCAGATTAACTGCATCCTAAGAACAATACAGGTACCCAGTAAAAAAATATGTTAATTCCACAAGAAGACTGGTTACAAGACATTTCCAGGATGAAAGGGCCCCACAATGGAAAGAAGAAGAAAAAAATTTACGAGAGCTTTGCTTATCCTTGCGAAAACTTGTTAAACTTCATATTCAGGTTCAGAGATGTTGCATACTGAAATTTGCACAAGGTTTCTCTTCTTGGTTTGACAATCCAGTAAAACAGCTGATATTGTCAAGAACACTATCAAAAAATTTATATGTATACCACATGCACCTGCCTCTCCGATTTCTTATCTATCAAAATTATCCTTTGAGCTCCTATTGTCATTAAAGCAATGAGACAGTCACTGTCATTGGAAAAAGGCAGAAACCCCACATAATTTCTGTACTGCTAAATTTTACTTTGGCTGCTAGGCAACTGTTACTTATCACAAGAGGGTATGGGGATTTTTCCCCCTCAACATTAAAAGAATTTGAGTCCTCTCCTTCAGAAAAAAAAAAAGTAAATAAAAAGCAGCAAGAAGAAATTAAGTTTTGAAATATTGAAAAAAAACCAAACAAAACCAAAACCAAGAAGCATATAAAATACCTGCATATTTTATTCCAGGAAATTTTACTACAAATATTTACGTAATTTTAAAAAAAAACCCTGATTCTCCTTACTTGTAGTTTTTTTCAAAATATTCTGCAACATCTCAAGCAATATTTCTGAATACACCACTTAAAACAAAGAAAAACCAAAACAAACCCCACCAGTAAGTTTAAAGGTATTGCTTCATGTAAGTTTTCTTCCCTTTAGTGTACTCTTGATATAATTTTTAATCAATCTTCTTTCTGGGACATATGTATAAACAAAACCTGTATCTTATTTAAGTAAAAATACCTGACATATTTAAGAATATTTCCCTGTACAAGAGTATTGCAAATTAGCTACATTTCAGTACCACATATATTTATGATCCAACTGTCATCACTATCACTAGAAAACCTGAAGTGTTACCTTTTCATAGAGTTGCAGAAAGATGCCACTCCTCTTATCTTTCCCTGAATGAGTAGTGAGTCTTTCTAGCACTTTTAACAAGTCCAGCTAAGGTTCTAAAGTTTTCCATAGACTGAGCTGTGTCAAATTCAACCATACACGTATGACTTCCTTCAGTATATCAAACACTCCACCTAATTAAGTAAATCTTTTTCTTCTTACACAAATGATATAATTTCAGGAAGCAAAAGCAGTTCATAAATACATTTAATTTCCTGCATCTTCAGATTAATTATGAATGTGTCTGATTCTTCTTTGAGAAACCCATCCCAGGAACCTGACACTTCCATCATCTACAGCATTTTATAGCACTTCAAAGTAAATCACTATTTCCCTGAACAGATTTTAAGTAAACTGTTTCCTTTTACTGTTATTTATATTTATGCCACTCAACATCAAATGCAAACAGAACTGCACGGGTTCAATTAGCATGTTCTTAAGTCATGTGCTTATGCAATTTAACATGGACACATTTTTAAACCATATGTCAAATTCTCATCTACACTGTTTAAGAGCAAAAGTCACATTTTCAAAAGTTGTATCACCAAGAGCATTATGTTCCAGTTGTGCTTTCCAAACCTAAAGGATGAGAAGAAAAGGATATTCTCACCACACAACTGTAGACACCATGCTTAGTCAGCTGCACTACTTCAAAAAACAAAACCAGTTTCTAACTGAAGGACATTCTGGATCACCTTCCACAAATTTCTTCCTCCAAAACCTGCCCTTCAAATGAAGCTGGGTAGTGTAAATATTCCTTTGTGCCTAAACCAATTCTGAAATGTCAGGAATAGAATTAGGCCCCTAAAGCAGTAAGAATGTCTATTTCAGAATCTTTACAGTATTCACAGAAACTACTGAATCAACTGCAATATTAGTACAATACTATGCAGATGCCACTTTTACATCTCTTATGCCTAATCTTGCTGTCATTAACAGACCAGAAGTTATCTAGGAGACACTCAGTTGACATAATGATAAAGCAAGTGATGGTCAAATGCTCCAAAATTCAATGATTTAATTATTTAAAATTTCCAACTCCCGTTTCCCAGAATGCTTACAACAACAACAACAAAGGTTTTAATTTCTCTTCCTTGTTTAGTCTTTAAATGTAATTCTCTCTCTAATCAATGGAATGGGAGAGGAGGACATTACAAATACAGTTGGGCTTTTCCAACTTTCATTTCATTTACAGAACTCTTCACAACCACCAATACACTAAACATTTTTTAAGAAAACTAGTGTGGAGGGGAATCATATCTATCAAAGATTTCAGTGTTTGTCTCTGAATGGATTAAATAATTTCTCTAATTTTCTCCAACGACTGAGATAAAGACCAACAAGTAACATCCCTTACTTTCCAGCAGATGCACAAAGCACACGATTTCAGAAAAAAAGTACTTTGGAAATAAGTATTTTCCAACTAAAAAAACTTTTTCAAATAGTTCTATGGCTACAATGTTGACTAAGGCCTTCAAGTCTGTATTTTAAAGGTACTGATTTCCATCTGTTGTCTGAACAGAAATGTTTCATTTCACTAGAGAATTGTGCAAATGGTCCAATATCGATGTACATGTCCAATTTTGTACTACACTACAAAGCTATAACCTTTAAACACATATGTTTTCCTGTATTTTTCATACTGTTGGCTTTTTTTTCCTTCACCCATGGCAGCCATAATATTTAAATATTAAAGAGGTAATTATAGGAGCACCCACTATTTAAATATTTGTTTCAACATTCACAAAGCACCTGGACAAACTGATATGATAAATTACAAAGTAGTTTTATAAGGTTACTAGGGAAGAAATAAAAGCTAGGTCAGACATGTCAAAGATATGGTGACAGACTCCAGTAGAGGAGTTGCAAAAAGTAGTCAATTTAGATTCCACAAAGAGCTCTTGACATTCCACTAAGATTCATTATGAAGTAAATGACTGTCCGGGCAAGAATAATGATGGGAGCTTTTTCCATGAGCAAAAAACACAAATAAGCTTCTACATTACACCACTGATGTGTGTGTTAACTTGTCTCCTTCCTTCTCAAATAAACCCAGACAGTAGTTCCACAATAGCCTTCAGGTGGTCATGCTAAAATGAAAATCAGTTATAACTCTTTTCTCAAGTCCATTTTTACTGGACTGCTTTTTATGCTTTTTTGTAAACACCGGATATATAAGATTTATTTGAATTTAAACTCTCACAGTGTAAAACTGCACTGTAATTTCTTTGTCTGCAGATATCTCATAAAACTTTGATTTGATAGAACTGTGAAATCACCAGTTCTTTCTTCTTCAGGGGAAAACAAATCTGTACTTCAATTCAGAAATATAATAGCTGACAGGAAGAGGCTGTATGAAATTAGTAGGAATCCATGACTAAGTCCTAATATTTTCAAATATTATACTTCAATATAAACATTTATTTGATTTTGCTACATCCGATATGTACAAATAATGTGAATATTACCTCTAGCAAAAATGTTCATTGAAGCAGTTAACCTCTAGTAAATATTCCCAGAAAGTAAAACTTAAATGAACAGCCAATGTTCAGTCTCGAAATGGTCCTCCATAAATTACATGCTCTCAATTCAAATACTGAAGCTGATGAGTGCTATATTAAAATATCTTGTTTTCTTGTTTTCTAAACTGAACAAAATTAACTAACAGATTCCATATATCACTACTTATTCCTCAGATGGTTAGTCATATTGATAAATCCAGATGTGCAAAATACCTGCTGCTATACCTTGACAAGACTATAAATATACTCTCAGAAATAACCTAACCCAATGACATTGGACAGCTAGTCCCTTAGAAAATGCAATGGTACATTCTAACTACAAAGAAAATTCCCCAAAGAAATAAATGAAGACATTAAACATAGTTGAATAAATTCTCCCATCATAATGAAGTAAAATACATAGTAAAATATAATTTATTTATATTAGGTTTTGGTCCTGATTGTTGGTTTGTGTCTGTGTTCACATGTAACATAAAAACAACACAGGGCAATTTCTGACTGGGAGCAGACTACTCTGGTTGTGGGTGATTTCTAGATGTGATACTTAAATTAGAACAAGAAGCACAACTAAGATTTTTCATTTTTAATGCTGAATATGCATTAAAAGGAAGACATGCAAAATATCATTTTTTAAAAGACAATCACTAAAAGACTATCAATATGTCAGCTGCACATAGAAGATGTCTAGTGATAAAAGCAGAAACGGAACACACTTTCAAGCTATTGCCAAAAGTCAGCAATTAACATAAGCTAATGTGAAGAAGGAATTTTTAGGGAAAATAATCAAAATAATACTCTTGCAGAACTAAACAATACAGTGACAATTAAGTGACCTCAACGTTTTAGTGTAAAAGACTTAAGAAGTGCAATTTCTTTTCTTTTCCTACCTTCCCTCTCCCCATTCAAACACCTACTCTATAGCCAAAAACTGACTCTCTGTAAAGTATCTCTTAACCAAGGTAAACAATGACAAAAATATTTTTTCAGTTTAACCCAAACTAGCTACAAAGTCTCATTGGGATTCTCTGAAGTTTTAAATGGCATTTAAAAAAATTTGTTAGTTAATAAGTATGTGCATTCTAAATAGGAAACTAGTCAAAATGACATAAGAGAAACCCTTTTATCGCAGTAAACTCCACAGAAAACCCTTGGCAATGTAGTATTTGACAAGGCTCTAAAGAAATCATATTTAAACAAAGCGAAAAACTACAAAATTTTTTTCAGTGAAACTTTAAACCATGTATTATCCATATATGGCTCTACTTGATACATAACTAATCACATGCTTGAAGGATTTCTAAGCTAATAAAGAAAAATATGAAGAGAATATAAAATCATTACCAGTCTAGTGAAAATATCACAAATCTCATTGCATAGTCAATTCAATCTTGTCTTTGCTTTGTTGCCCATTTTTACTGTTAAAACATAGCTATCTCTCTCTGTTAGACAATTTCAAGGACGTGATTCTGTAAACATAGCTATGTTGTTGTAAAAATTATCTTTTTACATTCCTTTCCCATGGACACAGATCCTTTTGATAGACACTTCTTTTAACCAATATAGTTAGAGACGGAAGTGTTAATTTTCTCCAATGATCTGTGAGTTCTAAAAGTGTATATAAGAATTAAACGAAGGTGGGTTTCCCCCCTTCCACCCTTTGCTCTGAACACGAGAACACTCTGACTCCGTCTCCTCTGTTCTGCGTCTAAGCCGAGATAAGCGGCTAATAACAGGCAGCGCGGTAATATTTGCTTTACAGTTCTGACCACTATCTACATTTGTAACACTGTACTAATTTTCCAAGTTGGCTTCCATTTTTCCCAGCACAATTTTACTTCCAGATAAAATAGGTCTATAATTTTACCAGGGAATATGAAATTAATAAACTCATTGTTTAAAAAATATAATAAACTCATAGCACAGTTCAAAATTATGGTGACAGAGTACTGAAATAGACAGGGGACTGGTCTGGAAGTCAGTTTTTCTAACTTGCTGTCTCTGCCTCTCTCTTGCAGTGGGAATTAGTCTGCTGTTTTATTTCTAAAAGAGAAAATTTAATTGACTCAGTGCTGATGCAACAAATCGATCAAAAATCCTCCACTAATGCTGGGGGACAGTGCTTCTTAAAAATGTTCTTTAAATAAAAACATAGAAAATCATAGAAAACTTACAAGTACTCTGCCAGTTAATGTCTGGGCAGATATCATGACTCCTGCCCAATCCTTCACAGACGTCATCCATCCCACTTCTGCTGCCACATTCTCCTCTTTTTCATCTGTTGGTTTGCAGGCTCCATCTGCCTGTGTATCTCCACCACCATTGATCTTCTGGGCCTCCTGCAAAGTAAGTATTTGGGTTAGTTAATGTTTAGCAATTTGACAATGAAAGCTAGTGTACCGGTAGGGCCAAGAAAAACAGAAAATTGGTCTTCCTGGATCCCTGCTAGATGAAATTAAGAACCTATTTGGCCATATCTCTTTAGAAATAAGAAAAATAAAAATGTTCTATAAGGCACCAGACTAACAGCTACATAACAATCGTCTCCTTGACATTACATTCAAAAACATATACTTAGCACCAAATACACTATATGTTCCTTCTTTTCAAGCAACATAATTGACAAGAGCTCTGTATGCAATTAATAGAGCTACATATAAATAAATTTGTCAGACAGACACTGACAGACCTTTTGATGTATTAGTTCAAAATAATGCATACTAGGTGTGAACGTAATTTATGTACAATTTTAATTTACTATCGCTAGAATTAATTATCTGAGTAAACCTTCACTGAAAAGCATGATGTAACAAGACAGTAATTACCAAGCATGAGGGCAACAAAATACACCACAGAGAATCTGCAGGGAGCCGCCACACTATCAGTGAACCTGTGTTTCAATGAAAGTGTTTAATATATCACAGGAATTATTCTGTCAGTAAGTGGCTCTCACAGAACGAAGAGCTAGAAATTAAAGAGGAGCCTCAGCTGCACCAATCTCACTGATGAGTCACATACACTGGAATTCATATCAGTCTGTCATGGATGCTGCAGCAAGGATGTCACGCTCTGTAACTGCCTACTATGTGCTATAGTCATGGGTGCTGCACAAACATCAAGGGAAACGACAGAAAAAGCCAGCCTAGACTGTATAGCATTTAAAACATATCGCATGCAAAGTATCAGACTGTGCCACAAGCATGCCTTTGGTGACAGCATAATACTAATGACTTCCTGAATACTTGACATGTTATGCTAAACAAGCATTGGAGAGGCAGCAAAATTCAGTGCTGAAGCAAGTACTGAACACTTGAACTGCGCCCACAGATCTGCACTAGTGCTACAAGCTCTCTGCACAGACCAACAGCTTGAAAGATCTTGTTTATAGATGACTTGTCTGTAGGCCACTAAACAGGAAATCAATTGCCATTAATACACTTTGGGATATATTTTATACAAGCAAAGATGCTTGATGCTGGTTATGTGATTATTACTACAGTAGGAATACTACCCTGTGATGGTCAAAACCAACAGCTGTGAGATGGCCTTGAGGACATGGCTGGACATAAGGGTACAGGCACTTCCTGAGAGCAGCACTGAACTAATAAAGCATTTGCATTGAATCTGTCAGCAAAGAACAGCAGAGCAAAGCTGAAAATGTAATATGGAAACCAACAGTTGTTTGTAGAGTATCTCAGCATCACCACTTAATTAGCTAATCATATTCCTTCTTCTCTCTTCGTTTCCCTCCCAAAAAGCAGGCTCTCTGTCTTGCTAGCAATTATAGCACACTGTATGATGCTACTGTATTGATAATAACAAATTATTCAGAGTTACAACAGCAATTCAGTATACTTCCCAAGCAAATAATGCAACAGAAGATAAAAATTACTTTATATTTGCATAACTGGACCTCATTCACTGACGAATTTGGACACAGTGAATCAGATGTTTTGCACTCGGCATTGAAAGACATATCCTGTGCTGCACACACACAAAGCACAACCTACAAAAATGAGCTCACTGCAGAGGACAGTGATGTACAGCACGGCGTGAGGCATTGCCAGCAGAGCAACGCTTGGCTGGAGCCAATTTGTGACCCGTAGTACCACCAAGCCATATAGATCAGTCCCAAAGAAATGCTTTGACCACTACCAGGGTTTCAATTATAAACCAAGAAAGAGAAAACTAGGCTCTATACACCAGATCTTGTAATAAAATAAAATATTGAGGCAACTTAGACACATCTCCAAAACCTCATTGGCCCTGGCTGCCCTTCCCACGGTGTTCCCCAACTCCGACCCCCTCTGTGGCCCAGGATGCCATTTCAGCCCCATCCAGGGCTCCCACAGCCCTGTCCTACCCAGCCTTGGTGAGCCCATGGCCAGTTTCCCCTGCCCGTTCCCCCTGCCCAAGCCACAAGTTGCTGTCCCAGGCTGGTCCCAGGAAGGGTCCTGGCAGCCAGGGCCTTGTTCTGCCACCCCAGCCAGGGAGCTGGGCAGCCCCCTGGCCCGCCCCCTGGCCCACAAGGAGCCCTGCAGTGTCCTGACAGCTACAGACTGCTAAAACACTACACAGGTAATTCTTTCTCTCTTCCCACCAGTTTCCCTGCCTTTTGTAACTAACTGTTGGAGCTTGTCTTTCAGAATGTAAAGTTGACACACCAGATTTTGCTCCATGGTCCTCCTCTGCATTGCACAGTGAGCTTTCATACTCCATACAAGTTTATACTGAATGAATTAATGTGGTTTTCATAGTAAAGGAACTAAAATTATCTTTTCCCCTCAGATAAGAAACTGAAGTGGTGATTAAGTGCCTAAACTCAGCCACTAGAGAAATCATTGGCAGAGTGAGGATGAAACCACAGTCTTTATTGGTTTTTTCCATCCAGCAACCCATTTAAAATTGCATCTATGCACATATTGCTAAAAACACTCATAGCCACTATGAACCTTGCTATAGAAAGTCACAGAACTACAGAGCACAAGACAAAAAGAGCTGAATGAAAAAGTCCATTTTATGTCAGTGAACTTGGAATTATTTAGTCAGAAAATTGTTTTATTGTGTACGTGTTCCTTCCTTATCCTCAACCTTTTTGTCAATAGATGTGCTTACTCACAAAATAGAAAAATAATTTACAATTTCCTACCACTCAATAAAATAGTAAGCAATTTACTTAATTGAAGGAGAAAGGGAGCTTTTGCATTTTGAAAAGGTTTTTGTAACAAAGTTCTTTTGCTGTATTGACATTTGGTTGCCAATAGAATAGAGCATTAAGATGTGACAGACCTATTCAGCATTTGATTTTCTAAAGGTATTAAAGTCTGTAATACATTTGAATGGCTGTATTTCTCTATTTATACTACTTATTTCACCTCTATTAAAATCTCCCACCCATATTATTTCTTAATTAAAATTTAAGTAAAACAATCATCCCCTGCCAAGTATGATTTGGAGCAGACTGTCATGATCAGCCTAGCTCTTGCCATTACTGTAGCTATAATTAATATGCAGATTAGTAGGTGCTGTTATGTAATATTTGTATTCAGTTGGGATATTTTATATTTCTCATCTACATGGTTAGCTTTTTATCTTACTTAATTGGCAGTTAAGTATTAGGAAAAGTTTATCCCCAAGTCATTATGCAACTGTGCAGACACACTAAAGGAGGTTTAAAGGCTGCCTCTTTTTTTTTTATACTGGATACAAATCAGTCCTCTTATTAAGGGTGTAGTCCTGTTTCATTGCTATTTCTTCACCTGAAAGCATTGAGTAACCAACACCTGAAAAAGGTGCTTAAAATAATAATCTGACAGTGAGGATAATTGTTTAATTATTTACAAGTTCAGTATTACAAGTAAGGTATCTCAACCCACTCTGCTTACCAGTTTTCATTATTTTAATTACTTGATGACAGGAACGTTCAGGTAGATTAAGTGAGAAGCAGGATATTGTGACATACATATTTCCTAAACTTAATGACAAAATGGAAGAGAGCATGATGAGAAGAGATGTACAGGACTCAGGACCCAGTGTTCTACCAATGGTTTGACACAGACCTGGACCAGACACTTCAATGGTTTGTTTTTGGATGCTTGAACACAGTTACCTTAAGGAAGAAGAATTCAAAAAAGGAGAAGACATTAAAAAAGAGTTAGTAGTTCTCAAAATGTAGTTCTGCCTGCTTCATTTCACCACTAAATATCTGTACGAACATAGAACCGCTGCACAGACACCTCGTTCAACCCAGGCCAATACAAAATAAATTCAGAAAATTATTACAAAACCTTAAAACATCATCTAAGAATAATCTGTCTTTTTAGAAGCCCTAAAAACACAGGATACCATGAAGACAATCTGGAAAGAACTCTCTGATGTATGGTACTGAAAAAACATGGTACCTTGTTAAAATCTGTTAGAAAACATAGGAAACAGGCAGGTAATGTGAGGGAAAAGAACTGGGTTAAATCGGGTGAAACAAAGAAAAGGACTTAAAGTCCAATTTATCTAACATTTAACTAGTTGAATACCACACAAAAATCATGAAGTATCCCCTGTAATGAAATACACAGCGTTGAGTAATGCCCACATCACTCAAGACAAAGTAGTATGCCCAATTTAAGTAGATGTTTAAAAACAATAACACCAATAAGGCAAACACAGTATTGGCCTTTGAATTCCATCCTAGATAACATGAGATAGGAAAGAGCCTGTCAGAATGGCAGCTGCACCTAGTTTAAAGTATGCAGTAATAATACAGTCAGAAAATATACTTTGGAGAAGGTAGAAAATGGCTGCTTTAGATAATTATGCTAGTGACTACCAGTTTTATTTCTATTAACTACCATTCAATTAACAGCATTGCATTCCTAGAGCCTCATTTTAAGAAACATATCATATCAACAACACTTTCAAAATGGCCATTCTTAGACATTAGGAATCTATGTTTATGTTCCTTTTCATTCATCTGTTTGCCCAAAGTCACCTACGGGTGCTATGTGAAGAGGAATAATTTTGCATTTAAGACTATTTGTCCTTTCTGTTTGGCAAATGTCTGAAACACTGATTTTAAAACTGTTAGACTTCAATCAATAATTTAACTCTATGTGCTTTGACACATTCATTCACCATTTTGACATCTCCACATGGGGTCTTCAATTTGTAAAAAAACCATAGTAATATGCTGCATTCTCAGCAGCTGGTCAGTGTACAGTGTACGTTAAGACTTCAGGTACCTACTCTGCCATGGCAGATGCCTTCTTAATAGTTACTAAGTACCAGTTCATTCAGCGCTAACAAACAAAACAAAAACCCCTACAGCTGTTCACCTGTTCTAATGCAGTTTAGGAAACACAGGTTTTTACTGGAATATTAACAAACAAAACAAATGGGAATGTGAGAAATTAACATCTGTATGGAGACTTACAAAATTCTTGCAAAAGAATCAGTCTTATAGGAAAAAGAAAACAAAGTCTTAACTAACTATATGTGAGCTAAGAGGTATTCTTCTAAACTGGCCTATTCTCAGCATTTCTTTGACTATTAGGTTACATTGACGTCAGCTATCATACTGTAGCTATGGTTTGACTTGTTTCAAAGGATTAATTATTGATACCCAGGTGAACATTATTCCTTTCACTGAATAAAAGAACCAGAAAGATCTGTGGAAAACGTGGCTGATGAGATAACCCAGCATTTTGCTCTCATAAAATATTCACAAGCTATATAATTTGGTGTTAACAAATTTGGAAGATTAAGAAAAACAAGTAAAAAATAGAATACAAAAGTTTTCTTACTAGTTTAAGGCTGAGATGTTAAACTTGGTTTTCTGCATTCCCATAGGAATTGTAAGAAGCATCTAGCCAGTCCTTACTTAAAGCCAGAACCTTACTTTCTGTGCTGACCAAAAAAAAAAACCACCCCTTTTTTTTCTCTTCCAGTGACCAGCTTCTCTGTTGCATTTGTGCAAATCTTCAGTCATCCTGATACATTTTATGTTCTGTGCCCTTCATATTTCTGGTATGGATTATTTGTATAAAATTCCCTTTTCATGTCATTGCTTTGACTGACAAAAATTGCTGCAGTAGAGGAATTAATTCTAAAACCTTGACCTGAGAGACAAGGGAAACCAGACTAGTAAAATATAGTGTTCCACCCATGATTCCACAAATAGTACAAGTCTGTCAAATGAAGGGTTCCTAGGTATAGTTCTCACTTAAGAATGTGAAACAGCAGACACCTACGTTCTCTGAAATCTGAAGAAAGTACAAAAATATTATAATTTTTCTACACATTAATGGAAGTGTTATAATGTACACTTCCATCGATGTGAAACAGTTTTCCAAATAACTGGAAAACTGACTGGGAGATTTCCATACCAGCCTAAGAACTGAGAGGCATGCTTGAAGTCCCTGTTCTGTCATCAGATTTTTAAAGTCAGCCTCATTGTCTAGTCTCTTCAGGTCTTCAGCCTCCAGCTATAAAACAGGAGCAACAGCAGTTTCTGTTGCACAGGAATCTTAGAAAGATAAATCCATGTAGGATTTTAAGTGTTTTGGTATTACACAAAGGCAGACAATGCAGGCCTAATGCAGGGAATCACAAAGTAGGACACGCTAAAAACCTACTGGCACATATTGTTAGGCTAGTTATATAAGACAAATAAACATATTAAAACAAATCTGTAAATGGGAAGCAATTAAGAACTCCAGACATCATCGGGAAATGAAAAAGGACAGACAAACAACGCCATTGCAAACTTACATGCATTCAAATAGGCAAACAGGGTGTTTTTTAAAAATGTGATTGGTTCAAGCTAGCAGGAGTTTGTATCAACAGTTATGTAAGCTTTCACTATAAGTTAAGAAGGTTATGTGAATAATTTTATGCATATTTATTCATAAAAATAAGACTATTTTTTTCTTTTATTGCTTCTGATTGTGTATCAGACTGTATTTATAGAAATCAATAACCTGTGAACTTGTCATAAGACTACATAAGAAGTGAACTTACCATCTGCAATATATAAATTAAAAAAAAGCACATGCGTGATATACAGGTTAAGAGTATTGACTGAAAGTATTTCACAGTGTCAAACTAACACATAGCTCATGAATTTATTTTACTTTTTTATATTTAACAGAGCATTTCTTATTCATTTCCTCTACTAAAATCAAATTATTATTGCATTAAAATATTCTCTGAAGGCCCTTTCAATTATAAAGTAGCAGACAAAAGGGCAAACAAGCATTTCACTTTATTAATGGGGACACAACATCTAAATCAAAGGACATATTTCATTATTCTTTGGTCCTTACACAATGTAGAAATACATACATTAAGTAGATTAGACAATTACCACATAAGACATTTGTCTTTAACTGTATTTTCTGTGGTTCAAGCCTTATACTGAGATCATTCTTTCAAAATATATTTTAAAAAAACCTTTGGAGTAGATTTGACTTATATGATGGAAACTAAACTTGCAAAAATATATTAAGCAATTTTACATTGGACTGAGTTATTGAAAATATAGAAAAGGGTACCTTAACAGAAAAGCATAAAGAAGGGTAGAAAAGTGCATGCATTTTCTGTTATCCTCCCATTTTGTTTCCTCCCACCTAATAGAAAGCAAATCAAGGTAAGCATACAATTGAAAATAAAATTCATACAGACATTGTCAAGAAATGAAAACTGCCAAATTATCTACATCCTATGGAATGAGAAATATCTTTCTGTCACAAATGACAAAGATTTTCAATATTAATCCAAAAGTCTCAAAGTGCTTCATGAATGTGAGAAAGTGGTCTTGAAAATGTGAAAAAACTAAGAAATAGTGGCATAATCACTTAACTTGTTTATCTTGATTAGAGGAAGTACTCCAGTTGATTGCTTGTAATTTTGTTGTTAACATTAAGTAATGCACAATTCCAAGTTATTCAGTCATTACCTCTTAGCACTTTTTCTTTTACTACCGTGAAAGGATGAAACACGGAAAAATAACACATTTTATTTTTTCTAATTTTAAGAGAAATACTACTAGTAAATTTTCTATGATCTATAGAATCTAGATCACAAGAGTAATTTCTACAAAATAATTATGTGATACAACCCGCAGTAAGAAAACTTATGAAATAACTATTTCAGGAATAGTCAATTAAATAGGTCATGAAAATGTTCCAAAAGTAGAAAGTTTATTTCACTAAAAGATATGCTGAAAAAACAGGTACATAATAAGGATCAAACTGGTTTGTCAGTGAAGTTAAACTCCATAGTAGTTTCTCAGTTGTGTACTTTTTTCCATCCTGTTCAATTGCAGAAGAGAGGTTTGTACATATTAGCAAACAGTATGCTTTCTTTCAATGCATTAATGAATAACAATCCTTTCTTGCATGTGCTGTCAGAGGTATCCAGAAGAAGATGTAGACAGAATTGCAGAAGGAAATTTTCCCCCTCTTCTGTGGAACACAGAATAGCAAGGAAGCTAGAACTTGTGACTTAAACTCATGCTCAAAATCACATTTCTGTTGCCCAAAAATCACAAAGAAGCCATGGATTAGGAAATGTAGCGTACAGCTTAAAGGACAAAGGTACTATAGCTACTCAAAACAGGAATTTGGGTCCTTACATAAAAGAAAGTAACCACTCACTTCCTTAACTCAAAGAACAGGTTTTCACCTAAAAGGTGAAAAGGTGATAGGAATTTGAGGTCTTAATTTGACTCAAAAAAAAGATTTTCACATGGAAGGGATGGACTTACACACTTAATAGCAAATTATTGATATTTTAAGAAAATATATGCCATCTTTATCAATGCTGAGCCTGGCAAATAGAGTTTATTTGCACTGACATTTTTATAAGGGGATTTATGATTTTTCAGAAGGTTTTACAGTAAGAGGTGAAGGAGAGAGGCAGTGGGACAAAAATAACTGAGAGACTAGCAAATATAAGAGGTTGGTGCAGTCATAAACAACATGCATAATAATTTGAACAATGCCAGAGAAGTATTCTATCATCTGCCAAATTCAATAAAAGAGTAACTCTAAGGCTTTTTTAATTCAAGGGTAGTATATAACCTTTATTCTCACTGCATTCAAATCATAAAGGAAAGCACAACGAATTAAAGGCAGCTCTCTATAGGATATAAAGCCATATCTAAGCCTATCTTGACATAGGAAAGTAAGTTACAGTATGCAGCAAATAAATATTTGAAGAGCAACAGGTCAGCCAATAAGTAATTAAAACTACTTACTAGCACACAACAGTTCTCACTCAGAGATTAGAGAGTGCAATGCAGCTTTCAGACCGCAAGAACTTGGTGTGGGAGGGAGTCAATGAGCACACAAATGTGTAGGAAACTGGAGCAAACAGCTCTACTTCTCAAAATATTGAAAATGCATACTTAATTGCAAACTAACTGTTTTAATGATTACTTTGAAAGATTTATATTAGACTTGGCATTTCCCTCTAAAAGACCAGTTACATCACATTGTAAGAATGTGCAAGCAGTATTATTTAATCAAGTAGATGTGACTTCATTTATTACCCACTGCTGTGGAAACAATTTTGTGTAATCTGAATCTCATGACTCCCTTGCATAAATGGTAGACAAAAGTTTTGAAACTACAACGAATTTTTCTCCTTTAAGTTATTTTTTTTAGGTAGCTTACATTACTTTGGTTCACTTCCTAGACACTAAATATCAGCATCCAAATGATCCAATATCAACACTTGTAGACTAGAAATACAGCACCTGATACATTTATGATGCAAAGAAACATATACAATTGTTCCAAATTTACTGATATTGACCGAAACCTAAGGGACAGAAGTGAGGACAGCTAAATTTATGCCTGATTTGCATATCATAGCTCCATTAATTGTTACTTAAGCTATATAGAATGAGAATAAGCTCAGTGAATTGTTTTTGACTTTCTCAACTTCATCACTTTAAAAAAGAGGAATAACTTTAACTGGCACAGAGATCATCCCCTGCTCTTGCGCACATAGCAGTGATGCACTGCTAGGAATTGATGCATGACTGACATTGAACACTGCCTTTTTAAGCAATCAGAAGTTGGATTACTGAAAAATAAAGATACATGGTGACCATTCTTGGCTTTCATAATACATCCTGTTCAAGGCAGGACTGAATCTGCCTGTACCAAAATTTGTAGGAGAAGCTCCTACTCTGACAAGGCCATTTTCTAAATGAGAACAGCACCTCCAATTCTGAAGTTCCTCAGAGGCCTGAATGCTCAGAAGCAGCCCTGGCAGAGTTGCATTAGTAGCAGAGGGCCACTGAAGTGCTTAAATGCAGTCATTGCTCTGTCTCATGAGTCTGCAGTTTTTGGCTTCAAAATTTATCAAACCAACAAATACAGCATATGTTACAAAAATATGTTACCTCTGAACATTCACTCTGCCTATAAATTATGCATGACACAGCAAGCAGTTATTGTCACCTGATCAGGCAAGGTAATAAACAAAGGTGAAAGGATAGGTCAATTTAAATTTCTAGCTCTTTTTCTAAGATTAAATAATAGTAGGAAGAAATTAAAGTGTAACTATTATTAAATCATCAAAAAATATTGAGTTTTTAATTTGCTTGACCTTCATGGGAGCAGAAGCTGACAATGACAAATAATAAAGTTAATGCTACTACAGAAATTTTAATCTTAAATGCCTTTTATTTGTATCTTGCAATTTTCTGAAAATGTGATAATGTTATTATGGGGCCTAGAATCCCCATTTTTTCTTTTAATTTTTATATTAATTACTCTGATGAAGAGTTTTCAGCACCATAAAAAACTGAACCATTCATCGAAGCAAGCTGTCACACTTTACACTATTCACAAGATGTTATTTTACTGAACCTACTCATCAGCTTGAAGCTTAAGAGACTTTCTCCATTTACCATGCTGCACAATTACCTCACACAGCTTTTCAAGATGCAGGTGCCCCCAATAATTTATCTGTGAATGAGATTCATTGACAATCCCATGCAAGTATCACATTACATTAAAAATTTTACCTTAACTACTTCTTAAAAGAAGAAAGGACTTAATTAAGCTTTAGTAAAAAAATAAAAAGCAATGATTCATACATCAGTAATTCATATCTTCCAAATATCTGATTCTAGTTTATTCAGCAACAAGACATTGAAGTAATACATGTAACTAGGGGATGCATTTGAGAAATAAATAATATCTCTGCATTTCAGATTCAGCTGATAGAAATGAGGGGGGAAAAAAGGCATAAACTGTAAGATCAGCTGGTTTTTTTCCAGTTTAAAAGTATGGCTTTTATCCTCACTAAGTAGTTTAACAAAGAAAACAGGATCTGCAGGTTACAGGAGCAGAAGTCATATGTATCACAAATCCCATTTTGGCTGCAGATATACAGCTCAAAGGAAAGTATTCAATTAGATTTTTCTTCCTGGTCACTTTCTAAGTCCTCACTGGTATCATGGGTTGCACCATGCATAATTCAAATGCTTCATTTTATTAGCTCTTGTAAAGTGTCCAATAAAGTAAAAGTGATGTGTAGTTTTTACGTGATGCTCATATTGGTAACCACTCCTGCACAGAAGCATCACAGTGGTCCTCACCTTAGGTTGCAAAAGATTTCTCCTGAACAAAATTAACTTCCTGTGAAGGGAGCATCTTTCTTAAGACTAAATCGTATATCAGATTTTTGTACTGTGCTGTTTAAAGAAAAATTGACTTCAAATATATTTTAAAGGGCTCTCCACAGAAACAAAGCCTCCTTGTTATTGATTGGGTCAATAGAAAAAGCTGTGAAAATTCAAATGAAAAAATCCTACCTTCATGTGCTTTTCATTTTTATGGTATTCAAAAACGATTAAACAAACCTATTTCCTCTAAAAATCCCCCACTACTATCATAAGAAATTAAGTTGGAACCCCTCAGATCCACAGAAATCTTTTCCTACACTGATTTCTTGTGATGCAGATAACCAAAGGAGTAGCAAAAAACTATAAACTAAGCAAACTCTAATGTCTACCAATATTTTTACAAAGTAAAGAATATTTTACACAAAATTCTAAGCAATTACACAAAACAGAGGCTAGTCAGAAAAAATCCCCACACCCAGCAGAACAGTAAAAGAGCTAATTTCCTTTCTATCAGGTGCTTTTTCTATAGCTATTTGCTGCGGTGACGCAGCCCACCTTGGGTTTGAGTGACATCCAGTTGGTGGATTTCCCCGTCCAGGACTCCAACCCTGAGGGTGGATCCGAGGGCAAGACCAAGGTTTAAGGCTACTCACCACTGGGTGTCCCTCTAGCAGCATCTCCTCCTCTCCTTCTAGAAACCTCTCTGTTCCCGTAATGCTATTGGTTTAGACTCCTATGTTTATTCATTTGTTTCACTGCTTATGGATTGAGCTCTGGAAAGTTCTGTTCAGTTTGGTTCCCCATTGGTTGATTCAAATATGTTCCTCCTCTAACCCTTTGTGATTTGTTCCCTGTCACCCCTCGTCATTCCCTTATTGGTTTGTCTCATCATTCCTCCCCTTCTCCATTCCCATTTAAAAAGGCTGTAACTGCTCCCAAGTACCTTTCTCCTTTGCCTCCCCCTCAACTGGAAGCTCTGCCCCTTGGGGCTGGAATAAAGCTGGGACTGTAGGCAAAGAGAGGTTCCCTCTGTCTTCCTTTAACCTTGCCTGTTGCCCAGCAACACCTTGCAGCAGCCAGCCTTTGAACTGAGCTACTTGCAGGCAGCACTGACAGCTGCTGACAAGACTCGGATGGCCACGCTGCCGGGGCATCAGAACTTGTTGCCTGCTGGGCCACCGGGTGGCTTGCGGTCAGCGCAACAGCTATTCACTTTGTCCGTCACACACACCAACAAATCTACACAACTTTATTGCTTCTACAGGTCACAACATGATCTTTGTGAGCTACTATTTAATTACACACCATCTCGTTCATTCTCCTGCTCTACAGTCTCCAGCAACATCTTTGCAGGTATGCTACTAAATGCAGTCTCTTTACCTCTCAACCAACTTATGAAAACAGACACAATTCAAACAAATAAATAGAGAAAGACTGGGCCCCCATACTCTACTCTCACCAGAAAGGTCCTGTGTATGTTTCCCATTACCATCAGCCATGGCAGCTATCAGCATATGAAAGCTAACCCTGTGAAAGTCTGTAATGTCTTTTTTTAAGCATAATACTAGTCAGAACAGGAAAAAAAAGAGACTAGATTTTTCTACAAGAGTTATGAGGCACTGATACAGGTTGTCCCGTCCCTGAAGTGTTCAAGACCATGTTGGAGGGGACTTTGAGCAATGTGGTGTAATGCAAAGTGTCTCGTCCATTGCAGGGAGATTGGAATGAGATGATCTTTAAGGCCCCTTCTAACCAAAACTATTAAATTATTCCATTATTCTATTAGCCATCTCTCTAGATAGTACCATCTCATAGGGATTATAATCTAGGAAAAGCGATTGTAAGGATTGTGGAGCACCATGTAAAACTAAGGTCACAATGACAGCACTTTGTCCAGAACTATGGAAATACAGAAAAAACTAGCACTTCCTCTGGCTGGGTCTGAGTTGATGGCAAGTTGAATATGAGTCAACAGTGTGTCCTGGCAGTCAAAGGTATTTTTATTCTAACACAGTAGGGATTGAGTAAAGAACCTCTGAGCTTCTGATTAGTTCAGTAGAAGGTGTCTGGTGACAAAGTAGAATATGTTTAGAGAAAAGATTTTTGATCTAAGCCATTTATTCAGGAGATAGAGAGATATCATCCTTAATTTTTTTTACTTTCTGTTTGCTTGATTTAGGGATGGGAGGTTTTGAAGTTCCCTTCCACTCCTACCTCTCTCTTCAAACATAACAGTTTGTCATTTCATGTCTGCAAGTTTGGCTTAAAGTCTCTAATTTCTTTCTGAGCATCTTCTATACTATTAACATCAATTGTGGTGGCACTGAGTAGTGAAAATATGATCAACCTCACACACAATCTGAATGAAACTCTGCCAACCTCCTAGGGTGATATCAGATGTTTTTGCCAATTCTCATGTCTCGTAGGAGCCAATATTAACCCAGGAAGAGAGTCAAAAACTGAAAGCAAGACTGACAGCAGGAATAATACTATGGTCCAGTGGGCACTGAGGTCACCATTTAATCAAATAATGTTATAGAAGTAAACACCCCAGACTACCAAAATGGTTGCACAGCCTTTCACCTTGCTGGAAACATTTTTTGCTACAACAAAATAAAAATATAATTGTAATGTAAAAATACCATTAAACTGGGTCTAAACCCAGAAGTGTGTGTGGCAAGGCTACTGTAACTGGGATAATGGAATAATAAAAGCTACCAGACAGACTAATCAAGCTCCAGAAGGAGGATGAAAGTTCATTGTTTTGAGCATTTAGCTGTAAAAGCAAGCATATGGGAACTGTTGAAACAAACATGTAGACAGAGTTTGCTGACTTACACTTTTTTGGAATCAGGGAGTAAAATGAAGTTTCTGAAAATCATATAAATTCACATTTAGATTTTTATCTAAAATGGAATTTGCTTAGAATCCACTCTATTCTTCTGAAAAAAAAAATGGTTTCATTAGAAAACTTAGACATTAAATTTCATAATTCCATAATCAACTCGGGCCTCATATTGACAGGCCAGATTTCCTCTGGGCTAATGAGGTCAGAATTCAAATTCTGTCCTAAAAGGAAACATTCAGGGATTCTCATAGGTTAGTACTCATATTTTTTAGTTTATGTGGTGAAGTTCTCTTTTTCTGAAAATACATTTGTTATGAGCTCTGAATATAATTTCAAAAAAACATATTTTAAAGTAATGACAATTTCAGGAAGAAATTAAACTTAAATCTGAAATCTTTTATGCAAATTCAGTATAGCAACTATTTTAAATTATACAGAAAATAAATTCTACATCATTTTCTTACTGGTTCTAAGGGACAAATTGAATAAAGTCTCGTTCACTGTGACATTTTTTCAAGCCACAAAAACTTCCATGCCAAAGTTTCTAACAGATAAAGAAACAATCTTATTCTAAAATCAAACCTGAGCATGCCTCCTATTTTTTTTAAATGGCCATATACAGCTTTCATTTTCATACAGCTTTCCAAATATTCTATTCCATCTAGCTTAACCTACATTTTTCAAAAGTCCTTAAAAAATATTTAAGACAGTCTCAGATATGGCTAGAAGAATAGAGGAAAATAGAATTAATCAATCCCCACAAATTTATGCCTGAAGTAGAGCAAGTTTCCCCATCATAACTGAGATTCTTAACTGCATTACATGAGTCACTTCACCATGTAGAAAAAGTAGTATGAAGACAAATCTTGTTCCTGGCAACCAAATTAGTGCAAAGGTCACACTGACAATTAACTCATATCAAGAAAAGGGCCGGCTTTTTGCAAAGATTATACAGACTTATTAACAATTATTTCTAGGTTATTAGAATACTGCTTTGTGTCTGCCTCCTCCTGTCTTAAGATACCCAGAATCCCAGTGATGGTGGCATTGCTGCCTTGCTGTGCTCCAGACCCTAGAGCTTAGAAGAACATTTTATTTCATTACTCAGAGACCTAGCAACAGTGATATTTAATAAAGTGATCATCAGTCATTTAAAAAAAAAATTAAAAATTTATGATTTTCTGCTGTGCTCTGCATTCCCTGTAATCAGAGTTCTGCTGGAATCTAAGTGGGGGAAGTTTTTCATCAACACAGGCATATCAATTATGAGAATGTCAGCCCTGCTGGATGCCAGACTCAAACTGTTGTTAGGTAGGCTGTTTATGAGATGGCTAGAGCAAAACAGCAGAAAAGTATAAAAATAAACTGAATACTTAACAGAGAAAAAGTAATGATAGAACTATACACAACGTGAACGCAAATCCCAGCTCACTGTAACAGGATTCTTCCCTCATTCCTTCAGTGTGAGTCTGGGGTTTTGTTTCATTGGGGTTTTTGTTTGGTTATTGTTTGTTTTGTAGTTAACTCACTCCCTTACATACACACTCTGTCCAGGATACTTTCCAGGTTCAAGACAGGATTCTAGCATAGATTTACTTACACACCATATACTAGAACTGAGTTGCTTGAGAGGCAAAAGAGGTGTTTGAGGACATCTCAACTTAGTGGCCTACATTAATATCCAAGTTGCAACAAAACTATCTCAGAATACAGATTTGTTTCACACCATCAGTATTTTTGCCCAAATGTATTAATTCAGACATACAAACAATGTCACCTCGGATAACTCCGAATCTTTCACAAACTCCTCTAATCTATCCATTCTGCAGAGGTCCCTGAAGATGAAAAAATGAAGGCTTTCACTTTGATGAATGCATGCAGATATCTCTAGAGCTTCTTCCTCTTCCTCTTATGTCTTTGCAATCAAAATGTAGCTTGTAAAAACATCGACTTTCTTTACAATGTTATAATAGAGCATTACCAACAAAAAGTCCAGGTGGTCTAATCAAAGTTATAGTCCTGATTATTAGAATATACAGGGTAGCAACCCAGTTATTGGCAGAACAAAATAAGGAGGATTTTGATTGGTTAGCTTGGTTGGTTCGGGTTTTTTTTAACTTAAAGAAATGCCAAGTCAGTGACCTACACAATAAAGGTGTATTGATTCACAAGAATCAATAAGGATCTGGGCCAGAAACTATAAACACACATTCCCTCTGGGACAGGACAAAGCATACGGCTCTATAAATTACTCCATATGGTAGGGGTTTTTTGTTGGAGTGTTGGCTAGAGGGGTTTTTTGTGTGTGTGTGTGTATCATTTGACTTTATTTTTTTTCATTTTTGGTTGTTTGGTGGTTTTTTAAGCCAGCAATGTACAGTGAAAGAAGGTCTATGGTCTGCTTTCTGGGTATAAACAAACTGACAAAAAGAATATCTGTGTGATTAGGGGCTAAAGGAAAGAACTAAGAATGGATATCTCTCTCCTCTTTCCCTAGCAAGAGTAAAGGCAAAGTTACTCTTCTTAGTTTGGGTAAATCTGTTTCCCTCTCAAGTGCCCTTATCTTGACTATTGTGCTGTGACTCCTCCACTTTCCAGTAATCTACAACTGCAAGTTATGGCTCAAAATTATCATATTCTCAACACTTTCATGTCTGAGCTAAAGGGAGAAAATAAAGTTATCTTGCAAGTAGAAGTTCATCAGTGTGTAATGAGAAGCACTATTAATTGCCTACTTGCTGAATATTATCTTAAGACAGATAACATATACTTTACCAGTGCACACACCAATTCACATGCACAAACCCACCAAAATATACATAGCCAGTTAACATGTACAAAAATACTTAAATACAGTTCAGGAACAATTTTTATTTTTAAACTAATCATGCTTCATTTATTTCTTAATTGAAACCACCTTAAAAAAAACCACCTAGCATCAACAGAGTCTGTTACATGAGTTTTGTTTGGTTGACTGAGTGGGTTTTGGGTGTACTCGTCCAAAATGCAAAGGAAACATTTAAAAATTGATACTAAAAATAAAGAAGTCCTTAGTGTGATAGATGCAATAAGAAAAAAAATTATTTCCTATTTAAAACCAATTTTACTACAGAATATTCAAGACTTCATATAGTTTTCAGCAGTCTTCCAATTAGCCCTCTACTTTATGTAATATCCTTCCCTACCTAGAAATAGGTATTTAGAAAAGCTGGACACTTCTTTTTTTTGTGAAAAACATGATCTTTTCGTTGAATTTTGGACACTCATTCTTTCAGAACATGACTCTGTGTCCAGGTAAGGACATCAATGGACACTCAAAGTGCTAAGTAAGTGTCAATACCACCCATTGTTACCATTCACCCAAGCACTACTGGCTGCTATCAGCTCATGTAGGATCATTTTGGGCAGAAGGACTTCATGTTCAGGGTAAGCACTCACTGAGAACCTGACACTTGGGAAGCAGAACAACAAACTAAAATCTGTCTGAGCAAGTAATGCAATTTTTTGACTAAGATGGATGAGAAAAAACAGTATTCTGAGGATTCTATGATATTATTCACAGGAATGGGAACAGTAGCCTTGGGATCCAGAAAACATACGTATTAAGCAATGCAGACTATTTCTCTAACCTCTTAGGACAGTTTGCTCTGATCTGAGCTGCCTAATTTTGCATGTGCTAATTTCATTTAGCTTTTCCAAAAACAGAAAACAGTACATCTGAAGGCAAGATAAGCTTAAAGACATACCACTGTGTTTCAGTTTAACTTTACTTTTCTGTTGTAGTATTCAGACCAAATAGAAGTAGTCATTTGCCGATTAATCATAGGTCACATAACTGTACAAGACAAATAACAGTACAACTTAGATTTTTTGTTCTATAAAGAAAAACAACAAAATATCACTGATAAATACTCTGAAACCCAATTTTATTTCCTGTGTCAATGAAGAAGTGTGTATACATGCTTATCATGACCTAGGTATAAAAAATACTACAAATATTTCTCTGGCATGCACAAAAATCCAAATTATAAGACATTTTAAAGAAACATACACTACTGAAAATGTCACATAAATAGAAATAAAATTAACAATGTCCTTATATATGCTGAGCAAAGCAAAAGCAAAAATATAGCAATATATGACAAAAGTTACATTTTGACAAAGAAGTGATTATTTTTGCTACTCTGTAGAAAACACATTGACACAAATAAGAGTTCACTCAGAATCAGAGTTGGATGCTGTCAGACCAGTAATAAACATAAAAGTGTCTACATATTACAGCATTCCCCTTTGAAGTTAAATCACTGCATTAATCCTGTGAGTAAACACAACCTACATTAACATCATTACTATTAACTGAATACCAAAAACTACTCATTTTCACACAGTTGCTTCTCTCAAAGCACTGATTCTGTAAAATTGGAACTGCTTTTTGCACACAGCAATTACTAACACAATTTGGGAGTTTTACTCCAATCTACCACCAAGGAGCACTTGGAAACTGATAAACAGCTAAGGGACAAACTGCCTTCCTTAAAAGGAAGAATTTTAGAACTTGAGATGGTAACAAACTCAATTACATGATTTGCACACTTGAGATTAATTAGTTACATTGTCTCAGAGTAAAAAGTTTCCATATTATGATCATCATTACTTGTAAAAGATTTTAAACAGCTAGGACTGAAGGTAATATAAATATCTCAGTTTTGCTTTTATATATATATATCTCACTATTATTAAAATAGGATCAAATCATATCACAGATTTCAGGATTTACTCAGAACACTGGTGGCCTTGAAATATTTGCTTTCAGATTATTGAGAGAAAGCAGGGAAATGTTTTTCCAATTTTAAAAAACAGGTACAAAGAAACTGAAAGGCATACAGAAAACCTGTAAGGCAATACAGATCTGAAATCAGATTATATGCTTTAAACTAAAGCACTAATGAAACGCACAGCCTTGCTCTTTCTTGTGCTGTTGGTAAGCAGAATTCTTTGCCTTGCAAAATAAACCATACACAACTTACTTCTAAGAAATCTTTAGTGAGGTCTTGAGGCCATTTTTCAAAATAACCTCATGTTACTAGGTGTATATATAAAACGCATTCCTTAGTCCGGGTCCTCTGACAATTTCCTATTCTAATTAATTTCCATTGGGCTAGAAAACATAGTACTTTTCAGGACTGTAAATTTAGCCCATGTCCTCATTTTTCTCCCTTCCATTAAATGGAAAGGGTTATCATAAAATCCAGGCTAGTTCCTAACAAAGTTTTGGCAGTGCTTTTCTAAGACCTTGTCTCATCATAAGAATCCTTGCAGCAAAGTTGCCATTTAGAAGACACATTGCCAATTTAATGCTTTGATTAATTCCTTGTGTCTGCTACCACAACTCAATCTTGGAATGTAATAAGATAAAGAGTAGCTGGACAGATCCCAGATACAGACTAAAACTGCCTAAACCAGGAAAGTAGCTTCATCCTAGTCTTCCAAGCTCAAGAAAACATTGTTCTTGTTATGAGGAGATCCATTTTCACACAAATAACATTTTTTAGGATAACTGTATCTGAAATATTCTCAGCCAAAAAACAGAAATGCTACTTCAGCTCATGTTTAAGAAACTCCTGCATACAGCAGTTGAAATCAATCTGGATTCTTGCCTGCCACATCAAGGACTACATTCTTTTCCTATCCAAAGAATTGATACTATAGCCTGTAAAGAAAATAAATTCAGCCTTATGGATAACAGCATTAAAACTTTACACTCCAAACGTAATTTTATTTTTCCATGTAGAGGTTTAGTAAGCAGAAGCTAATATTTTGGATTAAATATAGAATACCGCAATTCAGAGACTCATGGTATCTACAAAAGCAACATCTCTTAAATTAAGACTAACCCACTGGTTGAGAACTACACAAAAGTAGTTTGTCTTTTATTGTTTTTGGTAGCCTAGAAAGTAAGAACTTAGCATTAGATTAAAGACAATTAGGAACAGACTGCTACGGTTACTGAATAGTAAGATATTAACTTACGCCTCAGCTTTGCCAACATCCAGCACTCAACAAGCTCAGCTATCACTGTATTAACCAGTACTGCAACCAGTTAAACATGTTAACCACTGGATTGCAAAAGCAGGAAGGTGATATGCCCAGTCCTTAATACAATGACAAGCAAAGCAATATTCAACCACGGAAAACAAAAATCTCCTTGAGCATTTTTGGAGCATTACACTAGAGTTCAAGCAGTACCAAAAAGTTCTTTAACAGATATCTAGTCAAAAGCAACAAATAAAAAGCTACATGGAATTTTCCAACAGTCTTTTGATAGCAATTCATTTAATATTTAGCAGCAACACTTTTGAAACGTATGTTTCTAAAACAGAGAAGGCTGTTCCTGGAAGCTCTACAAATGAGTACTTGCACATTTCTTAAATCAACATACCATGGGAAACAGCTCTATGAACAACAGGTTACATGTCTTTAAATTCTTATTGTGCCAATCAGGACTCATGACTAATTTTTAACTATATTTAAATATTATTTTTACTTCTCCTAGTTTTTTGGGCTTAAAGGTTTTTTGGTTGTTTATTTGGAGTTTTGGAGGGTTGGGTTTCTTGCTTCTGATTAACTTAAGAATACAATGTATCTATGTCAGATTGAATTCAGATGCTGACATTTGGGTCACTGAACTCAAATAGTACTCATTCAATACTTAAATTAATGAATAAAAGGATTTTCTTTTGAGTTTTTTGTTGTGTGTTTTTGGTTTTGGTTTTTTTTTCCTTGACTTCCCTTTCCTTTGCAGGTAGCATTACTGTTCTGTAGCAGCCCAGGGCTGCTGCCTGGGGCTGCTTGTGAGAATGTCCATCTTTCTAACGTACGGTATGAAAAACAGTAAAATAAGCACCTGTTGTTGTGAGTCCAGGCATGATATGTTTTGGATTGGGCGGTGTAGAACCCAGCCAACCATACCCGGGGGGTGGATGGATTCTGGCAAATCATCTGCCTGGGTTCCTGCTATATAAGATGGGAATAGGACAATAAACGGGGCTCGCTCGCTTTCTGCTCATGACAAACCAAGCTGCATTGCCCTGTCTTTATTGCCACCATTGCGACAGCTGTTCCACTTAACAGTTCCTTTATTATAAGAAAAAAAATATATAAAAACACTGAGGAGCCAATTCAGTACAGTTTTTTAGACACCAAACAACTTGTTTGAATTTCATTCTTTAAAATGACACTAGAGATTTCCAAAACATACAGAATTATCTTCCAAATTAGTTTTATATCTTTTAGCATTTTCAAAACACACTTCTGAATTATACTTCATATCTACATTCATAAACCATACAGCCAACAACATACGGCTCAAGAGAACAAAAAAAAAAAAAAAATCAAAGAATATTAATCCTTTGGCCTTTTTTCCCCCCCTTTTTTTCTATATATATACACTGGAAAGAGAAAGTTTACTGTTTAGAACCTATTTAATAAATAGCACATTGATAGTGATTCTACTTAATTTTCCCTCTAATGAGCAATTAAGCAACCTACTATGAAACAAACCAACAAAAAAAACCCAACCAACTGCACCTGTTACTTAAAGTTCCCTCTTCTATAATTAGATGTACATTGAATTCCTTCTGAATCTATTTTCACATCAAGGAACATTTCTGTAGTAAAATATGTACAAACAAAGTTTTTGTTACCATTTTAAATTGTCCCAACAACTGTGACAAACCACTATATCTCAGAATGCAGTGATAGTTGTTAAACTGTCAGTTGACTAAGTACTTAGAAATTTACCAGAACAATTCTAATCTACATTTAAAAAGCACATTCAGACTTATATCAAAAGGAACATAAGCTAAAGGTCACATGAAGCTTCACCTGAAAATATGAAGTGAAAGGATAGCATAGTGATGTGAATAGATAAATAAACACTAATCTACCAGAAAAAAAATAATTCTTATTTAGTCTTAAATAAAGAAAATAGGAAAGTCCTTCATGTAGGAGGAGCAAAAACCCCAAAACTAGAACAGTTGGATTTTATTGATCAAGAAATACAATGTCTTCCATCCAGTTTTAATTTGCTTAGATAACAGACTTTCTATGATAACTGAATGCAGACATGTAGAAAAGGGCAGGAAAAAGGTAATTTCCTACTCAGTCTGATTGAAACCTTTGGGGATTTGGTTTGTGCAGTAAAGAAAATTTTGATCTGAAAGTATTGAGGAATTGCATATAACAGATAAAGTTCCTGCATTTCCATAGCATGAAAAAGGGAAAAACAAAAATTTCTCCTCTCACACATGGAAATACAAGTGTCTATGAATCACTTATAAAATACAATTTTTTGAAAAGTACCTTAAAGTCAGAAAGTTTAATTTTTCTTTTCAGAAATTTTAATATCACTTATCTTGGCACTGAACTTCATATTGGATAATTTTGGGACTTGTATCAATCTTTACATCTAGAAGATTAGTTATAAAAACTAAATGGTTTTTGTCACCACTAGATACAGTTGGAAAAAATTAAGTTTGATGCTCTCAATCTGTTTGGGTTTGACAAGACACTGAACAAGCTATTGGAAGAGAAATCAGCACACCAACTATACAGGTCTCAGAAAAATCATTCAAGTTGCAAACAGCTGAAGGTTTGGAAAGGAAAAGGAAGGCAGCCTTGTTTAAATATTCTTCTATAGGCACCTATTCTTGGCTACTATTTGCAAAAGAATATTTGGCTATCTGGATCTTTAATACAAAGCTGTTTATTATATTCTTAATCCATAAAAGGGAATCATCTACTTAGATTATTGACAATGTCGTCTGGCTTTGGTTTAGGTATTCAAAAGGAAAAAGCAGGGCAAACAAGGCCTCAAAGAAGGTAAATGCTTTTAATCAATACAGCTAAAATTATTACGGTCACTTGTCACAACACACAAATACAAGTTTTGTGTCAGAAATTGCAAGTTACATGCATGGCTATGTCAAGGAATATCTTCCTTGTATTAGCTAGTTTACAGGTAGAAGTAAAGGAGCTAAAGAAATGAAGAAAGACAAAACACCAGAAGAAATCTGGTGATTTAAAGTCTATGAACAAAATCTAGCCTGTATACCTTTTTGATTGTCACAACATTTGCTTCACTGTTACATCTTGGGAAAAAGGATACAGAATAAAAATACCTAATTATTTTAAAAGTCACATGAGAAGTGCATTAAATCTGGTGCTCCTTTTTTTTCATTTCCCATTCTTCACATGCTCCTTTTCAAAATTGTCTTTAGACAAACGTTAGGGGAAACATTGTCTAATTTTGTTTTTAAAAGGCTGAAATAGAAAGCATAATTCTGTAATTGAGGGACAGCTGGCTGTTACCATGATATGCCAAATGAAGAACCTTTCCACTGGAATTTGTTGCTACCCCTGATTATAGGTTAAATTCCCAGAATTAAAACCCCATTCATAAGGATTTGAAAGGCAGAGCTTCAGACTTGCCTTCCATATGTGCCTGTTCTCACAGAACAGTGGATGCTACTTCATAACTGCCCACAAGAGCAACCAAACAGCACAAAAACATGGCTACAGGGAACATCTTTAAACTATAAATAAATGCTATTAACTGAGATCCAGTGCATGCTGTGCACCTTATTACAGTCCAGCAAAGTGACTGTGCCTGGAGAAATGCTGAAAGCCTTAAGACTTCCTTACTAAATATGTAACATTTGAGCAATATTTCTTAGGCAATATTTATGTCACAGACAATAATTTATTTGTGTTTTTTTAAGTATTATTGTATCAATGTATTTCTGCAACCAAAAAAAGGCATTTTCTTTACCCATCATTTGAATTTTCTGTTGATTTAATTTTATCAGGAGCCACACAAAAGAGAATGGATTCAAACTGGTGTTTTTAACATATGCTGATACTTTATAAAATCCAATACGGCATTAGAAGAGTAGTTCACAGTTAAATTATTATAAACTTTGCTTCTACTTCTTAAGGGCAACAAAATCCAAACCTGACCTACATGCACTGCTCATGTCTCTCAAATAGAGAACCCACATTTCTGAATGGTTCTCTCCAACACATACACAAATGAAGATCCATATTTGAGTATAAAGTTCCAACTGATTTGATTGAACAGGATTTAATCTGTTTTAGTCTGCAATACAGAACCACATGTTTACCACTCACTACAGATGCTACATGCACCATATTGCCCACTAAAGTTACAAGGCTGAGTCGCTGCTGCAGGCTAGAATAATACTTTTTCAGCAAATGAGTTTTGTTTACTGCCTTTGCTGCTCAGTGAGTGAAAAACCATCAAGTTTGGAGATGAAAACACAATAGAATCAGTAGATAAACTGTGGATCCGTGCAGCTAATTGTTTTGCTTTTGGCTATGGCATATGTATTACTTGATTGCCAATTTCATGCTCTGATACTGCTTCTTTATAGCAGCAGATGAAACTGAAGTTTGAGTACTCTGTTCCAAGAGGCTGATAAATATGTATTCCACCCCTTTGCAATGTCTGACACACTCCTTACCCATTGTTATGCTTCCCTTTTATGAAGTCCTAAACAGGCCCCTATTTTAGCTCTTACTCTTGCCTCTGTCAAACCCAGTTTATATGTGCTCTTAGCTTATTCAGTATGCCAAAAGGAATTTTAATTTTCCTGTTTGCAGAAGTCCTCTTATAATTTGTTGTGTCTGTAGAGTATTTAGGTTTGAAGTGGGGGTTCACACTACTGTGTAATCCTAAAAAACCACAAGAGAATAACAGATGGAGAGATTCTACTGCTCCGTGTGCACAACTGACCTTATCAATTCAGGCTGAGAAGCAGATTCCTTCTAGGAGCAGCAGGTTTTGCTCCTGTAGTTAGTTCAGACCTACCTGACTCTAAGGACTGTCTGAGATGAAGACACAGCTCTATGGAATAGCCTAAGAGGGTGGCTGAAAAAATTGAAGCTTTGGCTGGTCCCTGGATTATTTGAACACAGGGAAGTGAAAGTTTCTAATGTTACCTTTAAAGGAAGTCAAAGGTGATAAAAAAATAATGATTACATAATAGTGGATCAGACAAAAACAACAACAAAAAATAAATGGTTGTGAAATCAAGAATAAATGGAAAAAAAACCAAAAAGCAAATATAAGGAGACAAATCCAGCTTATTTAATTCAAATACATCTTTATCTTCCCTGAAATATCTCCACAATGTTTTTATTTCCACACTATAATAAGATTCTATGTGCTTACAGCACTGATATACCAGGAACTATCTATAATATTTCAGCTGTGAAAGAACCCATAACTGCTGGCTGCGTTCCAGTATTTTTTAGGTGGAGCCATCACCCCTTCTTTTGTCCCTTGGGTTTTTTCAAACTGTTTTATTCTTAAGGAGGAGAACTTTCTGCATAATTAGCTATTAGATAGCTACAGTAAAGAGGAGATGTAAAATGAGAAACAAAAATTGGGAAAACTGAGGCACTCCACACATGTCAAGAATGAAAGGGCTTGGAACAAATAAGTCTTTGCCACACTCACATATGAAATCTAACTAGAAAAAAAACCAACCCACTAGTTTATGCAAACTTTCATGTTCATACGTATTTGTGAATTTAGCAAATATATATATGCATACACACATACACACACACGCATTCATATATATAAAAACAAACAAACACGACAGGCATACCATTTTAGACCCTGGGTAACACAAATCTGGTTTCCTATAGAACAAATCATCATCATTGCCTAGCAACCAGAGCTATTTTTATGTCAAACTGTAATAATTCAGCATTTCAGCTCTCTTTGAGATTTGGGGGTGGTGGAGACCACTTAAATCCCATCTCTTCCCATTTGTCCCTCCAATACTCTGACATTTGAACTTCTCAAAAACAAGAATCACTCCTTCACAGGAGTCAAGTTAGGACAATTTCTCTATATAAAGCACAAGTTGGAGGAAAATTCTGAGTGACAGAAAAGGACACTTTAGAAACATTCCTTTCATTCCATGTATCAGTATTTTTATTAAAATTTTTATGTCTTATTTTCAAAACTCTCTAGTTTCTGATACAATCATAAAAGGTCTGTGCAATAATGTGCAGCACAACTGGTTCTTATTTTAAGGGCTAAGTAAGTCATAACAATATAGTCTTTGGCAAAAAAAAAAGGCTTTATTGCATATTATAAACTGCTGTATTGCATTTTAATTACAAAATTCACTAGAAGAAATGAATGACTACTATTGTCCCGAGATTCTGTACATGAAGCTAACTGAAACCGAAATTCCCTTACATGAATTATAACACTAACATGATGGAGGAGGAGATAGGAGTTTAAAACAAAAACAAAGGTATACTGTTTTACCAAATGCAAAGCCTGTTTCTGTCTACAAAATAAAAAGACTACATATACTGTGTGAAAATACCATCCTTGCAAGCACATAAGGTAAGAAAGATGAGGTATTAAAAGACTTGGTCCTGCATATTCAAACTGCTCAGGCTATCATTAAGATAATATTCCACTTCTTCTACATCAAATTTTTATACCTTTTTGTCATATTATATGGTTTATTTTTTGAAAAATCAGAATTAAAAGGACTAGAAACACGTTTTTATTTTAAATGAAAGACAAAATTCTGATGCATCCACATAGCACCAGAAGGTAAAATGATGTCTCTATGGCGATTCTCTGATGAAAAATAACAGAGCTGTTAACATTACGTAATGTGAAAATGCACAAGATCGAAATCCCTCAGAGAAAGATGAACCAAAATACAGCTTTTACCTACAATTTTGCACAAATAATACATGGAAGCAAGAAACCTACAGAAACTTGCACCAAAAAATTCTCCTGGCAAGGTTTCTGCTTCCCACCAAGTAATATGCTTTAATCACAGTGTACAATTGCCTTCTGTCCTCAGGTAAGAATATGAAAACTAGCTCAATAAAAAGTCAGAGATTCCTCTCAGATATGCATTACTCCTGTTTTAGAAAGAAGGAAACTGGAACACGAGGGAGTTCCAACATTTCCCAATGACACTGACGTTAGGGCAAGTGTGAATTTCAGTGCTAGGCTTCCAAGAGGGGAAACTATCTAAATTGCAATAAGATGTAGTACATTTAAAAAATGGGAGTGGTTAGAAGATTGCACAGATTAGAAACAAGTCATTTGACTAATATTAATTTACCAACTTCTTTCTTTCTTTTCATTTATCTTGGAGATAAATCAAAAGACAACTGCAGTGGTTTTTGAACTGTGGAACACACCAAGTACTCAGTATGAAGAAACTGTCCAACTCCAAATCTTTGCTTATTTAGATACTATGGAAGTCTGTAAAACTGCTTTTCTCTGTAGAGGTTTTCCCAGAAATACGTTTAGGTAGGGCAGCTTTTCTCAGCTGTTCTTCTGGAATTTAGTTTTTTTCTACAGTATTTCCAGGAAAGTGCTGTTTGATGGAAAACACAGCTGAAGCCTATGAACTGCCTTCAGTCATGTTTCAGGAAATAAATTATAATTCCTTAGGAAAAAAATCTATGGATCTATATAAAAGTAAAAAAACAAGACTACAGTACCATCCTTTAATCCTTTAAAAAGCTTTAAAAGTTCATTTCCATCATCTGGTAGGGAGGGTCAGTGCCTCAAAGCCTCTAACTAAATATGAACAAAGCATTCTCTGAAATCAGCAAATGGTTTAAAATAATTTATTCCTGATGCTTATATAAAAATCACCCACAAAAAAAAAAAAAACAGCAGAGAACTACAATTCAAAGACTACAACAAGAAGCCGAAGAACACATAGACAAATAAATTCCAAATAGAATTGCAGTTGACATAGGCAAGACAAACGTCCCATGTTACACAGCAGGCAGTATTTGATTTTCTTTCCTAAACTGAAAAACTATCAAACATTGTGTACCAAGTGTGTTTGGGACCTCCAAGCACGGTCAGGGCTTTGAAAACTGACACCATTTAAAAGTTTATTATTGTACATAATACTTGTCCCTTAAGAACTAAAGAGTTTTCAAAACACAATACACACAAAGAAGTGAGAGCCTCAGAAAGAGGAAACCTCTTCCAGGAAGAAAATTATCACAACTGACAAGTAATTCACATCCAAACATTCTCCACTCACAAGTCTATGCTATTTCCTCCAGCTTTTGTTTTTCTATAGTCTTTATGTGCAAAATTATCACTTTTACTGCAAAGCTGCAACTTCTTATTCATTAGTCTACTATTACACCACTTGCTTCTCTCTTATGTCAGAAAGTTCAGATCTTTAAAATATGCCATTCATACAATGCATATACATATATATTGAAAACATTTGAAATTTCATTTCCCTCACAAGGAGAGGCATAGAAGTCTAATGATATAACAAAGTTTTTTTCCTGGCTCAAATGTTCAATGGTTCTGGAATACCTCCTAACAAAGTATCATTTTAGCAGCTCTGGGAATTTTATAATTTCAAATTATTATCTCTTATATTAGCTCTGTTCTTCCAACAGTCATCAAAAAAGGATTCAAATGTTCTCAAACCACATCATTATTTGCCAAAGTTCCAGTTTTCAGTTTATTCAAGTTTAGATTTCTGGCACTACACATTTTCTAGAACATTATTGTGTGTGTGTGGTAATAGCAGTGTAAAATGAGGAGTAATGCCAATAAAATTTTAAAAGAAATAAAGAATGAGCACATACAGCAGTAGCCCTGGTTTTGCATATAAAGCAGTCTTTAAAAGTCAAGTGGGTAAAGTAAGTTCTAACAGATCTATAAACCTGGCCTCAATGATCTTAATTTAAAAAAAAAACCACATCAGTAACAAGGAAAAACTGCATTATTTGTTTGGGGTTTGGTTAATTTTTTCTGGCACTATTCTTGGGTACCCCTTTGAGGTACTGTCCATCTCAGTCTAGCTAGGCAATTAAATGATAATTCAATCTTCACTGGTAATATTAAGGAGCATAAAGTCCCCACCTGCAGTATTTACCAACAGAGGTAGTCATATATCATTCTTAAACCTGGCTATCAATATGTTTCAATGAAGTAAGAGGACTATTTGGTAAATTTATATTAAAAACTACTAGCTTCAACATACAAGAAACAAACCAAACATTTTATGTTTATTGCATTTGAAATCTTACAAAAACACCATAAATAAAAGATCAGATAATATCTACATATTTTAACATACTTTTTTAATGCTGTAACATCAGTCATTCAAGCCTGTGCAGTCTATGAAAACTAGGTCAGGCATATAATTTCATTCATGTAATTCTGATTTTGTCTATCCATTCAGTTTTCATTCTTTTGTGGCTTCAAACCAAGGAAACAGTATTTCAAGGAACATGAGTATTTTTTCACTATCACTGGCTTAAGAAAAAACCAACTTAAGCCCAACATATGCAAGATGAGGTTCATAGTATAGATGAGTTTCTGCGTAAGAATAAAAATATAAGGTTTATTTTCTAGAAATACTCTAATAAAAAAAAAAAAATAAAGGATGCTAAGAAAGGTTAGAGTACTTGTCTCAGAACATGCAGCTACATTACAGCAGCAGGGGCGAATGGGTGGGCACATCCTCAGTCAGAGCTTTCTACCAGGAGAACTTGTAATGAGTAATATCTGTTGATTGGTGGTTTAGGATTTGCTTCCTAAGTACTTGAAGAAAAAAAAATAAAATTCAAAGCCCCTTTGCTACGATCAAGAACTGGAGCACAGCATCATCTTTTATAGTTAACTTTGCCCATATTCTTGCCATTATCCTAATTTATGTCTAGTGGTCAAAAAAGATCCCTGGTTATGAAATAAATGTAAACTATTATGTTCCTTTCACTGTAAATGCAAATGTAAATGTTAGTTTACAGAGCACAGCAGAAACAAAAATTTTCATTACTGTTTTTCATACTTTGAACACATAAATTACTACTCAATTCAGAAATGCAACATGGAAAACTCTTACTTGATGAGGCTTCATTAAGGAACATTTATTCCATTTAAATAAATGATACAACTAAAGACAAACCACAATGTTAAATGGGTCATCCATCACAAAAGAAAAAACTGCACTTAGCACAGTCTTTTCACATTTGGTAGCTTATGAAATACTTTTTGCCATTGTTTCTAAACAAAGCTCCCTGAAGGATAGTTGAGTGCTTCTGCCAGACAGACCAAAAATAAAAACCTACCAAAAAACCCACTCACACCCAACTTCACACACCCAGATTCCACCATGTGTTCTCGCAGACTAATATCTGATTTGCTTTTGGAAAGTGCCTTCCCAAAAAGGATCAATATAGCATGCATTTTTCTTAATATTTCACAAATTAATAAAAAGCTTTTCATTTCGGATCAGAAGTCCTGCACAAAGTGCAGAATATTACAAAAGGGGAATATTATAAAAATCCTTTCATTATATCATTATTCATCAGCCTTAGGGGATTTAGGTTTTTTTTTTCCCCCCTGCTTATTTTTCTAACCTAAGTTTGCTCCCCACTGGAAGAAAAATAAAATCTTATTTCAGGATTTCTACTAATCAATATAATACCCTCAAACGAAGCCTTTTTTAATTTTAAAAATAATCGCTCAGAATAGACACAACAATCTTTGCCTTTAAGACATTCAAATCCTATCAAGTTGCACTACCTTCACTAAAATTTTACTCCATATGTGCTAATACATTAGCTTACACAAGTCAAGACTGTCTTATACAAGTCAAGACTCTCTTTTTCACAAGACAACTATGGTTAAGGAGTTTTCCAGTTTCAAAACTGTCACCATTGATCGATGTATCAATGGGATCTGGTTTCCAAGCTCTAAGGGCATTTCGCGGCTGTTTCTAGTAGAAGGGCCTGAAGACTCTTCTTCAAAGGTATAGTTACTTTAATGCCAAGGAAAACTGGCACTTCAGAGAGAATGAACCTACCTCACAAGAAGCTCAGAACTAATGCTAGACGAAGTACACACAAGTGTTTCACAGGATCATTAGTGCTTTGTCACATTCAAAGGAATGAAAAGCTTAACTTTATTTTTTCTTTAGCTAAGATTACCTTGTTACCAGATCAAATTTGAAGATAACAGAAAATTTCAAAGATGATAGACTTGGTCAGTTACTGAGTTCTACAATTTTAATGCCACAGAAACAATATTAGCTAAAATTGTAGAAACAATTACCATTAGCAATTAAGTTACCATTTAATTACATCAAAGTTCTGAGGTTTTAATTGGTAATGCCTTAAATAGCCTAGATTCTAGATTTTTTTTTTTCCAGAAATGGAAACAGCTAAGCATATACCTTGTGAGAACAAAGAAAAGTTCAAGCACCTAAGAAAACTGCTAATCATTTCTGAGCCTGTTTCATGGGTGGGGGGTGTTGTTTTGTTTTAGTTTTGGTTTTTTAAACTACAAATAATTCACCTCTCTTGGCTGAAAGAGCAGGAACCTTCAGAGAAAAATGTTCAAAACTGTCAGTTGGTTGAAAGATGTACTAAGGAAGTAAGAGGAAATGATCAATTTATGTTTGCAGTTGATTTGCCTCAAGTATCTAAAGATTTAATAAAGTAACAAGGCAAAAGTAAGACAGAATAGTCATCTAGCTGTCATGGCAGACTTTCTGACAGTGTGATACAGGGATGTAAAATATAACAGTTCTGTTAGTGATTGAGGGGGGATTAGTCTTTCAAAACTAGCCCAACAGAATGTTAAAAAACAGAACACAGAAATAAACCTTCCTACCATTTTGCAGGATGATAGAGATGAAAAAGTTTATTCTAGGCTATGCCCAAAGGAAAAATTCTACAACACTTATGCAGAATAAATGTGCACCATAGCAGCTAAAGAGCTAGAAATGTAATTGAGCTTTCTGAAATCTTCAAGTAGCACGGAAGCTTATGAAGTGATAAATGAAACACTGCTGAATTTCTAAGCTTCGGCATTAACCCAGAATTACAGGTTAATTTCACCCATTAAAAGCCACAGAAAAAAAATGTTATTATCAACAGTGAAAACATATTCAGGTTGGAAAAAGCAATCACAATTTTTATGGAAGTTAATTTCTGGTCAGCTTGTTCTAATACTTCTAAATACAGAATAATTTATGTACATGCCACAATAAATAAAATAACAGTGCTTATTCACCAAGCAGCATGTGGATCTGTACTGTCCACATAAACAAGGGCAAATGGCAAACAGGAAAGCAAATCAGGAGATATTTAATTGGCACCCTACTGAGCTCTTGGCTTCTGTGATTCAAAAGCTCCAAAACCCACTTTTTTTTTCCATATAAATATTTCAAGGGAAACAGGATCAAAGCCCCTTCCATTTTGCAGGTATTTCACAGCTTTCATCCAATTTAAATATAAAAATAGTTAGAAATTATATTCTGAAATGGCAGCCAGAATAAATCTTCCTTAGAAAAGGGCTAAGAGTGGAACCGTCTAATCCAATTAGAGGCACCTGGTGATACGACTGTCACTCTCTAGAGTGCCATCCAACGCGGCAAACATCCAGCAGAGACAAGTTAGGATTCAAAACAGAGAAATGTGAATTTTTAGAGGCTCAGATGTTGAAGTAAGACCTCAAATGGCAAGTACTCAATATTTCAGTGTTCTCTCCCTTCCTGCCCACTCAGCCTAAGCTCATCTAAAAATTTCATGCAAACGCATACTTGCAAAACTCCTCTCTTTGCACAGCAACAAGAAAGGATGTGGAATATTGCCTTTCCACTGAGCACCCCATGTACACATATCCATGACTATATGCTTTTTTTTACATTCCTTAGTTCATCAGCAGCTCCTGTAGTCTATTTGTATGTAATTCTTAGTCACACATGGACTGCTTCTCTGATATGCTGCCTGTCTGCTAGACTGAAGTGGCTTCATTTGCTAACTAGAGCTCTACAAGATCTTTTTCAGAAAGTTGAAAATAAATAATACAACTGGATGAATACACAGTTTGATATAATGTGCATGCATTTTATTCATTCAACTTCAGTTAAAACAGCTAGGTGCCTGCTGAAGTGTTAGAACAAGCAGGGTTTTGTTGAACCAACATGATGGTAAATAATCAGATTATAAGCAATTTATTTTTTTAAAGAAAAAAAAGGAAAATAATTTGGCTTCAGTCACAGAAAAACAGATGGTCAAACTAGTTATGAGGAGCAAACCTTTCTATTGCCTTAGAAAGGTGGTCAGGATCACATGTACTTGAGCTATTCTCTGCATTTTTTTTTTGTGCCAGCACATGTAGGTCAATACAAAATGCTGAGAAACACTACGTACTTTGTGATGAGTGAAATAATTCTACGGATATTTCAAACCTATTTGTCTACACCATGGCAGCCTCCAGAATCATGTCTCATCTGTTTTCTGTTACATTTATAGGGGCTTTTACATTGGAATAATTGCATTGATAATATACAAAGAAAGAGGTATTTTCATTTTTTAACTCACATTAAAATTCACTCAATCTCAGGTCAATTAATAGTAGAGACAATTTATTACTACAGAAAGGGGCAAATGCAGACAGTAAATTCTCAGTATTAGTAGGCTTAACAGGTTTTCATGTCATGTCCTATCAGTGTTAGCATGATATGAATCATTTACTTACACAAATTAGCTGTATCTAATTTAAAAAATAATAATTATACATTGATTTTGAGAATTACTTTCCAAGTCAGCAAGCACAGAGGAAGTATACAACAGTATAGATTTTATGAGGGTTAAAGGAAGCAATGAAAGTTATGAACTAGAATGATAAAATAAGCTATCCAGAGAAAAGGGACGAGGAGCTCCCTTCAGAGTCTAAATGAAACAACACTTGAAATAAATTCTGGTGTAAATAAGTACTGTTATAATCATAATTGTCATTTGCATTGCTGCAGCACTGTCACTTTGCATATAAAACCAGATTTATTTTATTACATCTCCATGCAGGAATTGAGATGCTATGTAACTTCATAATGGCCAAATCCCTCTAGTTATGTGTATGTTCAGATCTCTTCTTAATGCTGAGCCATTTATAACCAGCAGAAGGTTAAAGTCTTCTCCAGCAACAACCAGCATTTTCATGCAATAACACTTAAAGATCGCTGATGCTCAATATGTTCAAATAAACTCAAAAAGTAATTTTGACTTGCAGGAGGTCAATTACATGAAATGGAACCAAGGCTACTCTTAGTGTTCAAAAACCACTTCCAGTACGCCAAAGTGAAAACCATACACAAATAATGTTTCAAAAGCTTAGTACATCAAAGATGCCAAGATGTTGACAGATAAGTATTAAGACATGCCTTACAGTGGCAACCTGTGGTGGTTTGAGGGGGCCTGGCTTTTCGGGCATGGTAGGGGCCAGAAAGATGGCTCCTGTGAAAAGCTGCCAGAAGCTTCCACAGCTGTCCAAGCAGAGCCAGTCTCTGATGGCTCCTGAAGATGGACATGCTGTTAGCCACAGCCAGACCAATTAGGAAAGAAGGTAACGCCTCTGTGACAACATATTTAAGAAGCAAATACGGGAGTACACACGCGTGCGCCATGTAGCTGTAGTTATGTAGTTGTAGACAGGGGAGGAGGAGTACAGCATGTAGAAGAAACAACAGACATGGACACCAGCAAAGTCAGCCAAGAAGGGGAAGGACGGGGGAGGAGGTCCTTTAAACATCAGAGCTGAGACATCTCTGCAGCCTGTGGTAAGGACTGTACCAATGCAGTGTTTCCCCGCATTGTGAGGGTCCATGAAGGAGCCGAGATCCACCCTACAACAGGGCAGGAGGGGGTGAACTCCTACAGGAGGGACTTTGGTCTGGTGAGGGCTGACACAGATAACATGGCCTTTGCTCCTCGGAACTAAAGGAGTCAACTGAGTTAAAAAAGCCTTGTGTCACCCTACCCTAAGTTTGGACCAGCCTGGCCTTGGGAGGAAAGAGAACGAGCAGCAGAACCAGGCGGGCTGACTGCCAAGACAAGAGGGAAAACGTAACTTCTGCAAACTGCCACAGCACTTGCGAGAAGAGGAAAAGGAAAAATCCAACCTCCCCTTCAGATATTTTGCCAAGAAGAGAAAACATCTGAGGACTGAACTGACTAGAAGAATCCCCCCCAACCCTGCCCCCACCCCGGTTCTTTTTACTTTCTAAGGAAAGGAGGGAGGGCTGTTAGGGGAGGGGGGGGGAAAGAGAAAGAGTGTTTTAAGAGATGCCTTGCCTACTCCTTTAACTCTGTAATAAATGCATGTTATCACTTTCATGATTTAAGCCTGTTTTTGCCTGCCTTAATTAGAGGGTTTTTTCTCTCTCAGTATCCTTATCTCAGCTGGGTAACAAATTCCTCCCCCTGTCCAGCTATAGAGGGGGGAGGAGCAGCTTTCGTGGGGCTCTGGCATTCAGCAAGAGTTCAAACCACGACACAACCTTAAACCACCAAGCTAAGCTTATCTTGCCTACTAATCAATGTCCCATTCGACACTGGTTTTATGCGAAAACAGTATCTGGAGACTGAGGTAAAAAACTGACTCAGAGTTTTGCTATTACCCCTATTATTTTTGCCCGTGCTACAGTGAAGGACACTGTGAAACTAGCTAGCAGGGAGCCTTCTAACCAGCCTGGAATGGAACATAAGCTGGACTTCATGGAAGAAATGACAGTGCAAGTAAAGGAAAATAAAGTGTCCATAGACTTTGTGTCTGTTGTTTTCTTGTCAAGCTGTCCATGAGCGACTGGATTAGAAACTATGCTCTAAGGAATAGCACAGAAGAAGCATGTTTATACTACTTAATAGGGATGCTATTACTAAGTTTAATTTGGCTAATGACAAAAATGAGCTAGTATCCTCCCTAAAACTCAGCTTGATTTTCCCAGCCTTTCTTTCTTCTTAGTACCATTTCTAGTCTCTTAATATCACTACAAATCACACTTCACTTGAGTACATCAGCTCTTTAAGTATCTTAACAATTCTTTCCAGTTCTTTAGTAAAACTGTTTTGGACTCCTTCTTCTGGTTTCTTTAACTTTTCACTAGAAAAAAATTTAAAACATTTCATCACAGCTTTATTTTACTTCACATGGAGTATTAAAAAACATAGACATGACTCAATCATTGGTTACCCTTTGTGAGAAAGCAAATTGTTATTCTTTTTATTTAACACAGTATTTCAGAAACAAAATTGTGAAAATCAGGATAAATCCTGAAAATCTGCAATTAGCATTGTATGCTGTAGCATCCTGATCCCAGAGGGAATCAAATCATAATTTCAAAGTTATAAAATACCTTGTTTCATACATGAAGGTTTCACATTTTCTTAAGCCAAAGGGGACTTTATTAAGTACTTTTAAAGGTTAGTAATACCAAAGAAAAGCAACTGCTTTGTTATTGACCATGTGGTAAATAACAGACTTACTGAACACAAAAATACTGACACTTTGCCCATATTTCACTTTGCAAATCGAGCCCAGCATGAATGGCCACTGACTTGCTCCTGCACTGACTTTCCTAAAATTATTCTTCACAAAAGTTATCACACTGTCATCATTACAGTTGAGAGGCAAAATTAAAAAAAGATCATTGGAAAAGGAAATTAAATAACGAAAAAAAGAGCAGAGCAATCAAAATATATTGGCAGGGGCCCCAGAAGGACTGGCAGAGAGTGGCTGCATCCTGATAACACCTGGAAATACCTGAACAGCAATGGCCACTGGCAGGCTGCCAGCTGCTGACAGCCATCAGACTGTCAGGAATGCAGTTCCTTCCCACTGTAACATCACCTTAAGTGATGCAATGTTTTCCAAAACCACACAGGGGAGATGTGGAAAATGGTTTGTTATGAAAATATTCAGGTATTGGATCACTTTTAAAATCGGACTTGTCCTCTTGTGGAGCACTTAATTAAAACCCTTTGTTAAGAGTAAAAAAAAAAAAAAAAAC
>VZRZ01007062.1:796915-886701 GCA_013398175.1 Climacteris rufus
AAAACAACCAAACAAAAAAAAAAACCCAAACAAACAGAAAAATAAAACCAGAAAAATAAACCCAGGAAAAAAAAATCAGATTATGTATGTTTTCGTAAAGGCAAGACATGGTTACTGGTAATGAAATGAGAATTTGGCCAAGCCTAAGCATTTGTTTCTCCTTTCTGTAGGATATGAAATTCTAGTAACCACAAAATAACGTATATTGTCTGATCAATATTTATCCCCTCCTGGCAAGAATCTAGCTTTCACAAACTTCTCTGCATTTGAGGACTTCAGAAACACTCATCATACTAGTTCTTGATTACAGCAAATGAATTTAAAAATGCAAGGAAAATAAACAAATCTTAATCTATGCATCATTTACAATGTTTTCATTATTTTAAGGCTCATTAGAAAGAAAATCCAGTTCCTCTCCCTTGCTTTTTTTTTAAGCGAGTTTAACTGTAGCCAGATTTGACCACAGTAAATCAGTGAGTGGATTCCTTCCTCAGTTCTGGCTCCTGACAAGCACAGTAATCAGAGCATCCTGACTGACAGCCAACCAGTATCTTTGTCATCAATCTTATCTTTAGCTGACAGTCAGGGAGAGAATGGGAATATAAAGCATCATGATGCAGTAACCCGGATAAAACTTATCAGTGATTTAAATTACACGAAAAAAGAAAACAAAAAACACCCAGGGAGATAGAACTTCCTCAAGAGACCTGTTGGTAGTAACTGACAATCTTTTAAACTTACCAAAATCATTCTATAAAGATTTCCAAAGGACAGTCTACCGTCAGAAGCAGATGAGGAGCTTTAGTCAAGTTTACATTTCACATCAGGGATATAAAAAGTCTCCTGTACAAATGTCACTCATGCAGTCTACTCTAGATGCAAATTAACTTGTTCTAAGGAGTTGTAATCAGATAACCATTTGCAAGAGCAAATTGAAAGCAGTGTTTCCATTATCAATTACTTGCCCAAATATCAGATAAATTCTATTTTGGAGACTATTAGGAAGGCCCCTGTTACAGTGTGACTCTACAGTTCTTCATAACATTTACTTTACAGAACTGAAGCAAGCCCATAGAATCACTCAGTTGCGAAGGAGTCACCAACCCCAGCGTCAACCAAAAGCCTGTGACACCACAGAGGTTTTAACTGAGGCCTCTCATGTCCAATAGCCTACTGTAACTACTAGACTTGCTCATCTCTCATGTTTTGCTTTCTACAGGAAAAAATTAAATAATACTAAAAGCTGAAAACACACTAAAACTGTATAAGTAATAGAGATACAGGACTAGGGAAACAATACTTTCTTACTTTAGAGATATCAAGCAACAGGGACTATTTCAATCCTGTTTCAAAAATTCAACAATTTCAATAATTCTCTCTCAAACTCTAGCAAGTTGGAAAAATCAAACAAGCAGGAAATGCTGTAATCAAATTTCAATCAAATAATATTTGGATTGCACTGTTCAAGAAAACGTGGACATGGAAATTCACAGAAAAATTGCTGGTGAGTAAGACCCAGCGAGTAAATGCTGGTCAGTATGACCCATCTTCCCCATTCTGGAGTTACATTCAGTTTTACCTCTTAGGTCCATAGCCTCAAAGATTTTTAAGTAACTCAGAATGAGTCATGTACAACTAAAAGTCAATAAATACAGACTTTAATGTCTGTTTTATTAGTGACACCACTTTGTGTTAAACCAACAATTAGTTATTCTGAAAATGCAGTTTTCTTCAAGTAAAACAGGTAAACTTTCCATCTTCATCCTTTAAGATCCCTATGCACGCATCTTTAGTGGTTTGGATTTTTCTGAGTAACAAAACAAAAAAACAAGCTTTCATCCCTCTGTACTAATTTCTTTCAATGTTTCACTTAGAGGGAAAAGCTCTGGAGCACAGAGGTCAGTGAGCTCTTTTAGCGCTTGTCTGCAGAGACTACAGGGCACAAAAGGGTTGATGACAAAAACCTTTTCGAAATACAAGAACCCAATTGCTTTCTATCCTTCATCCTTTTGTGTGTGCTCATATTTTCATGTACAAGTCCCAAATATTTTCATGTCTTCTCATATGCTAAAATTTCTTTTTCAAAGGCATTAAACTAAAAACACAGCAAGCGTATCACTCTTATGCAAGATGCAAACAGAGCTCCAAAATCTGAATTGTAAGTACCCTGTGGGAAATATTGCTGGAGCATGAACATTCATTAATTATAAAAACTGATTAAACTTTTCCTTCTTAAAGCCTTAAGGTTATTTTCAGATTCTCCCTTCCCAGAAATGGGTCACCTTCATGCCCTGTTCCCCGCCCCCTCCCCCCCAATAAATAATTTACTAGCATTAATTACCTTAATTTAAAATAAATTCAAATAAGCAGAGCTTGAGGAAAAGTATTCCAGCAATACAAGGACTGCCTCTGGAAACATCAAGGGGATCAAGCAGGAGACAAACTAAACCCTATCTTCTTAAATATCAAACAGAGACCCATGTGGACTTTCAGGATAGGAACCACAATGCTGACTATTATCTATACTTACTACTTTCTTGCCAATTGCCTTACTAATAAGCTTTACCAAAAACAATCTGCTATATCAATTGTCATGAACTTCTGTGCGAGGGAATTTAACTTTTGGCCCATTGTGCACCCCCATGAGAAATTTAACATTTTATGTACAGAGTCAGGATAAAATCTGCGTAGATGCAGATCTGGATGGAGCCCTTTGTGCTGAAGCACATGCATTCTAACCAAGGTGACCAGCAGCAGTGTAGCTGGTAGGCACGGAAACACACAGCTGGTAACTCATATTGCCACACTACCGCCACTTCCAACGCACCGACCGACGTTCCAGGCAGAACACCACACACTGAGATGATCCATTTTGTTTGGACATAGTTTGACAGTACACAAGGTAATAGTACACTGCAAAAAAGTTATACTGTAAAAATAATCCATTAGAGTGTAGGCACAGTTCTTGAAGCAGAGGGTAAACAGCAGCCCATCCTGAGATGACCAAGAATTTCAAAGTGAAGGCACATGAAGAAACGCAGCACAAATGTTTGAGGCAAGGGGGGAAGTTTATTTTTTGCTCGTCCATTTTTCTAACCAAAATTGTGAACACAAGAGAGAATAATAAAGGAGAAAGAAATCAGCAGCTGAATGTCCACTGCTAAGATTTGAGGTCTGATTTAAAAAAAAAAAAAAAAATCTATGCAGCCCACACAGCAACAAGTCAATCACTTCCACTTGTAATCTTGAGAAGGTAGCTTATATAGACACAGCAAGAAAAGGGGGAAAGTGACAGTATTAAGGACTATGGAAAAATGGATTCAGTTCTGCCAGTGATGAGCAATTAATAGAACAAGGGAGTGCAATCATACTAAAACTATTTCCTAATTAAAATAATTATATTAGCTGGCCTTTAAGGAGATTTATTTATAGTAAGTGTGACAAGCTATTAAGGATTCAATTTAGATCAGAAGTCTCAAATTATGTCTTTAGGTATGGGGTGGAAGTGAGCTGCTGTCAAGCACAATAACTCAGATCAGAGTAATTTGTCTCTACAAGGGACATAACGAATTATTCTGCTAAGATCAGAATTCAAATAACTTTTGTGTCTGTGGACACATGTAGATTGTAAACTGTGATTAATGCAGTCAAAAAATTTTGAGGTAGCTGTCAAACGACATTTGATTTGTAGGAACTACATAATGCATTTTCTTAGACAAATAGCACCTTCAAAAATTCTTAAGGTTTTTATTTGTCTTTTTTAAAAATAAAATTCTACCCAGTATATACTAAAATCTACAAGGTTTTCATGGTTGTATATTTCCTATATTTAAATATTGCAAAATATTCAAATTTGGAGTTTTCACTTCTGATTTCTCTATGCAGATCCTATGGACTGTCAAAGTGACTAGAACCAGTCTATTAAGACTGAAACCTCCACACAGATCTAAAAGGCATGGAATTGTAGAGATAAAAAAGGAAGGAAAGAAAGAAAAAAACATCATAAGAAAATTTCCTAAAATGTTTCTAATTCTCACCACCAAAGGTAGCAGAACTGTTATCTAGAGCAGTAGATCAAGAACACCAAATGGGCATCCCAAACTGAGACTGAGAGATCAATAGTTTCAATGTGCTCTTTCTAAACACAAATGTTCTGTTAGCACAAAATGCTTCTCCTGCACAGGTTGCTTATTAGGTTAGTCCTAAAGGATAAATACACTTTGTATTATACAGAAAGATCTCTGTGAACTAGATCAGAGGTACTGAAGGTACTCTGAGAGTTTATTGCAAACAACACTCAGCAGAAGAGCTGGTTTATGTCACTCAGAGCTGGTAGCCTATACACATATACAGCAATTACTGCAACCCATAGAAGTAGACATCAAATCACTTTTTTTTAATAATTACTTTAATCACACACCAAGAGGTACAGCTCAAAAACAATGTGTATTATGAACTCAGGGAAAAGTGATTTCACTGGCATTTTTAAACTCAGCTGTTGTCATCAGCACTTCTCATCCAGCAAAAGCTTTTTCTCATTAGATTTCCAGTGCTTGTCTGCTCCCTAATCCTAAACCCTTGCCTCCAGAGAATGCCATTCGATTCACCTTTCTCATCTCATTTCATTCCCCAGACAGTGCTATTTCCAAGGAGCAATCTTTTCCTCTGTAAGCCCTGTTCATCATCCCACTCCAAGTGCTGATATACATTTTTCTTCTGCCCCATAGTTATCTACAGTGATTTACTGACAAAATTATTTTTTATTTAGCATATTAATAATTCAGTGATTACTTTAGTATATCAGGGTTTCCTTTAGCAAAGAGGGAAACTCATTTGATTCCATGGACAACAAAAGAGAGCTCTGTTGATAGCAAGACTAAAGGGGATTACCTAGAATTCTGAACTTGGTATCACTTGGAGTGCAACATACTGCTTAATTAATTAGCAATCAATAGACATCCTCCCCCCAAAGGAGACTGGTGCCGTAGGCCACCAAAAACTCAAAAGTTGCAATTCAGAACAGAAAAGCTATATAGTGCTACAAAAATGTTTTTTTTACTTTTTTATTCACTAGAAGCAATGGGCATTCAGAACTCCTAATTTTTATAACAGAAGAACAAACTGGACAGAGATGACAATATTCATAGGACTGCAAATGTCTTATTTTATGTTTCTTTGTGATCTTCATGAAAAACAACACAAAACCAAAGAAGAAAACCCACAACATTATTTCAGTCAAGTACTAAGTGGATGGAATTGATTACCAGATATATATGACAAATTCCCTGCTGGATCAGGCAGTAAGAAAACGTGCAGCCAAGCTGCTCCAAAGAGCCCACACTTTCAATTGCTTCTACTACCTGTTCTGAAAATATTACCATCTGAATACCATCCATTATCTCCTTTTAAAGCAATTGGTTATGTTACCTTAGGTTTGACCTCTTAGGCATTCACTTCTTTCCCGTTCTGTGATGTAGGCTATTTCCACAGTGATAAAATATGTCAGACAAGATAATTATAGTCCTATCCCATGTATCCTGATACCAAAAAGCTGACACTAACTTTTAGTCTACTTATATCACATTATCTGCACAACAGTTATCTAACAAGCCTATTGGTAAACTAGGTTTAGCTCTCAGCAGTTTTCAAATGTACCTTAGCCTATGACAAATACGTACAGAAGGACTGAGAAAGTAATTTCTACTACCAACAGTTGTGGCTGTGAAGGCTTTAATACAGAACTCAGTAATCAGCAACAAGTCATTCCATACAAGTCATCTAAAAACCTATGATCAGTCATAAATTCTGAGGTATATCTAATAGATTTAAATTAGTGATGAAATAATTACATGAAACTTTCTAAATATCTATATTTAACTGTTTAAATACATTATAAAGCAATTATCCTTTTAAGGTGTGCATATCCTCAGCTCTATCATTCCACAGCACTGTTACATTTTAAAGGATTCACTATGAACTTCATACATCTATTAGTGCACCACTGTCATGAAATTAACTCCAATTAGCAATCTGCTAACCTAATATTAAACACACACACAGCAGTAGACAAAACAATTGCATCAACAGGTCTTGAATTTTAAAGTAGTCAATAATTTGATAGAACACATTCTGAAATGAACATTTTTTTAAGTTGTACGTAATAGCCCCTTCCCAAGTAATGTTATTTTTTTTTTATATTGCTTTTCAAATACTATGGTGAAAACAAGAATAGTAACACTGACCTCCACTGACAGATTTAGCTATAATTTAAACTGATCCAATCCAAGGAAGAGAGGAAAAACACGCACGGCCCTCTCTAATTTACATCAGAAAGACTGAGAGCTCTACATTTATTACGACAGCCTAAAAGCACTTTTTCCTATGGTACTGGAATGAATTCTTAAGTTCCTCCATTTTATTTAATCAAAGCAAAGAATTCATTTTAGATTTGTGCTGTTCATTCATCAGACTGAATTAAATTTTTGATAAGTCATAGTTAAATTTTTCATAACATAATGATCTGCAGTTTAATAGCCCTTTCACTTGCTTCTCCTTTGTCTTCCATATTTCCATGCTATGAGGCAGACTGAAAGGCCTAGGATCTGCAGAAAACAAAGTATAAGCTTCTTTAAAATACAGAATTTCAGAATATTCACAAAGCTTCAGATCACAAAGTAGTAAACCAGCACATATTACATTCTCCTGAGAATCAAAGCATCGAATACAGGATTTGAACTTTTGTGAGACTATATCCAGATTCAATTCTGCGAGTCTATCCCTCAAAACTCCACACAGAAAAAAATTATTCTCTTACCTAGAATCCCACCAAAGATAGTACCAGAAGATTATGAGAACCCATTTCTACTGACATTTTTGGATGAAATGCTTATTTCATCAAGACTAAGCCTTTAGGAAAATTATCTTGGTTCTTCTGAACTTCCTTTACAAAACAAGCTTCTACCCTTTGTCTTCTACTGCTTCAGCTGTTCATTTTATGAATAATCCTCCATCTTTATTCCTGAGACACCCATGATCACACCAACTGCACTGAAATTCAGAGTTTCTGCCTCCCGGTAGCCCTATCAACCAAATCTCTACTACAGAGCCAGCTCAGCTTTAAATTATTACAGATAAGTTAATATGGTATGGAAAAGCTCATGTCTACTAATGGGATGGCAACCAAAAGTAAATGAAAAGCAAATAGTCTCCCATCTCAAATTACTTTTTCTCACATGGGGTATGTGTTGCAACTACTCCCAAAAAAGACTTTTTATTTGGCATCAGGAAGAAGCAGCAGAGGTAAGTTTATCTGATTTTTAATCTGATTTTTCCTGATGAGCTTCCAGTTTCACTAGTCTCCATTCAGCTACTATTTAATTTCCCAAGTGCTCAAAAAGCACTTTGGGGTTTTTTTAATTCACATAGTCATCAGAGATTTACATTTTATTTTCTTTTAAATTTTCACTGTACTAATGATATATCAAAAACAACTTTTAAATCCCAACTCCCACAAAATCTTTCACAGAATCATTCAGGCTGGGGGGTACCTCAAAACATCACCTTGTCTGAATCCTGTTTAAAACAGGGAAAATACTGAATTCAAAATTTCAAATTCAGATTGCTTTGGACTTTGACCAAGCAGGTCTTCAGACATTGCTCCCTGCCCTTAATGATGCTCTCTTCCCCAGAAATTCTTGTCAGCATATACAGAGGAATATGCAGTAAATGCTGACTGCTTTATGAAGTAGGCAAGTTAACACAATCATTTTTTTCATGCTGACTCAGTTTATCACCAAGGTAATAAGGGACTTATGTCTCTAGTTCGTGCACTTCTGTACTTAGTAAGAGAAATAGTATTTCACTGGCTTATGCTGTTAATGGAATTTAAAATGTACTCTCTGTAGTCTTCTCAAAAAACCACAAACCTTAGGCCCCTAAAAAAAAAAACCAAAACCCAAAAGACAACACTCCCCACCAAAAAAAAATCCCAAACACGACAACAGAAAGCAAAACAAACCTATCCACAATCCAGCTATTTCTGCAAATGTCTTGCACCCCATAACAAAGTATGAAGGAAGACTCTTTTTTCTGAGGCTCAAAAACAGAAACACAGAATAAAGTAAAACAGATTTTACTTATTTTTTTCAAAAGATATCCTGCAAAGGAATCTCACAATTTGTTATACACAGAGTACTTTACATTTCAACAGCTAGATGTACATCTAAACAGTGTCCTTCCTTGCATCCTTGCCTGCATCCATTAGAAGTGTCCAGCAAATCTTTCTCCACACTCCTGAAGTGGGAACTAAAAAAAACATCCTGAAGTGCTGATGGAGAAGTTAAGGCTTGGAACAGTGGCTGTAACGACACTCTAAGACTGAGCAGCATTTTCATTGGGACAGTACAGTCTGTGGTTTGCACACCAGTCGGAGAGATAAGGCTGACACTGTTTTGTACATCCAGGAAAAAAACAGAAGAGCATAGCAATGGCTCAGATTTACACAGTTTTAATCCCATATAATTCCACAATAGGCCCAATGCCTGTTGGTTCTTATTGGTTGGCTCCAGACTTCCAAAGGCATGTAGCCAGTAGGAAACATTAGACAAAAGGACTTAGGTGGAATTAGATGGCATTTAGGCTGGGCGAATCTGGGCCACACCGTGCTATCCCTTTTCTGAAAGCCCTGAACACTGCCAGTATATTTTGACCAACAAATAAGTAACAGAGTACTGGAAAGGAACTACATCCAAGTGATGCATCATCCTGTTCTTAGCACACACAATCAATGCCTGGTTTTGATAAAAACTTCAATTCAGTTTCTCCAAAAGTTTTGGGTTTATAGACATTCATGGCCTGTAGTCCAATGGGAAATGAGTGAAACACCCAGTTCATAAACTGTTTTTTCCTCACTGATTTATCCTCTGTGTAATGACACAAAAACTTGCTGATCTGTCATGTTCTGCTCAAGTTTCTGCTCTCCCCTTTTGCTTAAACAAAGGATTCAATCTATCTGAACTGTTATTGTTCAAGTACAATCCCATGTCACTACAATCAAATATTTATCTTTCCCCTATTTAAATCCCTTAATAATTTTAATGTACATCTAAATAAATTAGAAGCTATATGAACTGTCAAAAGGAATTTGACTGAATTTCTTTATAATCCTTATATTACACTCTCATCTAATTTTGCTTCTCTGCTTCCTAGACAGGTTAGAATCTGTAGTGATACACAGAGATGCCAATCTTTTTACAGGTATGTTCAGGAATAAACCCCATCCCAATCACGAAATTAAGTTTTTCATAATATTAAAGATAATCAGAGCTGAAAAAAAAAAGTCTAAAATTTTTCTGAAACTCTATCTCACAGCAACTGTTTTTCTGGTCATTCACACAAGTATGATCAACCTGTATTTTAGGAACTTGCATGAGGAAAAGTGGGAGATCTAACAACACTGCTGTAGTGGTTCCCCAAGGTATGGTGTTCAAGGCAACCCACTGTGGTATTGGAAGAAAATATTAGAACTTCACCAATACATGTATACAATGTATAAATAATTATGTAAGTATATATCAGGGATGTCTATTTATAATTTTTTTTTACTGATGGGGTGAAACACCGAAGAAGTTTGGTGACCACTACCCTAGCTGATTCTCCAAGTGATTTTGGGGCATGTGATTCAGATACTCCTACCCAAGAAACTCAGTGACAAACTGAGTAAAAAAGTAAGAATCTGCCTTTGCACTAAATGCTTGCAGACCTTCTAAGCTTTACAGGAAAGTAAGTACTTGACTAAAAAGGGAGGAAAGTATTTTCAATCAGGTTAAAATGCTTTCCATTACCATAAAGTAGGTAATAATTCAAGCTTCCATGCTACCTTTCTTCTTTTAAGGCAACACTTCTATTTGACTTTTTCAAATTTGAAACCCATCTAGCTTTACTGCATTCAATAATTAATACATTTTGATCTTATGTTTTGGTGGATTTCCTGCTAAGTCAACTCAGGTATTAGAGAAACACATCAAAAACCTCAAACTTTTCTTAGGTATACTGAAATAAAATCTCTATAAAACTGTACCTTATTATAACTTTTAACTGAGTCAGAAGCTTCCATCATTTATATCAATATTTTGAATATTTAAAATTGATTCACTTAAGTGCAAGTTAATATCCACTCTATTGAAATGATCAAATTTGAACAATTGATACCAGGAGTGACTTTTAAATTGATATCTGTGCAATGAGACAGATGACCTGGTGGTAACAAGACCTCGAAAGGCCTAGAAGAGACTATTGAGAAATGTAAATTATTATTTTTGGAAAACCTCTACCACACTGCATAGTATAGATGTTGTTGTTTTGTACAGAATTTTGTATCAACTGAACTACAAGAAAAGGGTTTAGAGTGATAAAACTGAAGCCGCATCATAGATGAAATACCTCTGTCACAATTTTATTGTGTTGCTTGCAGAGAAAGTATCTGCAGCCTTTGTTTACCTACTCCAACTGTGTTTGGGATTAGAATTATTTAAATCAGAGCATGTATTAAGAGGCACTGATATCATTATGTCTATACTATTTCGCACTTTTGCAGAGATTCATTTTCAAGGCAGAGAAGTTACCTATTATTTTCCCCTATGCAGATGATCCAGTTTAAAAGTCAAGAAAAGAAACAGCTTGAATCCCTTTAAAGAACATTGAAACACCATTAAAACCAAAACATATGGCTCTGAACAGATAGCACAAAATTAAGATATTTTCCATAACTTATCTGTCTTTAATCTGCTGACAGAAATACCAATGCAGCATTAGGGACATTGAATAAACCTTCTAACTAGTCTGTAAATACCAATACCACACTTAAACCTTTAGATTGTACAGATACAAACAGATTAACTTTACTCCTTGAGATAAGGTAAATTCAGAAAGAGGAAATCTTACCACATGACAAAACTCCATAATCTTAACACTAACCCTCAGGTCTTAAAAGTAGAGCATACTGAAATACAGTGCACTAAAAAACAGGAAATCCAAATCAAGTAAATACACATTTTCAAGAGATCTCAGCTGATCTCCCCCACCTCTCATTTCTTCAAAATAGCTCTGGTTTTACAAGTTAAGAATAACTTCTTTAACCAAACTCCCTGCACAGTGGAAAAGACAAAGTTTATAAAAGTGATAGGTGACTTGAACAGTCAGTAAATAAAGGAACACAGGCCATGCACAAGAAACCTCATAAGATGCCTGGGGATTTAGAGCCTAGTTAGAACTATAAATGGAAGTGAAGGGCATAAGGCAGCTTCTGTATTTGACTGTTTTTAAGTTTAGAACATGTTTTTTCTGTATCTTCCACAACAGCCTGAACACAAGAGTCATCTGAATGACACACAATAGAAACTGACAGACACTTTAACCTTTCAGTCATGAGTGTTAATTATTAGCTTGACCTATCTAGTAGGCTGAGATGGTTAATAAATCTCTACAGCTAATCACTCGGGGCCACAGAGAACAATGGGCATTTTTGCTGTAAACCTCTGTGGAAGGACTAAGAACCAGAGGAATGAGGAGATGTAATGATCTTCATGAAGCCTGATCTTTACAGTACAGCTTCTTGTTCTCACAAGGAAAGTTAAGTTGCATTTTCCTTTGCAATATACATTTTTTAGTCTCCCAGAAGCCACTGCTGCTAATGCCAAGCCAGGCACATTTCACAGCAAATAGATCATTTAAATGAGAACAGAACATTTGAAGACTGAAGGGCATGATGCATAACTTCAGATTCCTGTTAAGGAGGATTGTTGGTCTTACCTTGGCCCATTCCACCTGCTAATTACACCTTATGCCAGCAGCAAGCAATTTTCTAAGTCCCATATTCACATTCCATTAGTCTCCACAGTAAAAGACTAGTAGACAGCATTCATAAGATATTATCACAACAAACCCTGCTCTCAAATACTTTCAAATGAGAGTGAAATTTTGCTGTCATTTGGAACACTATTTAACAACTATTTCTTTGAATGTGATAACAAGCAGACAGTAGTCCATCAGGTATAAGTGCCCTTTGCTAACACTGTTTAGTTTTCCAGAGACAAGATAGGACACAGAGCAAGGCAGGCTGTGTGCTTTGCACTTAGTAAGAAATGGATACCATCAATCAATAGTGGCTACATCTCTCTTTTGAATCAGTCCAAGTAGCTGGGATGTCAGAGGTGACACAAAATGAGTTACAGGTGGGAGAGGGATCACATTATTACTATTGAAAACTCCAGCTTTCTGTTTCAGCAAGAGACTTGCTTGGTGTCCTCAACCCTCACACCAATAATGTAAAAGGATCTGTTGTCAGAGAACACAGTGCATGCAATAGTCATTACCACATGGCTTTTTTAAGTTTTCTAACTTTCTATCCTTCTGTGTTTGCCTTATTAGATTAATAGTCCCCTTAATGGGCATATAATCAAAAAACACAAACAAAAAATACCCCAAACCAAATTAAATTTCAGATTTCAATGAAGTATTTAAAAACAACCATGACCTGAGTTTAGTACACTGGAAAAGTACCACTTACAAGCAGAAATATAGCAAGACAGTATTTTCCAGTTAGCACCCTAGCACATTGGTCCTCTGTCACCGGGATATCCTCACACACAATATACCAGCAGCACTTACATTAAGCCTACCTACACACAAAAAAAAAAGGCTGACGCAAAATATATTTTCTACCTCTGCTTCTCAATGAAATTCATACGTTTTCTCAACATGTTTCACAATTATATACAGAAAACACCAAGTTGAGAGTTGTCTCAGTCCTAGAGAATGAGCTACAAACTGAATAAACAGGTCACTGTATTGTCTCAAAATACAGTTTAACCTCTCTTACCCTAGGCATAGGAAACACCTCAAAAAATTCACAAATGTAAATACAGCTATGGTTATGTTTTCAGCTACACCAGGAACTGCACCTTGTATAGGTCCTGCAATAAATCGATGCTGAACCTTATTATGTTGGGTTTTTTCCTCATGGAAGGTGGTTCAAATGCAGGGAAATGCCCTTTATTACTATTTCTAAAGTGTGAGTTTTTTTCTATTGGTATTTTTAAGCAAGACTGAATTGAAAAGAAAGGTGTGTTATAAGTAAACATCATTCAAACTCTGGTTACTGGAGTTTTCAACCAGACTTTGCTTTTACAGTTCTGTTACTACACAGAACAATGTAGGCTCATATTAAGTTTACCATAATTTGCAGAAACACAATAATCACAAAAATATGACAGTAGTGTATAAGAAATATTTTAAATGGCATTTAAAATCTTGTCATGCACTGAAAAAATTGTGCCTGGTGGCACACTAAAACATGAAGTTATTGTAGGGCTGTGGTTCTGCACCAACAGCTCAATATAACTAAAAATGCACCCAACAGGCTTAGATGTACTGGGTTTGGCTAAAACAGATACAGGTTAAACACAGCAAATTCAGGCAGCCAAGCAGAAATCATTCCAGAAGTTAAAATAAATCAGTAATTAAGTGCCACTTTTCAGAAATATAATTTTAGTTCTCATTTCCTTTTTTTCTAAATACTTTCTGGGCTGTTATTTTGAGATGGCTATTAACTGCTAGGTTATTTTTAATGTCCCGCATGTGACAGATGTTTCTGGAAGAAAAGGCAGCTGAAGGACAACAAACTCATTCTCTAGGATGGGTTTTATGTCCAGTGTTATTGTAAGGATCAACCCCAAATATCCTCTAATAAACTCAGAAGTGACACTGACAACTTGTGTACAAAGAACTATTTAAGACCACTGCTTTTTTTCTTACTAAAGCAAGCCTATATTTGCAGGGCATTTAGCCTTAGAGAAAGAAACTTGTCTGACCAGGTTGGAAATGGACTAGTAGTGGAATCTTATTTTAACTTGAGACAGGGATTAAGGAAACTAGAGTTAAAGAGTATTCTACAGAGAAATCTGTAATTGCTTTTGGTTCTAGTGTCATTAAAATGACAAGAGAGACCGCCATACAGGTTCTCAAGTCAGCAGTTTCCTGAGCAGATTGCCAGATACCAAGTAATTGCTATGGAAAATGTGAGGAAAAGGGAGGAGAGAGAAAAACAGGTACAGAAAAGTCTCTGTAGCAGAAGATATCCTTAAAACAGCAGTAAATAAGTCACTAAAGTCTGCCATTGTAAGGATTAAAAATTCTTCAATAACAGTATCAAACTGGGTCTGCAAGATGCACATATTTCTTAAGATACGAGATAAATTTAGCACCAAAAGATACAATCAGACAGGAACAACCCTGCCCATCTCTTTGACCCAGAAAAAATAGGAAAAAACTTCAGACCACTCTAGATTAAATAGTGGATTCTTTACTGAAATGCTTAAAAGAAAAGTAATAACCAGCCTTGTGGGGTTGAGTCAACATTTGGTCCCTGTATGAACTTGAGTTTGACGTGTTCCATTACATACCAAGGAGTATGTTTGCACAACTGTGCAGAAGCTCATCCTTCTCCAAAAGGACTCTTCCCTGCACCCGCTACACTGGTTCCACAGCCTGAGTCACTTTCAGGTCACTATGAAAGGATAGCTAAGATGTGATGAAAAATGCAGTCCATCATTAGTTCTTTTCAAGTAGGTTACATCAGTCCTTCTGGATGTTACTGAGGCAGAATGTATAACAACAGGTGCCAGAGAAATCCATCTGTACTCCTTAGAAGTGCCAAAACACACAGAACTGGAAAATGTTGCTGCAGACACTCTCGGGTCCTAAATTACCGCAAAAGATGAAGCAAACCACTAGCCAAGGAATCTAGTAATTTATGGCAGCAGTTCTGTTCTTGTCCCAATTACAAATAAAGGGCAAAGTTTCTTAATACCACTACTTAGTTGCCTGTTATTTGTTATTATACCAATATTTCAAATATACAAGTTAGGTATTATTACAGTTGCTTTTCCTATTAATATAGCAAACAAAGTCACAGTAGAGGAGAGACAAGATGCACAGAAGTTCCAAATTTCTCTTGGATCCTATATCTGGAACCTAAAGGATCAGAAACCTTAGCACTGACCATATCAAGGATAATGGAAGGAGGAGGGAAGGAGGAGCTTATTGAGCCTTCAAGTTAGTCTTCCTATCAATCTGCTAAACAGACAATTAGCAATTATTAGAAATTTAAGCCACTTACTCAAAGTTTAGTGACTACTTTCACCATTCATTTATTGGCCCTGATTCTAGTAAACTCTGCATGCGAGGCTTCCTTAACCATTTTTTGAAGAAATTATCTGTAACCTCCCATTTTTAAGTCATTAATTTGTAATAAAAATTCAACTGAGTTGCTAAACTGCGGCAAATCAGCTCACATTGCAACAGGAGCACAGTTGCTGTACTTTACAACAACCTCAACTTCCAGAAAACAGTAAAAACAGCCATATCTTAACACAGAGAAGTTCCTAGTGTCACAAAATTACAGTAAGGACATTCTGTTATTCAATAAGAAAGACACTTTTATTTAGAAAATGGGTTATAAAACTTGGAAAACACAAAAGTGAAACAAAAAACTTCTCAGTCAGGGATTAAGAGCACTACGATTTTGTAACTGTGTATGGTATTGTAAAAAAGTAATTTTGTCTGGATTAATACAAAAAATTTGAAGGTGGCAGCCTGTACATATTTCAACACACCACAATCAATCTTGCATGAACCTTATGATATAAGAAGACAGTCAGATCGAAGGCTTAGCAATGTTGACTAGCATTTGAGACAAAATTAGAATTATATTTTCGTCTCAAGCAAGCTACCTTACTTTTTCAGCAGTTAAATACTTCTCTTGCTTTCTAGTGATGATTAAGTTATGAATTCTATGTACAATTCACCTTAGTTTTTGAATCTCTAATTAGACTGGCAGACACAGGTGGAAGAACACGATTTAAATCCTAGTGCCTCTTCAAGTCAGTTTAGGCTCTGGTAAAGAAAGACTTATAACAAGGTATGAAAAATATTTTATTCATGGAGACTAAAATATAAATAATACTTTTATACATAATTTTCTCATTTGAAATGAGAGAAACAAAAACAACTACGTATCAACAATTTTGGAATCTCATTTCAGTCTGACATGATGTCCTTTAGTAAACTTCTACATCTTTGTCAAGACATTATTTACTTGCTTGCTAAACTTATAGATTTTTTTTTAACAGATTAACCTGGTTGTACTAGAAGACAATAAATCATTGGTGAGCAAGCAAACATTTCCCATTTTATATGATGCTTTGAGGACAGAAATGGTAGATAATGCGTCCTCAGACGACACAACAGTGAAATAGCTTACTTTGTAAGGATATTCACATGATGTAAACTCTGTAAGAGTCACAATGCACAATGAGCTTTTTATTTTGGATAGCCTTAAGGATATGCCAAGTGAATTAAAGCTATTTCTACTTTGCTCCCTCACATACCTTTTCTTTCTTCGTCCTGGTGCATGACTATGAAATTAATTGCTGCCACAATTTCGACCTAGTAGAATTTCTATCTTTACTTCAGCAGGACCTAAATATTATCTCCAGACCTCAGAATACTATAAATAATTACTGCTACTCCTTACCTGCCATCAAAAACTATGGAAGACTCTGAGGTTTTGTATAGCCCTGCTGAAATTCAGTCTCACAGTAATAACTGTTCACAAAGCAAAGCTTAGGACAGTCTGAAGTCTTAAATATTCTTCTCTAGCAGAGCTTCCCCCTGTCCCCCCTGAAATCAAAACTGATTTCAGCTTTTTCTATCATTTCAGCAGCACCTTGGGCCTTTCTTTATTTCTGTCCTTCCCACTTAATTCAGTTCTCTATTAGATACGTGAATTGACATAGAAGTTTTTCACTATTGGCCAAAATTCAAATCTATGATGATTCCCCAAGACCTGAAGCTGAAATTTCCCTCAATTTAAATTGTCCTTTCTAGCTTAGAAACAAGACAGAGCACATTTAATAACATATCAAGCAAGTAAAAAATATTTTTCCTATGTACTTATTTGTTGATTTCCTTCACAAAACTACCATTACAATAATTGTTTTATTTTTAAAACCAATTTTGTACAAGAGAAGACTGCCTTAAGCTTTTTCTTAAAAATAAATTAAATAAAATACTTTTTTGCTGATATGAGGGAACTCAATATATTTTTCCAGGAGATCTGAAGTTAGCAACAAAAATACAGACCAATTAAATACAGGACCAGGCTGAATGCACTTCAAGAAAAGGAAAATAGTCTCAAAAAGCCCTGCAATGACTTGGCCTTAGTGTATCTGTCCATTATGACACATCCTTGCTTTTCACTTTGGAACTGTGCTCTTGGTTTTGAGGTCAGGGGAGCATTTTATTTTATGGGACAAAGGAAGTAAGGGAAATGCAAAATTATCTAAGGCGTTAAAGCGGCTTAAAAGCATCTAATGCCATAAGCTGCTTTCAATGCCTTCGATCTGTTTAAAGGAGTGGAACAAAAAAAACACGCAAGACAAAAGTTTTTCTGAAAGAAAGCAAGAAGCCTTGGTGAAATAGTGAATCAGGAGGCATATTTGATGTAAACTTCCAAGGAGAACGTTTGCCGTATTTGGAGGCAAAGGTATGAACACTCAAGATTATCTTCCAGGAAGATATGCTGGTGGAGTTAACATTATCAAGTGCATCATTTACTCTTGGTGACAAATGGTTACAGCCCTGGACTAGCTTTAGACAGCTGTTTCTAACAGTGTAGATGAAATGGGAGAAGCGAGGGCAAGTGGTATAAACAACCAAATACAGTAACAAAATGGCTGCAGAACAAGCACATATAGCAAGGGACCTCAAGGCACAAACACAAAGAACAACACTGCCCCATGCACCTTCCAGGGCAAGACCTTTCCACATTGACATAAACTGCTCTTTTACCATGTTGTTACAGAGCTCCCACATTTGGCATTAAGCACAGGCAGAGCTGCCCTTGGAAAGGCATCTCCTTGAATTATTACATTTATATTAAACTGTCACCACTAACATCCTCAGTTGTGGTTTTAGTTGCTCTAGTTATTTTCCTCATGCCCAGACATATACGGTTAATCCTGGCAAAAAAGGCCAGACAATATTAACAACTCTAAGAGGTGATGTAATATTAGGGATATCTTCTGATTTTCTAAGCAACAAAGAGCCTCTAGCCTTGGCAATTTACTGGTGACCAGCTAGCCTTGCACAGTCTGCATGTTACAACTGCATTAGTAACCTCTATTTTATTTCTCCCCTCTTAGGAAAACACTGGAAATTAAAATATTGAGCAAATATTGTTAGGGTTTTACAGAACATTTCTTTCTTTAGTCCTTGGAAAAAGAAACAGCAACTCTTACTCTTTTTAAATACAATTTCTAATTATTTTACAGGTAGATTCTGCTGCGTTGGTAGACCTGAGCAGAGCCTCATTACTAAACAAAAACGTTACTGTGTGACCCAGTATAACATGATACTCCATGCCAGCAATCGTTCGAAAACTACAACATACACCAAGATGAAGGCTGGGAATTTTCTATTAGGAATCTAGATTGAAGGGCCTTTGACAGCTTTTCAAATTGGGCCTTAAACTGCTCTCAAATATGTGTTTACTACTCATCACCTATCTTGCGTTACTGACAAGGTTCTGGAGCTGAAGCCTCCCAGTTCTCTGTACTGTATACAGATGTATCAAATAAACCACATGATGTCTCAGGTATGGAATTTGAAGCAACCAGTATTTCTGGTGCTTGTAATTGAGTAACTGATGGACATTCACTTGCGTAAGCACATACAAACACAAATTACCCAGCACACGACAACAAAACAGGAGCCTGACACACCAGGGAGACCAAGACAACTGTTCAGGTTGTGTTGTGTCCTTAAATGGCTTGAAATTCATGTTATGCCAAAAGTGGAGAAGACATTTGGAGGACCCTTCACAAGATTAGGATCAGTATGGTTGACTGAAGCGGATAAAACTCTCCCCTACTCTCAGTGCACTCTTACCTTACAATCACTAATTGGTTATTTTCCAAAGGACTGCAGGACTTAAAGCCACACTTCCCCTGTTCCAACTCTGTCCATGAGTATTTGCTTACTTATTGTTCCATGACCATGCAAAAGCCAAATTACCTATACCAGGCTAGATATAAGACCATGGCAACTGTATATTGCCCAACACACAGCTCAGCTGCAGGAGACATTCACCTTTCAGAATAAAACTTAAAAACATCTTCAAGTCTCCCAGCCCAATGGAAACAAAATGGCACTTGAGCTGTTTTTCTTTATCACTTACAGTTAATCTGAACAAAGTCAAAATGGTACTGGACAATTCCCATCAGCAGGCAGCATAAAAAGGAAGCCAGGGCCGATGGGTCTCCTTACCAACCAAAATCTGTTCTGCTCTTACAGAAATTCACAAGAAGGTAAGACAATTTGATTAAAATTTTGGGGAATTTTAGCACAATTAGCCCAGAAGGAAATAGTTTAATTTGCTTTTTAAAAACACTGCCCAAATTTTAAATTATGCTGTAATCTTTTCCAAGCTAAGTAAATCATCTTCCTTTGCCTGGTACTTCCGCAGCTATTGCATATTGTTCATTGACTAGCTCTTCAGTGACCTTTTTACTTGTAACATTTCCAGAGTCGAAGTACTTCAGGATTATTTCAAAGTCAAACCAGTGAAATGTAAAGTTATTTTTATGCCTGTATTGAATTGGTCATTACCTCTCTGACATTCGGAGAACAATTAAGGACACACAGCCAAGGTAATCTTTCCTAATTAGAATAGTATCTGTACAGTTTGAGATTACTTCTTCCAAGCTTGAAACTGAAATCTGCTTCTTGAATGAAAAAGTTGTTTTCTCTACCTGAAACTCACAATATATATTACTTTGCTTGACTGCTGGAACTGAATTTATATTTATAAAAACAGCATGAAAGCATTTTCAAAGTGAAAATGTATTTTGATGACTCAGAAAAAAATGCTTGAAAAAAGGGTATGCGTACATTAGACGAGGTCAATGCTGGGGGACTTGGTTTTTGCTTCCTTCTCTAGACACCAATATTTACCTACCTAAACAATCAGAAGTGAAACCATTATTCATTATGGCAAAATTACTACTATGAAGAATCATCATTACTGCCATAATAAACATTTACTTTAAAAGGGTACTTCCAATTCAAATAAACCATTTCAGCTCATCTTTGAATAGAGGAACATGGAAAAATATCTGTTTATAAGGCTACAGAAATAGCTGCTGACATTCATGTCAACACCATGACTTACAGGTCTAAAGGCAGAAAAGTAAACGTATTCTATCCTTTAAAAACAACATCAACATGACAATTTTGCATTTTTATTTTTTCAGATGAAAAAAATCTGGAAAAAAGGACATCACCATCTTATTTGCTGACTTCCGATTTCAAACAGCATTGAAATGCCACAGTTTCTAAGCTGTACTTTGGTTTTCCAGTAATGCTTCATTCTTCACCATCTGATGCCACCCACTGATAAGAAGCACAGTAACATAGAAATCAATAGGCAACACTCACTGAAGTAGTGGGGCTTCAGATGCACTTTACAGTTGATAAACATTGTGCCCTAGGTTAAGAGAAATCCTACCCTTACCCCACTCTCACTGCAAGTAGTCAAGAATTTCTACCAAAACACAAATATATTAACCATTCATGGAACTATCATTTGTTGCAAGGGCCTGGTCCACAGCAGTGCTGCTGAAGGCTCACACCACCAGCCATTCTGGATGCCACCTTCCCACGCAGTAATTTCTGGTTTGAGTGGCATGACCTCACCACTCTTCGGAAAGCTCTGCTTCAGAAGACCAAATAAATATTTCAGAAAATGGCTGTAATAACAACAGAAAATTATTATAGAATCGATTTTTAAAAAACCCAGAGCTTTTAGCTTCATGTTTTTTCCCCACTCCGTACTGCTCAATCATTAGCATATTCATATTTTCTGGATCGTGTTATCAAAATCTACATAACAGAGATGAACTCCCTCACACAGCAAATACGTGTGAACATCTCTTAGCAACAACCGGTCATGAGCCAGCAAGGAAACTTAACAGTGATCCCACTTAAAACATCCTACTTATGCATACCAAATGATAACACCGTCAGTAAAAATCCAAACTGTTCACTAAAGCAGCATTCTCTTGAATGCTTGAAATTAAATCTTCCCCACAGAAGCCAGACACCAGAAGGAGCTGTGCTTCGTCCTTGACAGCCATTCCAAGAACACTTGCAAGGGAACAGTAACTTGTGCTTCTGTCCCCAACTGCTTCAGTTCCAAAATTCATATTCAGGCACTGCTTAAAATTCACTATGCACAGAATGTGCCTGCATTACCACCACCAGAGAAATAAAGGACGAGAAAGAAAGAGGGAAAATATTAACAACTTTGTGTTACTCGACCATGTGGAAAAGTAATACCATCAAACTAACACAGGTATCAACCACTGCAGCAACAAAAATCAGACTTAACAACTGGCATCTACAAGGCCTGAAAAATAGGAGCAAGCTCAATGTCAGCGGCCTCCTAATTGCATGTGTAATAACAAGGGTAACTATCACAACATAATTAAAGTTTTTTTTAGTCAGGCCAACTAAATCCACTCCTCCAACTGAATGGAGGGTGCCATTACATCAAATTAAAAATGTTATCTCCCAGTAAGCAGTCTCTTCTCCCCTCTTTTCTGCCCAATAAGGCTTTTGGAGGTAATCAGAGCAATATCCATAGGTGTAACTCCTCTCCTTTGCCACCATGATGTTCATTGCTTCAAGGAAGGTGAACCTCTCACAAGTCAGGTCACATTTATATACCTCTACTGATGAACTGGGTGAGTTATTTCATGCACACATTTTGTTTTCTGGTATTTATATTGGCCAGAAGGCTCAGCTCGTCATGAGCCTGAGAGGTACACTGGGGGGGAAAGAAAACCCAACACTTTTTCATTTTAGTATATGCTCAGAGCATGCTTAACTTTATGTAGCATACTTATCATCATCATCAATGCTATACATTAGCTAAAAGGCAATTATGTCTTCACAAATCTCTTTGGGGTAGATGAGAAGAGAACACTGCCATTAAGGATAAATCAAGAGACCGGTGAACTAGTTCAGCAGGATGGATAGAAATAAAGCCTGACCTGACTCTCTGTGGAATACACAGAGCACACTAAGAGAAGAGGGACCAGACTTAGCTTCACAGGAGTGAACTTCTCCCAGACAAGCTAATAAAAAAGACAAAATGCTTTGGTGAGGAAGGGAAATGTAATGGAAAAAACAGCAAAAAGACAAGCAATGCCTTCATTAAATTCAGTCCACTTTCTTGAAATAATTCTTTAAGGAAGGCAGGGAGTTTCAATTGACTGGAATGTATCAAAGAGGGACACAAATTGCTTTTTACCAAACTAAATGATTCTTAGTAAAAAAAGACTGAAAAATACTTTCAAAGTACTTTCTGAACAGAACTTTCGTCTCAAAGAAACAGATCTACATATTCTTGGAAAAATCATGTGGTACAGTTTTTAGCAAAATGCACTAAACACCTTCTTTAATGTAGCAGTTAGTGCTCACATTAAGTGGAAAAACTAAACCTGTCTCAGCTCATTAGTTTTTCTATAATGTCTAACATCTTCTGAAGTATTCCTCTAGCCTCATGCTTCTGTCAACTTTTATTTGACCTTAATTCAAAACGAGATATGCATTTTTCATCTTAAATTCTTTAATACACACAGACTTGTTTGAATTACAATAGTTTCACTGAAAATTATGTTGCCATTCAGCTAACTGTGACAAAAATAACTGTCTGAATTACTATCTAGGGGAAGCAGAACTCCACTGAAGTTAAGACCATTATCTCTGCTAGATACTTTATTCAAAATCATCCAGCTTCAGTGTGGGTTGTATGGCTTCATCACTTTTTTTGTACTAGCATATCTCATATTGAGTAAAAAGGAAATTATTCTTAAATACTCAACAAAAAATGATCAAAATATTTCATAGCTTATCAGTTCAATCCTTTCATATTCATTTTAAGTATATACCACGTAGAAGTCCCTGAAATTGTAAATACTAGTTTTAAAATTATTACTTGGTGGGTTTTGATACCTGTTATCAGGCACTGAACTATTCCACAGAGAAGCTGTAAGCCATTCTCCTTCATATATTGTACTACTTGTACATTACTCATACCTCAGGAACACAAAAGTCCTAACTGATTTCCCACTGATGTCATAAGCAAAGTATATGTTCGTTGGGGAGTTGAACAGGACAGTTATTGTCCAGCTGAGAAGCTGTGAAGCCATATATCAATAACCTGGGAGTAGTTTCAATTAAATATTCTAAGTAATAAAATTATGTGTATTAATGCATGTAATGTAATTAATCTATCTGTGAATAATTCAAGATTCTGCAATAAATGTATGTTGAATAGCAAGAAAGTTCAATCTAGAGCTACATAAACGAAAAATTACTTCAACCACCAAAACCATCTTTTAAAATAATTTTAAAAGAAACAGAAAGTAAAATATGTTTCTGATCTGATTTTATGACTTACTTCACAAAGTAGCATTTTGCTGTCAGTCTACCAGTTTCCAGGAACCCTAACAGACAATTATGAAAATAACCTTGAGTGGAAGCACAGGATGGGGCTGCACTTTACTGCAATCCCAACTTCAAGTTCCTACACCTTACATGGAACTTTGCAAATGAAGTCTCTTGCTTTATTTGAGCAGATTTATGTTTTTAACTTTTACCATGTCCAAGAACAAATAGTGACTTAAGAGAAGTAAGCATACAACGCAGTGCTTCCCAGTGATAATGAAACTGCTGGAAATACAGTGTTGGGAAATATCTTGGGGCATCAACAACCCAAATAGGGTTTTAAGAATTCAGACGGCATATGTGTCCTGCCTAACTGCAAGAGCAAATTGTGTCACTAGGTGATGGTGTCTGGGATGACACTGACAAGGACTCAGCAGTGCAGAGGGTTCACAGTTCCAAACATCTCCCAGATCATCCCACAGTCAAATGGGGACATTCGTTGTGAGATAGGTCAGTACTAAATAACAAGGGTAATGAGTATCCCTCAAAATTAAGAGGTAAAAATAAAATTAATGAACATTGACAGAATGGCAGTAGAACTACCCCATCTATACTGCATCTTATGATTCACTTCATGTCCATGTGAAATGGAAAAAGTAAATGTGTGCCTTTTCCGAATTATAATGGCCCATTTTTGTGCCATGAAGCTACACTAATAGCAATTCTCCGAAAAGATAAATTTGCTTATAAGGTTGAGAGGGCCTTAGTAACAGTGAATTACCTATCTGCTGATCAGGTATTTTGGCAACCACTGGAAACTAAAGATGGTAAATGACACCACAGACAAGGTTTGGCCACCACCAGTACAGTGTTCTACAAGATTCCAAACCGGTTTTCACCTAAAGTCTGTCATAATGCCAAAAGTACTATATGTTCATAAATTGGAAGAGAAAGTATACAGAAAGAGACTGGCTTAAACCCAGAGGGATACTTTCAGATAAAAATCCCTTACCAATAGCCTAAAGTAATAAAATTCTGCAATTAATTTAGTCTGTTCTGAACAATTAAAAACTTCTAAAATGCATAATCGAATAGACAGAGAATAAGGCAGAAGCCCCTCACAACAAGTAATTATGTATGCCTTTTGTCGTTATGCAGCTGAACTGACTCAAAGTTCTGCATTAGCCCTCATATTGCAGCCCCTTTTACATAGAATTGCCAGCTTGAGTTTACTCCCACATTGCAATGAGCACGCCATAAAGTGGCTGTGAATCACAGATGGTGCCAGCAGAGATCTCTCCATTCTCATCTTTAGTCATTCTGCAGGCAGGGAAATGCACTGGCTGCAGAGCACCCAGCCTCTGCAGCTTCAGCAGCAGCTGGACTCTGCTTTGCCACAGACAATGAGCTTACCTGCCAGTGCCTGGCTCTTTAGCCTGAAGACGTGTTCTGTGCTCACTGCACACAAGATCCCTTGTGCACTGCTGACAGGGCAGCACTTTTTAAAACCTACAGATTAAGCCACTTATCCCCTGCCGCGGTCTGCAAGACAGATCTCATTCACAGGTGAACTCTATGTAGACATCAAGGGCAAAGGATGAATCAATAATGTGCCACACCTGGTAAAGCTTCAGGTTTTCTACCATGTAACTATTTCTGTAGGTGGTATTCTTGTGGAACACGGAAATAATTATATAAACAACAGAATCAGAAGCTTCACTTTCTGAAAGTGGCAGGATGAAATATTTCAGCATATCTAACATTCAGTATTTTAAAGCAGCCATTTGACAATATGGAAGCAGAAAGTATTTGGAAAGAAGAAAGTATTACCATTAGCATGTAATTCCATCTCTGTTTTAAAACATAATATCCCAGAAATATAAAGTTAATTCTATATTATGCTAAAGAAACAAAATGTATTGGTCTCCTGGCTGACAGCATTCTGTTCTTTCTTCCTTTTCATGATTAGCTGCCTACGTGTCCAAAGAAAGCCCGAAGCGTTAGCCTAGCCAACCAGAAATATCAGGTATCTTCACCAGAAATCAGGACACATACTCCCATGGCACAGAGCAGTGGAAAGCACTGGGTTAACACACTGGCTAAACAGGAAAAAACCCCTCTAAAGTACTTACCTAGCTCAGTTTTAAAAGACGCCTGCAACACAGTGCTGAGACAACAGCAAGATCTGTATTACAGACCTCTGGCCACTAAAATCAACCCTGATGCTAATGTGAAAAAGCAGAGTCCCGAAGTTAACTTGCTAGGGAAGGATCTGTTGTTGAAGCAGCACGGGAACTTGGGCAGCACAGCCAGTGGTGAGTACAGAACACAGCTGTGCAGTACAACTGCATCTGCTTTGCTGCTGCCTTGCCAGTAGAGCGTACCAATACCCTAGAAGGCTAAAGGAATTCTGTTGTAGATGTGACCTACATACAGAAATTGTATTTTGCAAATCTTGTCTGCAGTACCAATATACATTATTCAGAGCATAGCCAAATTTCCTACTGTTCTCAGAAAATTCAGGATAAACTATGCTATGGCTCTGTGCCTCCTCCTCTCTCCTCTCCTCACTTGTGCAGAATCGATGTTTACCCATGTTGAAAGCTGTCAAGGGGCTGGTACATATCCACACAGAAAAAGTTAAATTTAGCACAAATGTAAAGCCAGTTCTGCTTATCATTTAAAAATACAAAAATAACACCTGTTCATCTAAGGATAAAACACATTTCCTCTTAAATTCAGTTTCCTTTCCTGCAAACTGGGACAAATCAGATTCCACTATTACCTGGCTCCATCCCTGGACTGCCAATGTTGTCATGTGGTTGTGATCTTCAGCAGGAATGGGCAATGGCTTGCTGTATCATGTATCTGAATTCAGTATGGTTATTGCCCAAGCTGAGACTCTGAATTTCACTTCATACACGGAGATACATGCACATACACACACAATATAGCATGTGTATGTATACACAAACATAGTACAGAAGAAACACTAATTTGCTCTGAACAGTTGCTTGATGAGTGGAAACAGTAATTCAAGGTTATTTGAAATACATTAGCACTGCTAGAAATGGCAGAGTTTATAACAAATATGAAGAACTACAATGCTTACTTCAATGCTTACCCAATGCTTTACCTTTTGTCTACCTCATCATGAAATATTTTAAGCTTCAGAGAAAAGAATATGGCAGGTTTGAGGCTACAGATAAAACTAACATCTCCTACTGGCTGCTTAACTGCTCGCTATCATGAAACATGCTAATACTTTTGCATTTATAAGAATTAAACAGCTTAAGGACCATCTCCACAATACTTTTGTTATCTTGGCAACATCAGAAAGAGTGGAAAAAACCTAAACCTATGACATTAACAGTTATTATCTATTGAAAGTTTATGATCTGAGAACAATACAACTAAAAATGTACTGCATAAATTAAAGAAAAAATACTCAGATCAGCTAAAAAAATGCATAACAATTCTCTTTCATTTACACTTTTCTGAAAAGCCTGACAATGAGTAGTAAGGTAAACCAGGATCTCCCTAGACTTCTTGACTTTTAACCTCAATAGCTTTTTATTTCTGCATAAACTAAAATACTGGCCACTGTTACTAAGCACTATTTCCTTAGCTGAAAAAATATAGCAACGTAAAACTACACAGGCACACCAAAAAGGACTTTGCACAAAAGGCTCTTTGAAAAGAGGTTTTCATTAGGGGCGTTCACATTTACCACTTGGTAAATGTTGTAAAACAGACAAACATGAGATAGTATCAAAGGGAGAATTGGCAAGATTACAGCACTTAAATTATAAATTAATTACCTGAATCTTATTCAGATTGGCATGTGTACTTTCTCCTAAGCACCACAGGTGACTGCAATTTTGTAAAAGAATACATTGCCTCCTACGTGCAAATAGCAACTTAGCACACCAACTCCTACAATGGAAGGGAATAACAGTGTACTATGTTTTTTTCTTGAAAGCCAGCAACCATTGATAAAATAAACTTTAAAAAACAAAGTTAGAAAAAAATAAGTATTTTTATCTATTTTGCCTTTTCCTACAGTTTCTCTTTGGGACAATTTCTCTCCACACAATTGTGGGATCAAAATTGCAGCAACTCCACTTTTTTTCCAACTAGTGTGTATCACATAATATTGGCCATGCATATCATGAAGCCTCAAATTTAAAAACGAGCTAAAAACACCTCTTGTTTTTCTTTCCAGTCTCTTTAACCACAACCTACACTGAATAAGGTGAAGTCATCAGCATACAGTATCACACCTTTTTGTATCTCCTGAACAGCTGGTTATGCAGGACACAGAGAGATACAGAAGAAGGGTGAGAGAAAGAAGAGAGAATAAGGAGGCAGCAACTCAACATCAAGAGATCTCTACCATGGTTCTATACAAACCAGAAAATGACATTTATTGCTGAAGCAGACTCATGACACAAGCTACTGTCCATGACCACTGTCTGCAGAGCTCGCAGACAGCTTGTAATTGGCATCTATTCTCAGCCACACAGAGCAAATACCAAATTATTTTGAGACAGTTAAAAGAAAAAGCCAACAATTAAAAAACTTTCACCATTTAACATTTTCCTATATAAGCTGGGAAAATAAAACCATTTATAAATTTTCTCACCCTGTTTATTTCTCCCCCTTTACTAAACATTTTACTAAATTCTCAGGCAAGGTCTACGCCTACCAAAATACTAGACATGCAGGCTATTCTTTGTGCTCTTTCCTGCTCCGTGGCTTCGGAAAAATACTTTTTATGCTGTTCTCCCTAGAGCCAGCAAAAGCCCTGCTGGAGGCAGAAACACTCCATCAGCAGTGGGAACTGGTGTGTACAGCAGGTCTAGACATGATCTTTCCTGAGTAGCACAAATACTTGGAACAATCACTACCAAGTGGCTTTGAAGGAAATCTGGTATTTACTAGTGATCTAATACTTCTAAATATTTTGCATTTTGGGTTTTGTTTATTTATTTTAAATAAGGAAGGGGATGAAAAGTGAAATACCTCACCCATTAGTGTCTGCTCATAGCACAAGGCTGGGCAAAATCCCTCCTTGAGGACAGCAAAAAGAGAACTTTTCACTCTTCTTAAATCAAAATTAGGCCTTTTATCCTCGATCTTACACATTTTTAACCAGCGTCTTAACAGTTTTGTTGCATCACAAAAAGGAATACAAATACAATATAGAAAAACAGAAGATGCCATCAAAAAAAACTGTCAGCCTCTATCCACTCAATTTTTAACTGACAGAGTGTTAAGAAAAAAGTGGTTCACACAAGTTTCAATTTCCAAGTTACTAGTGAAGAAAAAAGATAAAACAAGTAAGGAAAAATTCAGAGTACAATTTGCATCTCTGAGCAACATGACAGTTATGCAGCCCAACAGTCCACATCATTCATTTGGACGTGTGAAATACCCTGTGGAGAGGTTTGAATCTTAAAGTAGTTCTCTCAGAGTAATGGACGAAATAGTGCATGATAAACCAACTTGTCAGGAATCCTTTTACAGCTATTCCAACTGGAAATAAGCAGCCCTCTCAAGAAACAGCAAAAGAAAAATAGTCATGTCTGATATGCTTTGTCTCTAAGCCAGAAGAAAGTAGTCTGAAAAGCCTATTTACAATCTTTAAGACAAGTATTAATGCAAAGGGACAGGGAAAGATTCCTTGCAACTGCTGGGAACTAACTACACAGGAGAGAAAAATAGAATAGTATTCACAGGAAAAAATTGAAAGGCCAACAGTAAAAACTGATACAATTGACATTCCCAACTGTCCAAAGGGGAAAGATATTACAACTTTTTCTAAAAGGGTTTCAGAGTATGCTACATAATAAAACAGAATAAAAAATTCTCACACCTACACTTAAGGGAATTAAATACATTCCAAACTTAATATGAAACAAGATTTATTTCTTTCATAGACTATAGCCTGTTTTTTCTCTTATGTGACTAAGCCACTGTACAGTAACTTCTACCTAACTGGCCTTTGCTGTAAGATACAATATTTTGATATGAAGCATCCTTTTTCAATTAAATTCAGTGGAATTATCCAGGTGAAGAATGATGGCTTAGTAAATGATTAAGGTTTAGACAAATAGTTCCTGTTGATATCAATAACAATAACAAAAGAATAAGCATTAGCAAGGAACTGAACATTTCAGCAAATTACTATACTCAATAAACACAAGAGTGGGCAAAAAGCCAACACCTGGCTTTTGGTATGTAGGGTCTCCCTCTGAAATCACTGCTGCTTTCATGGATTTAAAGTGAAACCTGGTGCTGACTGAAACCCAGCCCTTAAGCTACTGAAGATTTCTGTGAAATCAGCACTTCAGAAAACTCTAGATTAGAGTAGATTTATAATCAGGATATAGCTTGTAAATAATGCTAAAGACTCATTTTCTTAATAACATCACAATTGTATTTGATGCCCAGATTAACTCCACTCTGCCTTCTCAGGGTTCATTTAACTAGAAGAGGTAGGAGAGAACTAAAGATGAAGTGAAGAGCCAAACCAAGGCACTGGTTCTCGTTTGGTCTGTCAGCCCACAAGCCCACAGATCCTGCAGCCCCTCTGCACAGGCACCTTTGTTAGACCATGCTGACTTTTCTCTCACTTCTGAAATCTGTAATTACCCTTTCTCCATCTTGCTCTGAACGCTCAGTAGAGATTTCAGTTTGGAGAGGAAAAGTTACAGCTCGTTCTCTTTTTCATTTTGAGCTCATCTCTGCCTGCCTGGTTATACTAAGTCATGCTGGATTTGCAGCTACCAACACTCTGTATCTTCCCATGCTGAGGGTTTTCCCTCAAGCAACTTCCATATCTTTAGACCTTTCCTAAATCCTTTATTTTTGCAGAACACTTTTGTTACACATTAAACATGTGTCACATCTTATCAGCAGTACCTTCTATAGCCATCTTTTGTTTTCACAGGAATAGGAGAGAGAGAAAAAAATATCAAACAACAGCTAAAAAAGTGAAGACAGTACAAATCAGATGCTTACTACATTAAGAAACCTTGTCTTCCATCGAGACACTGACAAGTGAGGCACAGAACTCTTGTAAATTCTAAGCAAAAGGCTTCCTCAAAAAAGTCAGTAAATAAACAGCTGATGGAGCTGCTGCCTATAGACAGGACAGCATGTAAAACTCTCTGGTGTGGTAATGATACATATTATAGTATTGACAGCATGATTAAAAGCTGATAAATAAATACTCTTATAAGAGCAAAGATAATGAAGATTTTATCCTTATTCTCACAAGTTTTATTTTCAGTATTAGTTCAATAAAGAACTGGAAACGCTAATTGCTGTGAATTAAAATCTGAACTTGCGTGAATACACACAGTATAAAGGAAGGAATCTCGCAATGCTAGTTTTTAGCAGTGACAACTGAAGAGGTCAATTATATGTATATTAGCTTACAAAGTCAAACCTCTTCTTTCAGTCAACAATCCTGAATGTCTGTAAACACAGGGTTTTTTAAGCTTTACTATGAATAGACTTCTCTTCACTGTGCTCTTCACAACTCAGAGGAGCAGAAAATTCTCCAAATGGTCATACAGCCCAAGGTGAGGAAAAGAGGTCTGAAGGAAAAAAGGCTTGACTTTTTTATATTCCACTGAAATAGTCCTCCCCCGTGCTCAACGCAGCTTTTTACATATACATAGGAAGCCAAAAAGCTCTAAATTTTCTGGGGTTGTCCCATCAATTAAAAAGGATTTTCCTGTAAAAATCCCCCTAAACTCCTTCTATTCTGGCTTGCCGAGAATTGTCTTCCATCGCACTTGTTACACCATCCTGTTTCTTCCCTCTTTTGCATCATTCCCTGTCTCTTCCATTAATTTACTTTTTGATTGGCCACCGCAGCAGCTGTGTTTTTCACTCTTTTTCCCTCCCCCATCCATCTTCCTGACTGCAAGGCTAAATTTTACTATTATAATTTAATGTCTGGACTGTTATGGCATAATTTATTGAAACATAACTATAATTTCACTGTACTTTACGGCTAAGGTACACCCCAGCCTCTAACTTAGAACTTACTTCTAGGGCTGTATAACTTGCCCCTCATATCTGTTCTATCAGCTATATGGCCAAATAAAAAGAGGGAGTGCATAGAGAGAGAAAGCATAAAATGCTATTTCATCCAGATATTTGCAAGACAACCTAAAGTACACAGCACATAAAAATTGTTGCAAAAGACTTATTAATTCTGCAATCATTTATCTGGTAATCAATGCACCCAAAAATAAATGAGATGCTGCTTAAAAAAAAAAATTAAAGTCAGATTTCACAACTCATATTCACAGACACACAAGTTGTATGGAAGACGTCAGAATTGACCTACAGTGAAAAAACAATTACTTTTTCAGTTTTATTACAGTGTTTATCAGCACAGAAAATTAGGTCAGACTCTACCACCTGGCTATGTCACAACCAACAAGCCAGAAAATGTGTAACTCAGTCCGATGGTGTTTAGAGTTATTTTTTGTCTGTCCTACATGAAATAGATACAGCAGAGCATAAATTCAGAACTCCCTATGGCACCTACTCTGTCAGGCACTTAAATGCTGTTTAGTGCAATTCCAACAATTCCTTTGTTACCTAAATTTTAAAAATCTTTTCTGTACCTCTCAACATTTATTCTAATGAAGTCCATTACCATACAGAGACTTCTGAAAGGAGAGAGAACCTAGCAAAGCATTTCTTTCTCTGTATCAAACCTGCAATTTACTAAATAGATGTGCTAACTCACCAGGAGGTTTGAGAGGACTAAACCTTTTTTTAGTCCCCAGATGGCATTACTGGTCCGCTGCATTCTCTCCATTTGCCCCATTATCTTAGATTGCCAAGTCTACAAAACTTATTTTTTTCCAGCTAGCTAGTACTAACTAGTTTTAGTAGTGGCTGAAAGACAACAGATGAAAGCTACATCAAAAATGAAAACAGATGTGCTATAGCACATCAACTGATCTGCAGAAAACAAAATATCAAGCAGAAATAACGGGTAGGTTGACCACTTGGAAAGCAATCTACCTCAGGAATTTAGAAACAGTTCAGAGTCTGCTCCCTAAAACTGATCAGCTCAATCAGACCAGGCTACAAGAGCAGTTCAAAAATTAGTTTGTTAGCCTTTTTCCTAAATAAGTAAAATAGTGTTAAAACTGCAATCACAGACAGAAACTTTTATTAATGCCATGTTCAGAGAAACTTCAGGTTGAATAACCCCAAGATTTGCCCAGAATGTCAGAATATGAACTTGGAAAAGAATAAAGACACATATGGATGTGAGGGAAGATGACACCTAGAAAGACATGGAGAGTCAGGCCTCTAAGATTGCCAAAACTGATCCACCGCAAAAGTAATAAATTCACCTTAAAAAGGTTTAAACAAACTAAGTCTATCAGCATTTAATGTAATTTGAAGTACCAAAAGTTACTACTGTAGTTATACTACACCAAAGATAAATATCTCATGAAGAGAGATAACCCATCAAGAGAAAGGGAAGTATATTAAACCTAAAAATAAATGTACCAACAACTTCTCTTGTAGCTTTTAGTGCAGAAAACAAAATCCTGTGAAATATATGGGTTTATGCTAAAGAAATTATGTATTTTAGGATTAGGCAGAAAAATTAATGTGATTGAAATAAAAATCAAAGTAGTTTTAACTTCTAAATTTTGAGGTTCTCTTCAGAAAAATAAAAATCTATTATTTGGACAAAATCCCAATAACACAAAATTAACCTTTTTTGTCTGCCAAATAGTATGTTATTTGTGTCTCTCCTTGGTTAACAGCACAGTTCTTGACACAATCATGACATTTCAGTGCAATTACTAATTTCATTTTATGACCAATCATTTCTAGTATTTTAACTGAAGCTTCAAAGTCAGATGAACATTTACAGAACAACCTCATGAGTTTGACTGGGTCTTGGACAATGTTGCTGAATGGTGCCATTTAATTACTACACAATTCATTTCCAGATCTTTTCAATAAAAGTTATTTTGTGGTTTTACCAATGTTGGTTACATATTATCTTGGCTTCTATTGCTTCTGCGATGTCTGTCAAGGTCTTTAAAAAGTGTAACTGCTGATATATTACCGCTTATTACGGCTTATCTGCCGGAGACGCAGTAATAAGGAGAGCCGAGTCAGAATGTGTTCAGAGCAAAGGGTGGAAGGGGGGGAACCCACCTTTGTTTAATTCTTATATACACTTTTAGAAATCACAGTTCATTGGAGAAAATTAACACTTCCGTCTTTAACTACAGTGGTTAAAAGAAATGTCCATCAAAGGATCTGTGTCCATGGGAAAGGAATGTAAAAACAAGATAATTTTTACAATAACATAGCTATGTTTACAGAATTCTCGTCCTTGAAACTGTCTAGCAAGAGCTGGCTATTTTTAACAGTGAAAATGGGCAACATCGATACTGTTATAACAAAACACATCTGAATTACTGATGTTTGTATTTGCAATGTTCTTGTAATACACATAGTATGGAATAAAAACTTATTGGACTATTTTGAATTTTCTTCTGTCCTTTATTTTTCCAAACTCTTTCACTTTTTAAAAATTAATTTTCTACAAGACATTGACAAGTTCCACACCTTTCTGCTCCTGAAGAAGGCTCCTTGTAAAGTAGGTGAGCTTTATCTCCATCTTGCAAATAGAAACAAAGAAACACAGAGATGAAAGCTGTTCTCACAGAAATACTTCAGACTGAAATAATGAAGCAAAAGCTTTTAACTTGTTTCTAATGTATTTCCCATATGTAGTTAAAAACTTCATACAAAAAGGTTATTAATAGCTTCCAGTAAAAAATATTGGTTCTTCCCAGGATTTTTAAGATGTTCAAATAGAGGAGCCTGGAGAGCTATTTCAATTCTTCTGGATCCACTCTTTTCCATATATCCCAATAAAAAAAGGTTAAAAAAAACCAACAACAACCCTCAGTTTTCTCTTACAGGTGTTCAGTATGTTTTACCAACCTACCTCAAAGAATCACTAGTTTATTTTACATTTCTTGTTTTGTCTGGTTTTTCACTCCCTGCAGTAAATCTCTTTGCATAATAAATACTTTCATTTTCCAAAGTTTACAACACTAATCAGAAGATGCATTGGATTGTTTTCAGAAGAAAATACTTATGCAGAGTCATGACAGAAAGCTTTTGTTTGTTGGGAGATTGAGTTGGGGATGGTTTCTATTGTTGAGCTTTTCTACATTTCAATCACACTGTTTAATAAAGTAACAGTATAAAGGCAGCAGGGCCAATTTTGACAGTGGTAGGTATACAGACCTTAAAGTAAATTCCGTTCTGTTATCCAGGCAACCTATGGCTCATTGACATGTGCATGCACAAGAATATACACAAATATGGTTAATGTGCACTAGCCAAAATTCAAATTTGACATCTAACAGGTCTGAATAACAACTGTCACCACTATGAACTTTAGACTGCCTTTTTTTCCTTTTTTTTTTTAATACATCCTAGGAGCTTTTCCTAAGCCCTTAAAAGGCATTTAAACCACCAGTCAAATGCATTGAAGACAATAAATATGTATAATACTTTTGCTGAATTAAAATATCATCTGCATCAACTCCTGGAAGCAACCAACCCACTTAGCTACAGAAACTGATTCTCTTCTTACAGAGAAGTAAACCACCATCACAGTTCTAAACTGGGGGGGGGAACCACCAATATAAAGGTATGGGGTATTTTAATGACCACTCTGTATTACTGGAGCAATATGACTTTTCTAGCCTATTACCTTGAAGGAAATAAGGTTGCCTCTCAGGAAAAAGTCATCTTCAACTGATGGGTCAACACTAATGCTTCAATAAAGGGGACAGGGAAATGTTTATGTAGCTGTTCCGTGATTGCACCACAGAAATCTTGACAGTGCTTAAAAGCTTTTTCATAATAAAGAAAACACACTATAAAACCTATGAAACCTTATCATGTACCAGAGACCCGCAGTGTGTTTAATGCCCCTTCAGGAAAGAATCTACCACACAGATCAGGGAAGTTTCTGTCCTCTATTTTTATCCTCAAGCTCCCTTTTTTCCCCTATGTCAGGAGAATGAGAGGGAGGACTGCAAGAGGGACAAATGCATTATTTCATTGTTAGCCAGATTTCTTCTTCCTTTGCCTTCTAGAATTGGCACATTTGGGAACCCAGACATATTAAGACAGGGCCTTCTGCTAAACAGGGACTACAAAAATCAAGATTGAGCACAAAAATGGAAGAGTCATAATTAGAAACAACTTGAAATTAAATTTCTGCAAAAGTGGGACTCCCAAAGGACTCAGCTTTGGCCCAGTTCTGTTACACCTTTTACCACAGACTTCAGGAAAATCTGAATTAGGTCAAGTCTATAGAATTTCAATTGTCAACATGGAAATTCCTTTTACTAACTTTATTTTCTATTTCATTTTGTATTTGAAAAGTTCCCTATATTCCCAACATATTGCTGCTTCTTCCTTCTTTCAGAGGATTACTGCTATTCTAGTAATAACAGAACAAGTTATTTGGGAATTGCAACACACTTTCTCAACACCGATCAAATATTAAGGCAGGCCAGAACCTTTTGACCAAAAGTATTGAAAAACACTGGTTTTTAGTTCTGGTAACACTGTGAAGGGCAGGAACCTTCAAGTCACCTCTGTAATACTGTTTTTCTCATTTCCTAAAATACAATATATCTTCTAAGCAGCTTAAAAGTGAAACCAAAAGAATATGCCCTGCATCCTCATATATTATTAACCCCTCATCAGTGGGTTAGGCTAAAGCCACCATGAACTGAGGACAAACTTCCTATTGCTACTACAGGTGCTCCTGAACTCTGGCCAAGGACATTTATGGCAGGGTTTGGGCTCTAATTGCAGCACCAGTGAGAAATACACTTCATTAGTATCAGGGCACCTCCAAGATATCATCTTCTGCATGGTCTCTTCTTTAGCTCCCAGTATGTGCATATTTTCAGTTCTAACCACTTATTTATAACTGAATGAGAAATTTTTATTTCAGTTGACATTATTTGCCTCCTGCAAGTTTTTCCTCGATGACATTTACTCATTTTTAATTACCCACTTAAATCTTTGGTCTGTCTGGCACCACTGCTGATGGGCAGTGGGAAAAAAAAAAGAAGAGTAGTAACAACAGACCTGGTTGTTTGTTTTTTTTTAACCTGTTTCAATTTTCTTTTCATATATTGTGTGTGGTTTAACTCCAGTCAGCAACTAAGTACCATGCAGACACTTGCTCACACACGTCTCCCTTATGGTGGGATGTCATGGGGAAATGGAAAAACAAAGATAAGGAAATAAAGTAAAATATAATGATGTTAATATTAATAGCAATGAAAGGGGAGATAAAGATGAGAAGGGAGATAACAAGAGAGAAAGTAATAAAGCCAAGTGATGAATGTGACCACTGCTCACCACATGCTGACTGATGCACAGCCAGTTCCCCAGCAGCAACTGGCATCTCCCAGCCAACTTTCCCCAGTTCATATACTGAGCATGATGCTCCATGGTATAGAATATTCCTTTGTCCAGTTTGGGTCAGCTGTCCTGGCTGAAATCCCTCCCAAATTCTTGTGCACCTATTTGGTGGCAGAGAAGGGGAAACTGAAAAGTCCTTGACTTAAAGCACCACCAAGTAACAACTAAAACATCAGTATGTTGTCAACATAATTCTCATACTAAGTCCTAAACACAGCACTGTACTAACTACTAGGAAGAAAACTAAGTCTATCCCACCTGAAACCAGGATAGCATACTACTTTCCAATTCAAGAGTCAAATAGCAGTTCTGAATCTGAGCTAACTCACTGTACAGGTTCTAGTGTTGCTCCTCTCAGTGACATTTGGAATTGTGAATGGAGTACTGTCTTTTAAAAAGGACCTATCAGACTAACACAGATGTTTTTAGATTTTTCATTTACAACTAACTTAGTTAAAAACAAAATAAATGGCAATTTCACCAGCCTCACTGGCCTCTTGCAGAAATGACTAATAATTGCTGTTATTAAAGGAGCTAACAGAGAAAGCATTATCCAAGGTCAGGAGATTGTTCTAGCAGATATAAAAACCTCAACATACATAAGGTTGGCAGTCAAATAAAAAAATCACTCCCTATTCTATTCCAGACGTGTAACTGTGCAATTTTATTTAACCAAGACAGATGTTTTTATTACAAAATATATGTCTCATTGTTCAGTTCTTACAGGGATTGCTTTTGTCAAAACACAACAGCCAAGGAAGAGTGAATTTAATTCCATTTTACTTTTATCTAAAAGTAAGCATCTAAAGTAATTTATTATTATTACTGGAGATACTAGTTAACTGTTTATTTGGGTATTTTTTCAGACGCTTACTCTCAACTTTTTTGATTCTGTCAAGACTTCAGCATTTCTGGTAACCTTTCAGCTACGACCTTCAGAGGGTAAGATGTACTGCTTAAAGCCAAGATTTTGTTTTACTGAAAGACAGTCAAGACAGATCTCAAGGTACAAGTTCTCTATCCGTGATAGAGGACACTCAATTCATGGTTTCTAGACCTTTCCCTGGCATATAGATTTATGCAAAACCTATCTCAAAGTTATTTCACCAGTGCTCACAAGAACTGCATCCCTGACATGATTTGAAGAAATAAATGCACTACTATTATTATTATTATTCCCCTTGTGTGTTAGTCTTTCAGTTGTTTGCAGGATCCTTATTTCCAAGAGTCTGTTCAACAGATGGAACCAAAGAAAATTCAACTGAAATGTAAGTTTCTCAGAAACACTGAAATAAACATGAAACACACCCTAATGTCATCTTCCAACTGCGTAACAGAACAGAAAATGTTTTCCTTCAGGACCTCCAAAGACAAAAGGCACCATCTGGAATCATCATCTTTAAGGTATCAAATCCGCAAAAGGTTAACATGGCCAGACACATGCAACTTAACTTTCACCTTTCAAGAAAGCAGCGTCCTGTTTCACTACAAAAGATCTCATCTCACCACTGTATCAATGTATCATCATCTGGATCAGTTTGTCCACTTTTCTCAGATTTTTTAATTACATAAAATTATAAAATTCTATTCCTTCATATTCAACTGGCATGTGCTACATAAGGAGATATTGTTCTTCATCTGTTTTAAGTAACAGATCTTGAGCTTTTATCAGCAGGTTCTTTATTGACTTGTAAATTAACATAAATCTTCTCCAATCTTGAACAAAATAAAAAGATTTTACAGCAGACAAAAGTTAGTTTCAGTATAATTTGTGCAAACATACAGCAGACAGGATATTAAAGAGACTATGAAAGACTGATTATGAATATTGGATGCATATCAGATATATATTTTGGGGTAACAAATAGTAAGATGGGTAGCAGCTATTCCAAATCACACTGGTCTCCATCACATACACTGTGAGGAGGTAATAAGTTAAAGCATGGATCAACCACAAGCACAAAATGCATCTGATGCCCACGGTTTTGTCACTGAATTAGTCACCAGCAATTCCTCCTGCAATGCTTCTGAAGCTTTCCACACCATGGTATATTTTCAGAGCTTTCTGAGTCATTGGGCCTGGAAGGAGACACTCCCAAGCACATCATCTCCCTGAAAAAAATCACACTAAACAGTATTTACCATTATGAAGTACATTCTTTCCAGTGAAACCCAAATACAGCTTCAGAGGCAGAAGCCAAGAGGGGGAAAAAAGGAAGGAAAAAAGAAGTCCCTCAACCATAGCAAATGTTAAATATGACAGCATTGTATTGCTATTTTGAATACAGTTCAATACATGCCTCTGTAGCATATTTTCAGCAAATCCCAGAGCACCAATTAAGCTATTACATTTTTATTATTGTTCAGCTGGAAACTGGCACTTGGGCTAGACTATACCACCTTAGGCCATGCTAAGTAATATCTCATCCTTGAACAGTGTCATTTATTGCAATTTACTTAATGAGTGCTTAACAACAGTTAAAGCATCACTCAATGACACTAAGAATATGAAACAAAATTTCTTATTCTTAGTTAAGGCATTTTTATGGCACACTCGCAAATCTGCTCCAAATCTCCTGAAAGTTGCTTTACTCTTATCAAGGAAACGAAGTGCTCCCACTATGCACTGGTTATTAGGAAGAGGTGCAACTTGAAGAGGAAAAAAGTAATGACACTATAAGAGGTACATTAGAAACTTCCACCAATCGATATCCCATTCCTGTTATTCACTACAGACCTAGCAAGTTATATGCTGGTATTCTACAAACTGGTAAGAAAACATGGAAAAATCCATCCAACCATGGATTTACACTGAAATAGTTAAGAGAAAGGTCTCTATACTCACACATGGACAACAATTCACAGGTCCATACAGTAAATACACAAAGTGAAAAAAGGCACATCCACAAAACTGTCCATTCAAAACCTTGAAGTATTTCTCATCAATCCGTAAACAAATAAAATTCTGTACATCTAGTTTCAGTTGGTTTCATTTAAGTTTTTATTTTGGCTTGTTTATAGACATAATTTTTGGTATTTACTCCATTCTTTTGCTCCCAGGAAGCAACTGTGAGCTGATTCTTACATAAGTGGGATATGTTAGTGTCTAGGACAAACATGATTAAGTGTTCTGAATGTCCTAAATATTATGCATACTATCAGTAAAAAACAATTCATATTCAAGATCACAGTTATATCATATTCTTATATAAGCCAAAATATGTTCTCCTGAATTAATTTTGCTTGCAGCACCTCCATTCCCACCAGTCTGCCATTCAAATACCAATCAAGTCTAAAACCAAAAACCTTTAAAGAAGAACCAAGCATCACTACAGATATATCTCTATAACACATCATTTAACCTAACAGAAGAAGAAAAAAAATTAAAAACAAAAAAAACCAAAACAAAACAAAACAAAATCCAACACAGAATCTCTCCACTCACTGCTTTTCTAAGGGAAGCTGTCATAGCAGGGATGAGTCACACTGGTTTATCAAAGATGTTCCAGATCAGGCCATCTCAATTTTGGTAGAGCTTAAAGGATTTTCAGTAGGCATTTGAATACTTTATAGCAAATATATTAATGTAAACTAGCTTAAATTGACATAAATAAAGCTAAGTTGTCACACTACTGGAAAACAGAACAGGAAAGCACGATAAGCAATGCAAGGGAATTTTCTATCAGTAGGCCAAAGAAACTAAAGAACACAAATATATATACATATTAACAGCATGTGTACTAGTCTACCTCATGATGATAAAAGTTCTCCAGGTTTTTGAAGTGAGCTATAAGATTCAGAAGAACTATACTCTATAGCTATGTTTTCTTCATGTGTTACACTACTTTTATAGGTTTTCATTAACAAGCTTTTACGTTTAACTATGTAGAGGGCAGAGGGGTGAGTTGCCTGTATTTTCCCTTTTTATCTGAGGTTCAAAACTGGAACTAAAAATAAGACTTCCTTCGTGACATAAGGACAACATAAAACAAAACTAAGAAGTTGCCAAGGCTAAAAAGACAAAAAAGACAAGTCCAATCAGCAAGTTAGGAAAGTGGAAAGTGTCCCTTTCCACAACTAATTTCCTTTGATTATGATTTCTGTTTTTCTTTCCTGCTTATGACTCATTTACCTGAATGAGTCTATGTGCTAAATAAAGCTTTGGTACTTTGTAAATGTGTTCATCTCCTCCTTTCTGGACACCTCCATATATTGTTATGGTTTCTGCTCTGTGTACTCTAAAGTCACACGTTTGTATGCAGTATACAGAAAAAAGCAATTGTAACCACTACTTTATTTAAATAAACAGCCCAAACCACATAAAGAGAAAAAGAAGCCTGGCTTTGCATATTGTTGTGTAGTCAGGGGGATGGTGGCAGAAACAAACAGGAACTGAGAAAATGCAGGATGACAGCCTCCCACCTCACGAAAACCACCACTGAGCTTCAAGAGGCTTCCAGTTGTTAATTGTACTTTTGCAGTACTGTAAGTCTCTACAAGGCTCCATGAAGTTTATAATTCTAAACTACCTCCAAATGAGTCAATTCATATCCGTACTGCTGGAAGCCACACACATCCATCTGGAATGCTTCCTAGCAAAGTGCTGCAAATTGGCCTGTACATGCAGCAACCAGAGTACCTGGACAACTCTCCTGTCTATCAATAGTAGTTATTGATGTCTCCCTATGCATTATGTCAGTGAGAAGAAAAAAGTCTGCTGAGGACACAATGAGGAACAACTGGCACAAAAAGCTCACTGGTTCTCTTCAAATTGTATTCCCCTAGGCCATGGGTAACCATGCAAAACACTGCAGAACAGATAAGATCCTGATTATTTTTAAGGAGTACCTCCTTTGCCTTTCTACCTTATATCCATTATGTGTTGTACCTACTGTGGATTTTTATTTTAATATAAAGTACACAAACCAATGTTGCTTTGGTAAGGAAAGGAACACAACTGTACATCACAAGGGGAACAACATCAGATGTAAATGCTTCCAACAGGTAAGTGAGAAAAGTAAACTTCAGTGATAAATTTGCACAGACAGTGGGAGTAAAATCCTCATTATTTTATTTTCAACAGCTGTCAATCCTTGTCAATGATACTGTTTAACCTTAAAAAAGATTTCAAAACAATGTGTTCTGCTGACTATCACAGCATTCATCAAGCAAAGGCAGTACAGCTCTAGATGTATGTATTGTGATCACAAAGGGACAACTGGTGGTAAAACCAAAACAAGACAGTGGCTCACAGAACAGACAGGCAAAACTGACCTTAGAAGCTAGAATTAAATAATTCCAGGTCACCCATCTCCATCTTCCATAAAGATTATTATACTAATTAACAATTCAATACTTATATATTCTTTAGCCCTATCATTAGAAGAACTCTTCTCCAGGTATATTTAGGAAGCCTTATCTGCATTAGTATATATTTTTATACCTCTTATTATGAACTGCTGTCCTCAGTTATTTTGGGTTGCATTTTTTTTAAATGCACAAGTGTACTAAATATAAATAACAACAAATACTACAGACAGTGTGGAAAAAAGCAATTTTTTTTCCATTACTGTATGGTAGGGTCTCTTATTCTGAGTTGCATCTCTGAGTTTCATTTCAATACCATTATGCTAGAAGACGTTCACAGAAGAATTTGTGTTTTCTTCACGCTTATATAAAGTACTGCCCGCCCATACAATCAGTGCAATCCAGAAACATCAGAAGGTTGCTCTGCAAAATAAAGCCTCAATCCACACATCAAGTTGAAAAAATATGGCAACTGAGTAAATATCTGTACACATAACATCCTAATAAAAGGTCTGTCCCAAACCAGAGGAAAAAACTGTCCTGATGTAGTATTTCTCTGTAGTATTTCCTTCCCATGTCTGCATACTCGTTTGTAGTGACTAAGTCAAATTATGCCACCATTTGTTTAAATTGTTCCTGAAAAGCAAAATATCCAAACTAAAATATCAACTCTTCAATACAGGCCTAAACTGAACCTCTTCAAAATACCTTCATCTTGGTGTACTGCATTTCACTCAAGCATGATCTATTCTGCACTGCTCAAAGCCTGCCCAGAGCTGGGCTCACACGTTCAGGTCCAGGAACACCAGGCATGTCAGCTCACTCTTTGCAAGTAGTGTAAGGTCTGGGAGGCCCCAGGCTTGCCAATCCCTTGACAGAAACACTGTGTATCACATGAAGAACATGATTGTCCTACTGGAGTCACCCTCATGCCCTTGTGAAGTGTCCAGGTGCTTCACTGTCCCCATGAAAGGACCTGAGAGTTACACTTGCTGCTGTTCACGTGGCTGGGGGACAACCACCGTGACTGAGGTGACTCAGGCTCTAAGGCACAGCACTTATGATGACAAAAATTAATATTTCTTTCTGGTGTGGGTTAGTTGAGAGTTTTTTGAGGAAAAGGATTAATTAAACATACACAACACACCATTTACTACACTTCCACATTCCTGTAGGTCAGTAAACTTGAGCAAATTATTCCCAACTTTACACTAAAATTAATACCAGAACCCGGTATCTGCCCTTGTCAAGTCTGTCAGGCAGCAAATAAACGTCCATGACAGGCTTTTATCCCACAGAATTTCCCCACAGCAGTGGCCTGCAGAACTCAAATCATTATTACTAATCAAACTAAAAACATGATGTTGCAAAATAATGCAACTATCTTTTATAATGGTTCCTATAAAATCAAGACTACTCCCTAACCTTTTCTTACATTTCCAACTAATTATTTTTTCCTGTCCGTTAAGATTGTATCCTGGGACAGACATAAATAACTTCAAATATATTTCTTATTATATAGCATATTTCCCATCCTGATTACATCATAGCACTATGTTGACCTCATCCTTCCCCTCCTGATGCACATTTATGAGGAAAACAATAAGTTTTCATATTGATTTCTGTCCCTTTTTTGATACCCATCCTTACTAAGTAAGCCATCACGTATTTCACTTGAAATGCAAAGCATTATGTTCTATCTCCTTGCTTTGCCACATGGCACTTTAGCCATCCACTTATTTATGTTATTTCTTATGTTCGAGAATTTTCCTTACAGCAACACCAGTAAGTTCTCACTAATTTGTACAAACTAATACCTGCTGGGTTCTGAAATCATGATAGTAAATAAAGTGGCCTATTTAGCATGCTAAAGAATATCAAAAGCATAGGATTGGAAAATTCTTGCCCAAGATGAGAGGGAAAAAACCCCCAAGATTTCCTTTAAGGGCTGACACCACTATTATGGCATTACCAGATCAGGGCAACCCTGCTTCTTCATATCATCAATCACTTCCCTTGTTCTACAGCAGACATAGGCAGAAGGCAGCAGAGACCTCTAATTTAATTTCTGCACAAATTCTCTGCCAACTAGGTATGAAAACTGAGTTTAATTCAAAATCCCATAGGCTGCTACGGAGAAAACACCCTTAAATATTACATATTCAAGTCATAACTACAGACAAGCACTTGCTTCATAGCAGGAAGACTAAGTTTAGAGGGTTGAGGGGATAGATATCATACTACTTCCCTTCATTAGTGAAAACTATTGATGTACACTGTCTAAATGGTTATGATTTCAAAATATTGCCAAAGATGCCACTTTCATAATCTGTTCTCCATTAAATTCAAAAGCATAATCTTTAGACCTTGTTTAGTTGTTGCTGGGGTCAGGTGAGAGTTGTTCGTAGCTTGTCTTGCAGTTCTGGGGGAAGGGGGGCATGTTTAACCAGGCTTCAGTGTCCGTTCCTTGCAGAGCCACCTCTGTTTGCAATATTTCAGTGCTTTGCATTTCTCTGTTAAAGTTAATTTAGAATGAAGACTTCTGTGATAAACACCCCTCATTTTTTAAACCTGATGAGGTACTCAACTGAAAAATGTGTATATATACAATCTATATATACATACATTGAGAAACTTATGTTCATAAAGTAAGTGAAAAAATAGATAGGCTGATTTTCCTCACTTGGCTTTCTCATTGGGACAGGCAATACACAGGCTAACCTAACTTCTTCTGACCTGTTAACAAGACCTCTTTTTTTCCACACACATTAGGTATTCCACACTAATTAAGAAAGTAAGTTAAGCTGCATTCTGTGTAAGGCAGTCTGCTTGCCTTGAGAATAGGAGCTGCACTTCATCTCCTCTCCAATCAATAATCCATAAACTGGGGTTGAATGTGAAGGCTGTTTGCCAGTCAGCTGTAGCAGAGATCTCCTCTTGGCTAAGCCTTTCCTTTTCTTTCAATCAGCTCTGCCCAAAGGAAACATTTCAGATGAATAAAACAAAACCCCAGGTCTTTCAGTACTCCAGTTTGTCATTTATTCCCCTGCAAACCAACATTTTTCACATGTAGCAAATCCAGATTTTAATGAATCCTGGAAAAAATCCTTTGTCAAGATGGGTTTTGTCCAGCCTTCCACTAGAAATGTGCATGCTCACTGTGCAATGTAAAACATCATATAGCGGCTTGTGTGAAGGTTTAGATTTTATTTTCAAAACTGTTAAATATTTGGAGGTTTATGTATTTGCAACCTTTCGACTTTGCAGGTATTCATTAAATATACAACACACACACACAAAAATTCAGTATGCAAATCTCTGTGCCTTCAAATTTACATTAAAGTTTATTTTAATTCCTCCTGCACAAGTAAATTTGGAAAGTTTTGTTTTAAAGCATCACTTCAGCATACTTGGCCTTGAAACTCTTGCATCCCTGAAGCTATTACACTTGGCTTTAATTAACTATTCAGGCTCGGGAAACCTTTTCCCATTACCTCGGATTTTACAGACAGGTATGCAGAAGCTGTAGTTCATTTTTTAACAGAGTCGGTAGAAAAACAGAAGAAACAGTAGAATGGTATCATATTGATGATAAAAAAAGATGAAAGAATCCAGAAAACTATACTATTAAAAGCATAAGGACAACAAAGACGTATACCTACAGCTCCCATACAAGCAAATCTCTTCAATACAAGATTTCATTGGGAGATGGAAGTATGTGTGTGTACACACAAGGTATTACATAGTGATAGCCTGAATTCTAATTGATACTCGATCTTTGCAGTTTACTTTCAGATAAGAAAAGGAGAGATGGGAGTGAGAAGCAGTCTTACAAGTCTTTGTTTTAAATTTTTAATTTTAAAAAATGCTATTTTAGCTGCAGTGACAAAATTAAAACCACTTATGATTTTAAATTATTTGTTAGAACCTGTGCTATGGTCAACATAACATCTGAAAAAGAGGCTTATTTCAGGGTTATATATTCACTCAGAGCATTTCAGGGGATAGTATTTCTATTGAAAAGCTGCTTTTTTGGAGGGATTCTTGCTTTCAGGTTTAGCCATGCACCCCAATTAAGAAAACAAAGCTGGCCTCCAGATTTATCATCTATTTTAATACAATTCAAGCAACCAGAAGAGTAGCAACATGATATAATTTCAAGCTTTTAAATGTATCATAGTACTAAGATAAAAGAACAGAAAGAACACAAAAGTGAAGAAGACAAATTCTCTTAAGATTTATGGCTTGTGAGATACCAACTAGATTTAAAAAACAACTTTTGCATGTAACTAATCTGGTCTAGCACTCCTGCCTCTTAACAGTAATTCTAGCTTATCTGTCATTACTCAATTTGTAACTTTGGAATTATAAATAAGTGAAGATTATCACCACCTGTTTCTGCAGAAGTCCTACCATGGGTGCTTGTTAGTTTTAGTTCCCACCCCCTACCCACACCTCCAGCTAAGACCTGAAATGTGGTACTCCAAAAGAAGACTGAAGACATCCAGCATTCCCATCTCTTGGCACTGTTTCTCAGCAACTGCCACTTTCTACAAAGGTTTGGACTCAGTCATTAATTTAGTGAGGGACACAGAGCATGTCACGCATTTGGAGGGCAGCATTATTGCCTCTCCATCATGTTGTGGCAGATTGAATTAAAGGTATACAAGTGGTGGCGTTTGCTGATTCTTGTTTTTTTTCCAAAGGCTAATTCCTGATCTAATGGTAAAAAAAAAAATAAATCAGTGTTTATCACACAAGGAAAATGGGAAAAGAAAGCTTTCAATTAAAATGGGCTTTAGGGAGCAATCCATACAATTATTTTATTTTTTTTTCCCCAAAGAGAAATATCTTAAAAGAAAACCACACACTCTCTGTAAGCCCAAGTTTCCCAACAAGCTCAATCTGTGGCAGAATTTCCATTTTCAACAGAAATACTGGTGGGGTGATAGGAATTAGGGATCTCCCCATCTTCTCAGATCTCAAGACACCCTGCACTGAAAATAGTACCTCAAAGGTATTATTTGGATTGCAACACAAATGCATAGCAGGATGCACATCTCCATGAGGCAAACAGCTAAGCCTGTCAACATCTGCTGCAGAGAACCTCACTGTGGGTAAGAAGTGCCACAGATGCACTTGCCACAGGACGCAAATTAAAAGTATTAAAATTCACAGGGCACAATACAAGTAGCAAAATAAAGGAAGAGGGACAGAATTAAATCTAGGAGAAGAAATTAGATTTTACATTTTTCCAAATCAGTTCATGCTCACAATTCTAAAACACTTGCCACCAAACAAGTCATACATACTGCTGGCAGACAGACATTGCCTTTGGGACACTAACTTCTATTTTTGATTTCTAGGGCATTGTTCTATCCAATGTGCAGGAGAGGAAGGGGAAATTCCTTAAATGAAGCCCTACAGAAGATTAAAGCCATTCAGCATTAAAGTGATCTCTGGTTGCAGCAAGAAGGAGACAATACATTTTGTTGAGAAATAAATCAATCACCTGTATAAGAGCTGAAGGCAGGCATCTGCTTTTATAAACCTACCCATCACACCAAACAAAACTTGCTGTATTTCACATGGTGCAATTTTGCTGCAGTGGTTGCATAGCATGTAATGTTATCTGGACTGTCATTATACATGATGCAGCACCTATTTGGATAACATGGCCACAGCACTGGATGATGAAGTATCGTACTACCTACTCAAGGTTACTCAAAACAACTGGCAGGAGGGAGACTAACGCCCCTTTAAACGGGGACAGCTCAGCCCTTACTGCTCTCCCTATTATCTATTCATACTTTCGAAGAGATGCTGAAATCCAGCACAAAGGAGAAAGAAAAACAAAACCAAACCACTTTATTAAATGAAAACCAGTTTCACTGAAAAACAAGAGTGCAGCCTCATTATGTGGACATAAATGATGCCTTATGCATGCAGAAAAGCACCTGTTCCCCCAGGCAGGACAGCAAGCACCCTGTCAGGGCCAAGGGCAGCACAGGTTTCCCGGGAGGGTGACAGCACCGGAGTCCCAGAACCGCTCCCTCCGTCCAAGCCGCAACTGGCAAGGGCAGCTTCACCTCACAGGAAAACTCCTGCCATTCCCTTCAGCCCAATGATCCGAAAACTTCACATGGTGAGAAGCATTTCTCACCACAAGAACGCTGTGAAATATTTTTGAAAGTTTCCAGTTCCAAGTGGCATTTCTGGAGCAGTCAGCTGCTGGGAGGAAAGCGACTACACCTGTGACTCAGATACAGCCAGAGTTCAATGCCACACCAAGGAATGCTCAAGTCCAAGCAAGTACTTTGTCAGCCTGTTTTTACAGTAAAACACCTCTAACCAAGATCTTAATTTGTTCACAAAATAGACAGCTCCTTATTTATGTTTTAATGTATTGGAAGAGTAGTTTTTCCTCTACCAACTTAAAGCCTTCATGTAACAAAGCTTCAAATAAAATCAGAGTAATGTTTCATTATCTGCTGTAAATAACAAATGATCTACTACCTCAGAGCCTTCACTGAACACTGGTCTACTAAAAACTCAGGCATAGAGCCAAATTCTGGATTTGTGAATATGCATGTGCCTCTCACCAACCTCAGTGTGAGCCACGTGAATGAATCTCTAAGCTGAATTTGGCTCTAATTCATGTTTTAAGCCTAATGAACTGGTAATAATCAAATTATTTGCTCCATTTTTGTCTTGTATATTTAATAAGACACAGTGACAACAAGACTAGGTAAAAGAAATGCAACACAAACAAGAATAGCTACTCACTGATGTTCAGTATCTCTGGTAAAGTCAGAGGACCAGACAAATTTTGGATTAAAAAACACCCCAGAAATCACATAATTGATTTTTTTTTATTTTCTGTTTTGTGCTGGATATAATTTAAACTGTATATTAATTGCATATATAAGAATAAATTAATACAAACCAATTTACTTTTACTCATTTGAGTTCATTTTACTTACTGCATAGAAAAAAAAAAACAACAACAAACCAAAACTATTAGAGGAGTATCCCATCAGCCAAAAGAACCAGGGCTGAACAGTGAAAGGGACTGACAGATAGTAAAAATAGTAGGGAGAGCAGAAAAGGAGCATGAGGATCAGAGAAACATGACCAGTGCAAGGGAGAGGCAAAATAGCAGATACCAGATGCAAACTCAACTCCCTGAACAAAGGACATGAGACTGAATTTCTCATATTGTTGCTACATCACAACTCAACTTCCTTAAGTGTGCTTTAGATATTTTATGTTTACATACACACACTCACCTAAAAGGGCAACCACACTGCTAGAAACAGCCACAGAAAGCAGTTATAAGCATGGGATTAGACTCCTGTGATACAGACTGTGGTCTGAATTAGGACTGCACACGCACTGTTCTGCAACGATAAAACTCCACCTTATCCTTAGTTCTAATATCAGATCTTCATTTCATTAAATAATTTCAGCAAGATTCAATATCATAGCTTATCAAACCTACCATGCTTGTTATTTGCTTATTCTTTGTTAAAGTAAATTAACAACATTTCTTTGACTTATTGCAACTCTTGTAATAAATCTGAAAAACTGCTGCACTACTGCCATCCACACTTATCTCAACTGGTAACTTCAAATCACTGCATTTGATTTCTAAATAAATGTATTTTAAATCACTCCCCATTTAATGTCCCCTTGAGGAAGTCTTGGCCCATATAAACACAATTATTCCTGATTAATTTATAGAAACTAATTTAATTGAATAAGTAATGAGTTTCTTTTCCCAGTTGGGTAGGAAAACTGAAACAAAATATGCATGTGTCTCTCGAGAAGACGCAATAAAATGAAAATATTTATGAACTAGGGACTTCTTATTTTTGTGTATACAGTGGAAAGTAATTTTTCAAAAACTACTGCATCATTGCATTTCTCACGTAAGCCTAGAACCAAGGTGTAGATGACATTACTGTTACCAGTAAATATTTAACGGAAGATCATTAGGACAAGATTCAGGATGAGTCCAGCCTCAGAGAGAGAACAGAATCACTCTTTCTCAAAAGCCAAACACCAGTGTGAGATGAACCAAATGGCATATTCCTTCCCCACCAGCACCAAAGGTAGTTGTGTTTCCCATCACTGACCCAAAGCTCCCAATCATTTCTCAAGTAGCTCTTCCAACACTGATTGTAAGCACTCTCTTCCTTGCTTTTAACAGTACTTGATAGCAGAGGCAAATATAACTGAACTGAGATTTGGCTGCTTCCATGGATTCAGCTTCATGACTATATTTACAAAAGTGATCTTGCTGGAAGTTGCTAAAAAGATGAAAACTACTATAGCAATGCTTCAACATAACTAAAACAAGCAGGCAAAAGATAGACATCTGCTGCACCAGATGGGAAAAAGGAAAGGACACGACCCATTTGCCAACCTCATTTTCTAATTGATCCATTCCTGGTTGTTTCTCAAGTTGAAAAAAGCCTCCACATTCCGACTCAAGTGTTATAATTGGCTCTAAGTCTGCTTCTTAGGGGAAGACAGGGTCCCTCTTCACCACAATTTATCTTGATTGGTCTTCCTGCTGTGAGCATCCCTAATTCCTATCCCTCCAGCTGTGTCCCTGCCTCCCCCTTGTACTCCTGAAGCTTCTGCTACCTGAACAAGCTCATTGCTCTCAGGGAAGTAGTAGCTCCCTCACAGGGGCTGCTTGATCTGACCCAAACTATCAAAGGCTGGACTGCACAAAATGACTGTTGGACTTCTTGCCAGCCACACCCTTCCCAACAACTTCGTAACATACACAGAGTAAATGGTAAGTAGACAGATCAGTATTTCTACTAGCTATTACCAAATATATTAGCATTTCTACAGTCAGCTGTCCTAATTTAACTTTTAGTTACCTGTTCGGCTCCATTAACTCTTCATGTGTTCAGTCATAGTGATTATTGAGAAAATACTCCCCACTCTCAATGAGAACATTTTCCCTCCTTAGAATTTTTATAGAAAATATAAACATTTCCAGTAACTAAGGTCACATATTTTAGTCTGAAACTATATTCATTTTGAAGAAAATATCTAATAAATATATCCAAAAATAAAAATTTCAACTGTCCCCTCTTCCTGCTTTTAACTCCTCCAACCTGGGGAGGGTTTTAATGACAGTAGATCCCACATGCTTTTACCAGCTTTACTAAAGAATTTCACATTTTTCCCCCTCCTATCATCTCATACTAAGACTCTTCACCTTCCTGAGTGATGACCCATCACCCTTGTATCATCACCAGGCCGGGGTACCATCACAGGCACCACAACGCCCTTGCATCCTCCTTCCTGCCCCAAGGCTGGTTCCTGCCCCGAGGACCTGATTGCAGACACCCGCTAACACAGCTCTCCTCCAGCCAGCCTCACTGATCCCAGATGGTGGGAAAGTCCCACATCCCCCCTCAAGTGGATATCCATCTAGTTAGCTTAAAATCATCTCTGCCAAGTACTGATTAGTGCATAACTATGACAGCCTGGAGTTTAACATGCATTCTAAAACTTGCCTAAAAGAAGTGGCTAGGCCAAGCAGAGCTGTGTGTTGCCATAGCTACAGTGCTGTTATTACTCAAACTGTTTAGTTTAAAGTTAGCAACACTGTCCCCGGCAGCTCCAGGCCCACCTGTAACTGCTGCAGAGACAGGCAGGCTGATTATTCAGAACACACAGGTCTCCCACAACGAGTAATTGTCACAGGGTCTACAGAAATACACAGTTCAGTACCTCCTTTCCTCCCCACCCAGCTGCCAAAGCAGCAGGCATTTCCTTACAAACGCCCTACTGAATTTCTAAAGATGGTGTGCATGTATAAATAGAAGTGGTTTGGAATGATGAGATCGCAGGGAGCAAAATTGTCTCACTTCAATTTGAAACACTGAAGAGCAATAGTCTAACTTAAGGTCAGAGATCTGAGTTCCAATTTTCTTCCAAACTATAGAAGAGATACTCAAGAATGAGTATCTTACAAACTTGCAAAATAACTAGAAATCTTGAGAGGATATTTTGCAAAAGCAGAGCAAGGCAGCTCATTCCCAAGGGTCAGAAGAAGTTAGCTGTCTATCTTTCATTATGGAAAACTACTTGATCACGCCCAGGGTTATTTTTGTAACCTGTAACACCCATTTAAGGTAATTATCTGGTCCACAGGCCTAGGTCCCTTTTACTCTTATTGATTAATTCCACCCATCTTCAAAAACGATATTTAAATTCTTACTTGAAAAAAAAATAAAAGCACTTTTCTGGAAGTGTTCATTAAATCAAAGGGTTTTCCTTATTTGGAAACACCTTATATTTCCATAGAATCTTGAAAGATTAGTAGTACAGTTTACAGTCAATTATGTAGTGGCATAAAGAGAATCTGTTAGATCCATGTGTTCAAACACATCACTTTCTATGCCATCACAATGCATGAATCAGAGAGATCCAGACAGCGACTAGTCCTGCTCATCAACACTATTCCCAACACTGCAAAATCTATTAGGAGAACCAAGTAAATGTTTCAGTGTCCTAGCCACGAACTTCCCATTTCATTGGCCAGTAATTTTCTCTTTGATCCAACAGCAGTGTATAAACCCAAATCTTCCCTGCAAGCTCCATTATGGCAAACAACCATACTCTCTAAAGAATACCATCGGGGATGCTAATATTTAAAAAAAATAAGTGAGAGGGGAAGTCTTTCTGAAAACACAGAGCTGGAACTGCTGATCATTACAAAGTTCAGAACCTCCAAACCTAAAAATCTGTGCAGCACAAATGGCACTGGCTGAAAAGTGGTCCCATGTTGCACTAGCAGGGATGGATGCACCTCCCAGCTGTACTCCTGCAGATCCACGTCTCTTCCCTCAGCCCTTTTGTGTTTAAAGCTACAATCCCCTATTCATTCTCCCCATACACATTTGCATGACATGTTTTGTAATACAGGATGCTGAAACATAGACAATATTTACACAGTTTTTATTCCTGCCTCTACAGAACAGGAGCTGATAAGCTACTTTTCATTTCAGGTTTTGTTACTTCTAATTTCACACAGTGCAGATAAAACTAATCTATATGTCATGCAAGGAGCTAGGTCAGATAACAAGGAAAACCATTAGCTATTCCAGTGACAGCATTATGCAAGTATTTGATGATGCATGTTATTGCCTCAGCCAGGCTCCTGCCAGACTGTTTCAGGTGACCTGTGTTAAAGGCACCAAAGATTTAGGGAGGATCTGCACTAGAATGTACAGAAAACCTACGGCAGTGATTATCTTGCTAGTTAAGGACACTTCTTCCTCAAGAGGTAAGCATGATGGAGCCAAGAAACCAGGCCCAGAAAGGGTAATACAACCTCTTATCCGGAAACTCCCAGAAACTGAAGTGAAAGAAGGTACAGTCACCACATTCTCAGCTCAGGTTCACTATGTCATGCTCGGTATCACAGGGCAGGTCTTTGAACGGCAAGAACCAAATTACTACTTTTCACTCACTAAGCCTGGATGTTCCAGCTTTGCCTCAAGAGAATTTTCTAGCTTGTCGTAAGTCTCAGAGTGGCACACAACCAGAAACAGTTTGATATCTAAGCAATCCCATGTCCACCTTTTAAGAACCTTCTTCCTACTTTAATTTCAAGACATTCGCACTTACAAATTTCATTCTTAACTTTTAAAAATATTTTTAAATACTCGTATCTTTTTAATCACACTATCATCAGCACTCTATGCTCAAATTCCAGCAGCAGCAGCTACACATTCGCTACACTGCATGCTCCAGTAATTTTTTGGAAACAGAATTTTTACTGTTTTTACAATGTCTACCAAAGGAGACTTGGCACTCTTTCAATGCACACCTCAATCTTTTATTATCAGTGGGCCTCTGGTAGCGTCTACGTTAATTTGAACGGCAAACTCCTCCATGACAGTCAATTCTAGACAGGGATAAAGCAGACAAACTGCACTGGACAGCAAACACATGGGAGCAGGGAAACAGTCATGACAGACTGCTTGACACTGCAAAGCCAGGCTGCTTCTGACCACTGTTAGTGTGACAAAAAGGTTGAAATACAGAGGGCAGCAGATACTGCTGAGAGCCAGGAAGCAGGAACCACTGCTTTATCCTGTTCTTTTGCTGCGGCCAGCACTGCTGGCCCACTCTTACCTGTCCTTTCTACCTCTTTCCTCTCCTCATCCCCAGCACAAACCACCAAGTCCTGATCCATCTCTGTTTTGTCCCGGGACATCAGGAAAGAGCCCCAAATGACAGCATCTTGAACAGCAGGATTCAGGTACTGTCTCTACTCCCCAGCCTGGTCTCTCAATGCTTTCTTTTTATCCTTTTTCTTTTTTCTTTCCCTGTACCTTATCCTTTTCTAAAGAAGTCCACACCAAAACTCAAAGTGGTTCTAACACACCACTTGCTTGCCATCCCACTGTCCATCCTGCTCATCTTCTCCATTATGTTGTGGCTACCTATTCCAATTGGTCTGCAAACCACTCGGAGCAGACATGTAATATTAAGGTTTTGTGCACTAAATAGACTATCATTTCACAATTCCAATAAAAACGCTGCTGCTATTAGATTTCATGTAAGCATATACATATAAAAGTGTATATTTATATTTGTTTTAGCTGAAATGCAAAGACAATATTAGTAGAGAAGCTTTTAAATCTGTGTTCTTAATAGCGGTTTTGGTTTTCTAGACTACCTTCCTTTTCCGATTCAGATCAGCCTTTCCCTTTTTGCCCACAAAGACAGTATTAACTTGGAGTTCAAGTGGTAATGATTTCTAAGAAGCACAAAGAAGGCCCTGGAAGTGATCTTCAAGAATGGCACCTTTGACTTCATTAATGGTCTCCTGATATTCAGGCATTAGCATTTATTTAAGTAAGTGTTGTTATGCTACACAGGCTGCTGGTGGTTGTCAGCTCTTGGGAAGGTTAGCACTGCTGTTGTGATAGGGTTATGCTAAAGGTGGCCGCATTTGTTGACAAGTTTGTTATTTCAAGCACTCTCATTAAAATATATTAGCTAAAACCAATCCAAGAGTAGCATTCTAACACAAATATTCCTTTGTGAAGTATGTTTCTATAACCATCTGTATTTCTGTCCTGCCATACATTACATATGGGACTGATAATGCCAACTGAATCCCTCCATGATGCCTGAGCAGGAAAGAGCAAAGGCTGTCAGGGCACTTTTTGACTGGCAGACAACTATGAAAGGGAACTGAGCTCTGAGCAAGCACCAATTACTGCAATGAAGACTTTAACTCTCAAAACACAATCAAACAGGATGATCTTGACAGACAATTAGGAATCCTGCCCTTTAATCAACCCTGATCTTCCAATCAATGCAAGAACTAGGCCAAAACAATCATCACAATATGCTTGCTATCAACAGTTATAGGGAAGAGACCAGTTTCAGACAGATAATCTCTCCTATTCTCAATGAAACAAAATACTTGACAAATAATCCACAGTGACAATTTAGAAGCTCACTGTATGTCTCATGTTAACTGCTGAGGTATAGTCTTTTGCTGACCAGAGATAATCCACTTCCAGGGCAGTCAGTCACACAATGAAATTATGGGTTCTTAAGAACAAACTGAAGGCAACCAGGATAGCACAAAGGTTTTTCCGCGGCCATGCTAGAGAGAAACTTGGCTTCCACAGCCACTCCACTAGTGATAGTAGACCTAATACATCTTTGCAATAATTGGAGAAAGGTATAAATTGTGAGGCAGACACTTCAATTAGTTTTTGTAGTTGCATATTATCATCTAAAGGAGCTTGATGATCTAGATCATCCAGTCTGACCATCTCACCTTTCCACGCTGGTGACATCTGGGTAATTTTCTTCAGTCTCCTTTAAGTCATGATTACATGGGAGTCTGTGGTTTAATTAATAACAACAATAGCAAAAAAAAACTCTATTACTTCCAGGGGAAAAAAACCCACAACCCTGCAGAACTTAAACACACGAAACATTAGCCAAAACATTGAAATGTATTTTGGAACTTGGCATTTTGGAGAAGAAGCTGTCAGTATTTCCCTACTCTGCTTCACAAGGTAACCTGCAGAAAGTCAGCCAAGTAATATTAACAGAATCTGTCCCAAAGCTTTAAATAAATTAATCAGCACGTTATAGACTCCACTCTCCCAGGGCTGACAGTGACCAGTGCTGCAAGCATACAGCATTACCCTCATCCATGACCAGGCCTTGGGCAGCACAGCCATTAACTGAACAGCACTTCACTTTTCATAAAGCTGCAACCTGCTTTTCTCCAATTGAAGTCCAGTAAACCATTCTGAGGTAAGGAAATCCTGATAAAGTCTGTTTTACAAGCATGAATTTTCTTTTATTCCATTTCATAGGTTACTCACATTCCCACCTGGTTTTTCATAAGCATCTCACAAACACAAATTGTTCGTGTATTCTGTACTTCAGTGTGTTGTGAGTGTACTACAAAGCTTGTTCTTTACAACAGGTATACAGACTGTTGCATCACACTGTTTATATTGCGGTAAGTGCGTTTAATCCAACCATCTTCTTAGATCCATTAATTTTTTAAATGTTCAAAGGACATATATGTATGAAACAGTTACAGTGTGTAATTTTCATCTCCTTAACTAGAGTCACATGCCAGTGTGGCCATAAACTTCATATATGGGGTCAGTGGTGGGTTTACTCATTCTGAACCATTATTTCATTATAGTTTCACTTTCTGCATTACATTCATGATGAAATACTAGCTGAATTAACACCACTGACCTGCAGGTATCTCCAAAAGCATTCATAAGGTAGTTTAAATAAGTATGGTTACAATAAAGCTAAGGAGGACAAGGATTTTCGTCGCAGCACTGGTATGAATGATGCACTCCAATGCCAAGATGTACTCAGAGAAACAGCATGCCAACTGAAACAGGAGTGAGAAGTCAGGGATGGCATTTGTACTGGTGCCTATCCTATTTAGAGTATCCTGAATTAGGATATTTGATATACAATTAGTTAAGTTACATTTTGAATAAGACTAAGTTAAATCATTAGAGTTAAAAGGACAAAACTGAACCCTGCTGATTGGGATGAGCTTCAAATCAACCTCGGACTTTACATGTTACCTGAAACTGTTAGATAAAATTGTTCTCTCTTTTGAACTCATAAAACCCTTCAAATCTCTTGCCTCACTTTTTTAGATCTACAACACCCATGAAAAAGCACTAAATGCAGTAAAAGCTCTAGAAAAACATGATCTGGCCCTTTTTAAATATGATCAAAATTAAATTACCAGTTCAAATTGGCAACAATAAATGATATCTGGCATCTGCCACTTAGTAGCCTGTGATATATACCAGTAGTTTTAGTATCATCCTAGACTGAAATGTGCCAAAAAAAATGCTTCACAAATGGCAGTTCTTCTTGTCTTCCAGTACTCCAGTCTTTTACCTGTGTTAAAGCCCTCACTAGAACATGAAATTGCAAAACCCCCTTTTCCAGAAACAAACAAATCCCAGGACTTCAACTAAAAAAAAATCAGAGTTACAAGTGTTAATAAAATGTCCACATCTCAGGCTGTTAAAAAGCACAATTTGGTATTTTCCTTTCCCCCTCTTTTTCCCTTAGACCTACATGTATGTATCTACACATAAAAATGTGCGTCAGTTTCTTTGTTTTTTTAACTAGAGTTAATGCAAAAAGAATGCAAACATGAACTCACCAGTTACTCATTGTGTGTTTTCACCTGCAACTTGGAAAAAAGCTTTCCAGTCAGTTTACCTGTGCACAGAAATAAAGCCAAAAGATTTTATGCTGCAAGCCCAATTCAGTGCAAAGTGTGTGTGAGGGTACGCTAAAGGAAAATTAATTCTCTATGTCATTGAAAAGGTAGAGAATAAAAACCATTCTGGTTCATATGAAAATCTATTAGAAATAATACTTCTCCAACTACACATATCTATCGTGCAAGACAAATATATATGTAGTGATCCATCTCTCACATTCCTGCCCATTTTTTTCTTACATTTACAGAAAAGAAATAATTTTCTTCTGATAGAGATTTATTACTCTAGTCATTCAAAAATGCAGCAAACATTTTTTAAAAGTTCTTTAAAATTAAAAAAAAGTTGAGTTGTGATGATGGAAAAACAGCATGTCAGGGAAAGATTTAACTGTGCCTTGGCTAATTTGGGGGGGGTACTTTTTTAAAGAAAAATATACAAATTGTCTTTATTCTGTACATCTATGCTTAAAAAGGCAAAGAGAAAATGTTTCTATTTCTTCAGCCTTCTCTTTAAAAAAAACATTCAAAAGATGTTTAAGCATGGTATCACAAAACCCCACTTTAAAAAGTTAAGTATGCTTAATAGGACAAGCTCTTGCCACTACAGAAAGGAACACCCTACGTATTTCTTTTTATGTTAATATATCATATATATATATATGAGCAAGCTATGAAGGCAGCATATAAACATGATAGCATAGATAAAGCAAGAATATATATGTCTATGTGCTATGCTCATATCACCACTCTCAAAGAAGCACTTACTGAAAGGTCATTACTCAAATATTAAGAGCAACTGAAACAAAAATTCTTCAATTGCAGAACCATTTTAAGGAAGCGCACAGTAAGAAATTCTGTTCATCTCCCATATCCTTATTTTGCCACAAACAGGTGCTGAGAGAGGGAGAGCAGTTCCACTTGTTCTAACGTGTAATCCACTTGCCAGACATGAGAAGAGCCAAAAACTCTCTACTAATCATTTTGGCTGAGTGTTTCAAACAGGAATCAGCTTACACAAGCTCACCGGTGCTGAAAGAGCTGGAAGCACTCCCCAGCTGCCTCTGAAACAGGTGACTCTCAAGATGAGAGAGGCTTCCATGCAAGTGATGCAAAGCCATTCTTGGCACATTACACACATACAAGAGCATCACCACTACTATCATGTAGATATTAAGTTCACATTGATTAGCACATATGCCATGTCTGGCTGAAGCACAGCATGCTTCATGAGAGCATCTTCTCAGCTCCCCAGCCTGCACTCCTGACTGCCTCCACCGAAGAGCTCAAGTCTAAAGGTCAGCACACTGAACTTCCCTTGGAACAGAGCAGGACACAGACATTAAGAGCCCAAACACCACGTTACAATGTCCCTACAATATCAGAAACCCTTCCGTGTAACAAGAAGGACTCTTCACTACCAGAGTCACTGGTCTGAAAAAGCATTTTGCAAAGTCTTCTCCTTCCTAATCCTTCCATCACAATTTTCTGGATACTCCTGAAGTCCTTGCATTCCCCCCTGTATTCCAAGAACAAACCCCAGGATCAGAAAAAACTAACCCTTCATAAGGAGCACATGGCTCTTGAAAGAGTATTCATTCTGGTCAGGTTGCAGCAGTTCCTTTTCTTCTTTGTTTTGGTTTTATTTTTCATTAAAAAACAGTATATAGACATGTAAACCACTTTTTTGAACTCATTTCTTGCTGGAAAAGTTAAAATTCCTTCTTTTAAAAACAATTCCAGTTTCTCCTCATGAACAAAAATGCTGTCTAGCATGTACATTTGCTAGTAATTTCTAATTATATAATTATTTCATTTGATAAGGCCTATTGAATTTTAACAGTAATTAATACATCATGTTTGATGTTTCACATACCAAAGACCTTCTACCCTACCATAAGGAAAACTCTAGTTTCTTTTACCAAACTTCCATCAGCAGCCCATTTAACCATAAGAAAGTTCTTAGAAACTGAAAAAGGCATATATATTGCCACTCAAGTCCAATATACTCTTCAGACAAATCTTCTAGAAGCCTATCAAGTGAGCATCCCTATAAATTTTAGATATGTTTGCAAATTAAAAATTTGGGAATCACCATGAAAAAAGATTGCAAAGACAGAAAACAGTCCTTTTATGGATCAAGCCTCGTTAGGACTAGAAAACTGACACTGAATGGAACAGATGAGAAGCAGCAATGTTGTGGAAGGAACACAGCTGCCCTATGAAATAGACAGGAGAAATGAGGAAGTTAGAGGCATACAGTCATCCAGCCAATTCTAACTTTACTTAGAAAATTCTTGTACCTAAGTACCTTTTATTTTGATACAGATTTATGTGAGAGTTACATCAGCCTTTATACTTCTCACCATTTATATAAAGATTTATCAATCTTAGACTACAATTTAATAGCACAAAACATAAGGTAACTTTACTCCACTAAATGAAGAGATAAAACACAGAACTTGGTTTCACCCCCTCCCTTCAAAGTGTCACTAACTCAACCACAGTACCTTACACACCAAAAATCTCAAATTAGTTTGCACACTTCAAGTGCCACCCATCTTGTAGAAAAGCCTTCTACAGGCAAGAACCTGGCCTGATAGAAATTACACATGAAAAAGTCTTAAGAATTCAAGAGCAAAAAAACCTGAGCCTCTTAAAAGTGTATTTTATTGTAGACAGAACACACTCAGGTTTACAATACTGGTCCAGAACCCTACAGCATGTTCTATAGAGGTGTTGATTTTTATTTGCCAAGGTTTTCATTACCAGTACTCGTCATCCCACAAACATTAGGACAGGCACACACAGACTTTTGGTGGAGTTGGTGATTCACCACCACATACATACTTTCCACCTAAGAAATGTTTGTTGGTGGGGCCCCTGTGACTCACCTCCAATGCAATTTCTTCCTCATCGTGGTCCCTTGGTGGGGTGTTGGTGACTTATTAACGAACAGCCCATCATCGGAACTCGAGCACTCTGCCAGATGACTGCATAGTGACTTCTGCTTGCTGAGGGAATTTAAAGTGTTCTTCCACACCCGTCTGTATTAGTATATAGCATTCACTACTGTATAGTAGGTGAGCTCTGAGGACAGAGCTGTTCCACTATTATTCTCATGAGCCTGATTCTTCCCAGTTTTGCCTTGTCCTACTATTACATTGGAACCATAGGGTGAGGTAACTACAGAACTACAACAAAACGGACACTTCAGATAACTAACAGCACTGTGAAGTCACTTCTAGGCAGCCCACTGAGCTGAACCCCAGCACTCAGGAACAGAGTATCTTAGCTATAACAGTACAATGTTAATTATCCTCACTAGAGGTCCAGTAGTACACATTTTGTGCTCAGCAACTATAGACTTAACCCCAACAGAGAGATGTCTTAATTGTCTATCAGGGAATAACTCTATTATTAAACAATAGAAAGGGATCTTGAAGAAGAAGCTAGGAATTTATAAACAAATAAAATCACAAACCCACAAAAACAAAAGCAACCAACCAATCAAAGAAAAGCACCAAAAAAACCCACACAAAAACCCCACAGCAAAGTCCTAAAAAGTTCTGTCCTGAAAGAAAACCAGAAATAACTCTGAAGACGCAGAAGCATAGAGCATACACAAAGGAAGACTTGAAAACATTGAAATCCAACAAGTGCTGATCATGCATATTTGCACATAACAAGAATTATACTGTTTGTAACTAATATTGAAGCTGTTATAGAGGGTGTTCCTCACTACCCCACTCTCCACCCCCAAGATCCAAGTCTTGTGATTGTTCATATTTTTGCTAGTCAGTTGAAGATATAAAAGACGTCAAAAGCTCCAGAAAGGAACAGAAAAATAGGCCTGTAGTCACAGTTAGCTGTATGTACAGGGAAGATTTTTCAGATTACTTTTAGGACTCTAAATTATTAGAGATTACAATTCTCCTTTGGTATCCTGTCACAAGCTTTCCACATGGCCTTCATATAGAACAAATAATTTAAAGTACAGGTATTCGCTATTTCGAGACTTTCAAATAATACTTTTAACTTACTTTTTATGTATGTCATTATCTATGACACACTCTCTTTTTTTCACCTGTGGAAATGAGACTATAAATCAGCTCTCCAGCACCCTATTCTACATTCTGCTCTACTTGAGGTTACAGCCATCAGTGCTCTTCTTGTTCCTTGCTCATCTATGCCATTAAAAAGAAATTTAAACAGGTAGCATAGTCTGTGCTCCTGACAGTGGTGGAGAGTTACATCCCATGCAAAGACTTAACCAAAAAAAAAAAAAAAACAAAAAAAAAGTTATGTCATATTTCTTTGGTTGTGGTCCTCCCTATGAGCTGTAGTGAGAAATTGATGCTATTTAAACTTGATTGTTTCTTTTCCATCATCTGCCAACCATTCACAGCTTAGATTAGCAATTACTTCTGCACACATATATAAAAACATCTCTACTGCTCTGAAATGCTAAAACTCTCTTAAAAGCTTCTTTTTTTTCCAAAAAGTAGGCCACCCTGCAAAAGCAAAGAAATTCATGCTGTGTGCAGAAGTTCCCATATCTTACTTCCATGACATTTGGAAAGATAATTTATTCATAAGTAGCTCATGTATTTCCTATTACTGCTAATTTATTTTCTCATTATGTTTGCACCTATATACTCAAAATAACTGATCTACAAATTAAAAAGAGGCATAGGAATAGCAACATGATTATGCAGTTTGCTGCACATCACCTTATCGCTCTGAAACAGGAGAATGCACAGGCATATAGGAAGGGAGCATTTCTGTGGGTGTTTTTGCATGTTTTGTGTATTGTGATCATGATATGTAGATCCTTATAAACAGATGAGAATCCCTGTAACTAGTTTGCTCTTCCAAATCACTAGAAGCAACCATTACACCTTGAAGAGTAAATGTGTCAGTGACTGCAGACAACAGAAGAGTTGAAAGAAGTATGACCACAGTTAAATAAAAACCAACAACTCACTCACCTCTCTAACTGTAATAGGCTGCAACTGGAAAAAATGCCAAAAAAAAATTGTCCATAGGAACCTGAGCAAGAGCTTGCATAACCTACTGTCTCCAAAAATAAATCATAGCCAGCGTTTCTGTGCAGACCCTTTGACTCAAGTTGGGATCTAATGGAAAAGGATGAATAAAACAAATAACTACCTCAAGTGTAATAAGGAAGGAGGCTATAAATTCTCACCCCATTACTCAAACCTCATCAGGATGTGAGCCCATAGCTTCCCCCAACTCATGCCAGAATGGATGTGGTTTTCCACATGTGTAGATGAGGAAAACCTCAATGCTGTTAGTCCGTCCCATAAAAATACATTTTGTTTATATTCAGATTCAAGGCATAGGACTGAAGAGGCTGCATTCATACAGGATACATTTGTCTCCAGATGGAGGTGGAGGCAGCACGGCTTTACCTCCAAGCCTGTCGAGATATCTCCTTCCACCCTGCCGCCATCAGCAGGCACAGTAACAGCACAGAGCCGGGGAAAGTGAGTGAGGCCTTCTGACACAACAGTGCGTACTCACAACCCACAGGAAACTGACAGCACACCGCAATCCTGGATGCTACTGCCACTTCAGATGCTGCAGATTATGCTTTCCAGAATGCAACCACTGCCTGCACAAACCTTTTTACATAGAGAGCCCTAGGTATGTGCAGCATGGCACATGATCAAATGCAAAACCGCAACAAACAAATATCCTCAGAACATTACAAGTCTCTCCCTAGATGGTACTAAAAAAGCTATGCTTCATCTGCATATATTCTAGTGCCAAACATATACAGAAAAAAAACAAAAAAAACACCTCAGCCTGTAATACCTGTATACTTCACAGAAGAAAAACTTACAACGGACAACATATATACTGTATATATGCATAGCCCACAAAGCAAGAAGTCCAAGGTCATACAGCATCCTTTTTCCCCTGCTATCCAATTACTCAATTTCCAGAGTCCTAATTCATTTACGAAACTTGCCCAATTTTAACCAACATTTTAAACTATCACTAATTATTGCTTCTGCAACTTTTACAATATTGGATTCTGAAAGCAAAAATGAGACACAAGGACAAATTCAAGAAAAGATAAACTAGCACTATTTTAGGAGTTAATAATCAAATGCACCTAAATAGTCTTACTAGCGATTTACCATGTATAAAATTAAAGGTCTACACAATTTGGACTTCTTCACAAATATGAAATATCAAAAGCTTGAAAAAATAATTCTAAATTATGAAATGCAGTTATATACTTTGTAAATGCCCCTGCCACTGAATATAACAACCAGTATTTGTTTTTAATTGGCCTTATTCCATTTCCATCTAGTTATTTCATATTTTGTACCTAGATAAACTTTTTGGGCCAGAATTCCTTAGCCTTAGAATTACACAAGCATGTCCATGAAGCATAAGAGCATTTACCATTCACTAAATGTAGAATCAGGCTATATAGACACTACAGAAAGTAGCCCTGTATCACCCATTAACTTCGTTTTCATAGCTTTACCCAATCTATCTTTTGTTATGACAACTGCAAAAATCAGCCCATTACTCAGCCCTCTCCTCCCTGCTCAGCATTTTGTCCCTGCTGCCTTTTGCACACATCCATTCACACATGCCCTGTTACACTGGCCAAATCTGAAGATCTATATTAGTTGTGGTAAGTATTTTCTCACCCCGCCCCCCCCCCACCCCCCATCAGGCTCACAGCACTTTCCTCTTCAGAATTACTAGTACTAGAGTTCACATCCTCAGTATCATTTGTTTAAGCTACTGCACTCTCCCCTTAGCTGCTTTTCTTTGTCTAATCTGGCCCATGTCACTAAAAACTGCCTTCTCTTGCTCTAGCAGAAGTCTGAGGTTGATCACGCTCCCCTTATTACACATCTCCATGTTGTCTTCATCCAGGTCTTCTCCCCTGCATTTGGCCTCTGGCTACTGGGTGGTTTCAGTCATTAGGAGCCTCTAAATAACTGGCTAAAGCACCCAATACCCTGTCATGATAAAGTGGAACCAATGGAGCCATCTTTTCTTAGCTTGAGAGCTCAGGCAATAGGAGTAATTATTTCAATAAGCTGGAAGAATAACATGGGAAGGATTTTACATTAGAAAACACAGAGTAACTAAAGGATAGAACAGGGTAAGGAGAAGAACCCTCACAGAAACACCAATTATTCCCTCCCTTTAGGCAGAGGCTCAGAGTGTGACCTTGTACCAGTACAACTGGGAAATGCAACTTCCAGAAGTGTTTAACCACATTGTAGGCAGTTACATTTCCTAACAACTGCATAAACTAAATGGGGAATTTCAGAGTCACATTTTAAAATAACTCAAAATGTTTCAGCATATTCATTAGACAGCTGTGTAAATTCTGTCTCCTGCCATTCTTCTGATCACTCCAACAGGAAATGCCACTCTGTTAGCTGGCACTTCTGCAAAACAAATGTGATATTGTATCGACAGCAGACTAGTCAGTGCAAACCTCTGAGTCAGTGCTTTTTGGCAGTTTCAACAGCTGCCTCAGGAACAGGGCAGTAAGGAAGCAAACCAAACATAAAAACCTTTAAATCCTTTCTCTGCAGTTAAGATAATCTACTTCCAGCAAAACCAGGGCTTTATCCAAAGAGTTTTCAAAGATGGTCTGACAGACTTTGGTGCCTACAATATTAAGATCTTCACATGGATGCAGATATATACAACATTTTAAGTGCAAGAACAAAGAATTCTATTCCAAAACACATATATCCACATTTAATGCTTCTGCCTGCAAGAATTTCAAGAAAAACATATGGAATTATGCATACTTGAAAATTTGTCTAAAATTTTATGTTTTACATTATTCTTTCTTATTTCTACACACTTTGTAAGCCACCTCCCAATGCTGGATAGTCTTCCAAGTACAGTTAATTCACTACATGCTAATAGAGGCACCTTTAAGACTTGAAAAATACAGCCAACAAAATCTGTAAAGCAGAGTTAGAATGTTTTTGCTTCCTTCTAAACAAATCATACTTAAGAAGCAAAACTTGGTAGGCAAGTTAAATATTCACATAGCATTTAAACATTTAGAAGACTTGCACACAGAGATTCGTGAACCTCCGGGCAGCAAGCCTTTCACAATGGAATTGGCATGAACATAAAATACAATGTAAGTAACTGTAACAAAATGGCAAATCACAAACAAGCCAGCCTTTCATGTGTCCTCTCGGTGTTCACCAATTGCACTTCATCCCTGTTGTTAGATATGATGCATACAGAATGTGCATGTGATTCAAAGCCAAGGAAAATCTCTCTGGGTTTCTGCAGTAAACCTGAGTTTCAAAGATTATAAAAAGGTAAGTAATGGGAATAACATCACAATTCATTTATTAGTTATTATCTGTCATAAATTGTTATCTTCCTACATAAAGTTGACAAAAAACCCATTTAAAATACAGAAATAAATACTGATAAATGCCAATAAGAGATCAGACTCCACAGACCTTGGTTCTCTTGAAAGCCAGAAAGAAGCTATCCTCCATAGCCAGATTTACTGGAGTACAACGACAACATTCAATATTTTTTGTAGAACTGTTAGAAATTTTAAATTAAAAATTCTAAGAAAGTTAGAAAACTAGTTAAATAAAAAGGTAAATAAACATAGTGGCAACAATACTGCCAGAATTATTTCGATTTCATTTCAAAACCAGAAAGAATTCGAAACGTGGTAAGTAAACTGTACAATCCATGTTTCTCTTCAACCATCAAACATAGGCCCAAAGAGATTAACTTTCTTGGCTAGGTCTACGATTACCAAACAGCCTTCTGAACAATACATCACATAATCCAGGAGTTTCTGCATTACAGCTGCACCTACATTTTGAAAAGTCTTGAACACTGAGACTGCGCTTTCTCAGGTACAGTTCCAACCTCTTTTCAGCCATGGTGGACCACGACAGTAGACAGCACACTTCACCCAGGCAGTGCCGGTGGTCACATGGGCACAGTGAAGAGGACAAATCCCTGAGCTAGACACAGCTGCACCAGAATCCACTGCCCAATGCACTCCCAGAGAGGGTGGAAAAACAACAGACACCCTGCCTCTACCTTGAGGGTTGTTATTGTTAATATATTCCTGCAGGAGTGGAAATTTCCTGCAACAATGAATGTTGATCATCAGAAGACTGTGGTCAAAACATGCTTACAGTCTCGAACCTGATCCATATTTCAGGTAGTTGTGTTTTACAGAAATTAAAGGCCAGTCCAGGCACTCAGATTTCTTATTCTCTCAATATAACTGTGTGTGGTCTCAGAGCATCACTCTAACTTAAATGAACCCCTTGTCCTCATTAAGTAAGAAGGAGAGATATTGCCCAAACGTCTCAAGTTCTTAGTTCTACCACCTCTTTTAAGACTGCATTTTCTCCTCATTTTAGCAACTTCAGCTTCCCACTGCACTATTATCCTGACATCAGACTGAGTGAATGCAAAAAAAGCCTATTTGAAGTTTCTGAGCAGAGATAATTGAAGTTGCACCAAGCACCACAATTTAGTTCCTGCCTCAGACATATGGTTTTTGCATGTCTCAATAAATGAGCCATTAGTTAGACATAACTATAAATTGAAAAGTTGATAATCTTACACATTAATAGTAAATGAAATAACATGACATTTTACTATCCCACTAGAACTAAATATACAGATGAAATCTTTAACTACTCATCATCCATGAAGGCACACTGGGCTGTGAAGGATCTCAATAGAAGTACCCACTTTCCATGCAAAGACTGTGTTATATGGGGCTACAGATGTTAGAAGTGCCAGTATTTTGGCTTTTGGTCTCCAAATAACAGCAGATGTCACCACACCAGAAATATTTTGATGAGACATGGGGTAAGAAATATATTAGTCAGCTGTTTTGGGTGCATAGGCATGCAGAATAGATTGATTTCTAGAGGCTCAAAACACTTGCAGATCTGCAGTTAAAACTTCAGTTTCCATGCTCAGAGCCTTAAACAGAGTCAGGAGTGCTTCTGCCATCTGTGATGCATTCAAAGAAGTGCTCAAGACCATTAAGGTGTAAATCTCATCCCTCTACAGCTTCAGTGGCTACCTCCACACTGTGACCCAAGAATTTCCATATGGTAAGACTACAAGGCAGGTTTCATTACTGCCAGTCCTTTTTACTGCTTTTCCCTAATTTTATTATTAAATACATCATATACCTTTCACTTCTTAGACCACAGGCTCTAAACACTTAAAGCCTGTGCCTAAGGGTCACATCCTAATTTTCATTCACTCTGTGCTTATTTTGTCTAAGTGATAAGTGATAGGGGGATCACAGAAGGAGATGGAAATCTCACATGGAAAAGTCTAACTTAAATAGTTCTCCAACTCAGCAGTTCGTAGAAAATGTGGTATTTGAATCAAAGGGCATACCAGACTTCTCAATTACCTTACTTCGAAGTAAAAGCAAGTAAGGCACTGACATTTATGATTGACAGGAAAGAAGATACTGTGATGCTTGTATTACAGTGTGGGATCACAGCTCTGCTAAGCTTACCTGCTTCTATTAAACCTCCAATCATCTAGTAAAGCTGAGAGCTGCAAGGAGGACCATCAGCACACTTTGGCATCATAGAGGTTTCTCCTCTTTCTGTGATATGCTGTATACCTTCTTTCCTAAAGCTTGAATAAACCCAAGAAATACTGTTCATGCATTAATCTTGGAATTTACATAGGTCATTTGTATTTAGGAAGCCCTTTGATCAAACTCAAACTAAAAAAATATCCTCCTTATACTGCTGCTCTTTCAAAAGATGTACGTGTCATTTAAAAAGCTGTGTTTCCAAAACATACAACAATTACATAATTTCAACTTCCATTTTTACTACATAAACTTCTGGTTCCTGTTGTGGACTTGAATTATCCTCATTTTACTACAAATATTTGTTTCCTTTAGTATCTCCAGCCTGTCTTAAAAAAAGGGAAGCTTTCACAGCTGTCCACCAGCCTTCAAATGCTCTAAAGAAACATAAGTGGCAATCTATTTAAGGAACTGCTTTTCTAACACCAGACAGAGGTACTTTGACTTTGGGTAGAATGCAAAATTGCTGCTCAAGCCACTGAAAGAAGAGTTTGGATGACAAACCAAAACCAACAGTGACGTACCACAATCTTTTCCTATTTACACTGGACAAAGAGAGAGCATTGGATGCTGACCAAGCAAATGTAAAAAGAGTTCTTTTTTTCTAGCAACTTTCCAATTCCAACTTTCAACTTCTATCCAAGTCTCCCATCCTCTTTCCTGCAATTAACTGTTCTGAACAATGTGGTACCTGCTGGGATTTTTTTCCCCTCTCTGGTCCTCATCTTTTAAGACAAACTCCTCAAATGAAAACATTCCACCACATGAAGGTTCATAGCTGCTATTCTCCACTCCTCTTCTACTGAAGTGTCCATCTCTTCCTTGCACAGGCGGCAAAAACAAAAGCTGCTGAATTTCTCTGTATACTGCTATTTATCCTTCCATAAATCAGGCCTGTGACTTACATTATTTCTGATATTGTTGCATTTACTGAAGCCTAAAGAATATTTGCAGGCCGCTCCTTGTGCCAATTCAATACTCTGCTTACCCTTTCCATGGCTAGAGCATTTTCCACCCTTCCCCACAACAGCTGCATCCCTCCATTTTGTGGGATATAGGATATGCACATTTGCCTGTGTGACTTTCAGAACCTGATGCTGCAGTGCCACCCCTGGATGTCAGTTTTTTGCAGGCAGGTTTTTGTCATTCCCTCTCCTCCTAAGCAAAGTTGCACAATACATATATTCAGAAGAGTACACAAGAGTAAAGAAGAAACCTGGTCTTACTTGTGAAATACAGACAAAGGAGGCCTTCAGTGAAGCTGAAAGGGCAAAGTTTATGGGATATACAGAGCATGAGGAATGGATACTGGAGAAATTAAGAATGTTTTGTAGGCTCTTAGGTGGTCTGACTTTTTTCCATCTTCATATTCTCCAAAATTCAACTTTCCAATGAATTCACTTATTTTCTAGGCTCATTCACAGCTCTCAGTAATTACATAAGTACATTTGTGCTTGAGATTATTTTAATTTTGAGCTTCTTGCCAAATTTCATTGTGGGTAAACACCTTTGAGCACCTAGAGCCAAATTTGTGTTAAGTATAATATTTCTTGCTCCCCTTTCTTTCCTGGAGTGCTTCCATGTGCTCATACACAACTGCTACGCTCCACTTAACTGATGACTGATGTTTTTCACACCCATACACATTTTCTTCTGAGATGTACTGTGGCCAGCTCTAAATTCCTATTGCTATGTAACATACTGAAATTTTAGCAACTGCTGCTGTAGTACATGTAGCTGGTTTAGATCTATATTTTACAGTGATCCTAAAACAACTAATTAAGCATGTACTGTTTGACATTTCTTAGCAGGAACTCTTAATTTAAAAAAAAAAAAAAAGGAATAAAAATATAGCTACTCAAAATCGGACACACCTACCCTAAACTTGTGGAACACATTTTCTTGTTTCAGTAAGAACATTCTTTGAGGGGAAAAAAAATATATAAACCCAGGAAATTATCAGAGCTCAACATATAACCAAAAAAAAAAATAAATTCCAGCATCATATAATATTTCATTACCCTCCAGGATCTGTATGTAGCTAAAAACAAAACAGCTTTTCTGGTACTAGAGATTGCAAGCCCTGTAAGGCACAAAAGTAGTTTTGGTTGTGAGTTGTCTGGGGGTTCTTTTCTCCCTTAATTCTTCAGTGGCAAATTTCTGTTAGTCCAAGATTTTGTTTAAAATGAAGAGAAAATTTCATCTCTGGAAACAGTTTACTCAGGGGATCACAAACCTCTGGTAGTCTTAGGCTTTTTAACTCATCAACCTCCTTACAAATGTGATCAGGAGACTTCCAATACCTAAAGACCTAAAAAGCTGACACTCCCAAATGCTTAGATGTCACAAATGACAATGAATGGCCTTGGACCTGGAGTGCTGGAAAGCTTCCAGCTCTGGCCAAGGATGTGCTATGTTTATGTTGAATTCTTGGACTGGATTCTAAATTCCAGTATTTTGTTTTCAGGCTTTGGCACTGACCTATTTGTATCCCTAGCAGTAATATGTTATGCAGTTAAGAATTTCATACTGTTTTAAGAATCTCAGATGACAGTGCCTTCAATATGAACTGAGAGTTCTCAGAACATCATGGAACAAGTGCTTCAGTCCTGATCAGATAAAATTACTGAAGCACAAGTTCAGATTTGATTTGCCCGAGAATACTTGCTAGATGCATCTGAAAAAAAAATAAACCTATAGAATGTTATTTCTTGTCAGGAATGAGGAAAATACCTCTAATACACTCCTTCACTACCAATTGCCAGGAAAGACCTACAGCAAGTGAGCCCAATATTGAGTGTCCGCAGGACTCCTCTACCAAAATCTACACAGAGCTGAAATTCCAGTTGGGGGCTGTGGGGGAAACTGCTATAATACTGAGACTTATTTTAAGTCTGCGTAATAATAAAACTTCATACCAAAGGGTCAGGAAGATTCCCTACTGAGTAATAATTGAAGGAATAATAACAAAACAGAAACCCTACACTTCCTCCAACAAAGTAATACACAGGGTGCCAAGTAAGATGCACCCAAGGCAAGATGGATATTCATAACCACATCCTACAGAGTCTTGCAAGCATATATCACTTTTTTCATGCATTACCTGGAATTTATCATTTACCCCCAGCACCCTGACACCATTAGAACACCAGAGGGACTTCTACACAAATGCTAAGTTGCATATTATAATTAATCACCTTGAGAATGCACCAGCCTTGTGTGCCATTAATCCAAAACTATGCAGAGACAACAGACTAAAAGAAAGTATTTGTACAAAGCCACAGAATGGCTGCTCTTTGCAAAAGGAACAGAGTACTGTGTGAACAGAGGAAAAGGGTGGGTAAATAAATTGAAGTTTGGCTTCACAAATAGTGGGAATTTTAAGTCTATGATAAGTATTTCATTGGAGAATTACTCCAAGAAACATTTAGCCACTAAAACAGAAAAAATAAAACTGCTATGAAGTGCTGAACAAAAGCAACACAGCAAAGCTTTTTCTGTGGCATCTCTTAATGGAACATATCACAGTGCTGTTATTTAGATTAAGAATAGAAACAAAGTAAAAAGAAAAACTAAATCTGTGCTAATAAAGTGGTTTTGGCTGTACATTTGTGTAAATGCCACACACGAAGACCCTAACTGTGAGAACACTAGAATTTATGGATTAACATCTCAAAAATTATTGAAGAATAAAACCCACTCGAGGTAATCCTACCAAAAGTTAAATTTTTCAATAGCATTGCCTAGAGGAATTTGCTTAGCCTCAATTTTTTACTAGGAAAGTATAAAGTAGAAAACTTCTGGTTTAGACATTATCCAGTCAGGTAGCTGTGCGTTAAATACATATACAATGAACGTTTACTTCAGAAGTTCTATAGTAAAAAGGCTTCTTCCAAACAGGTTAAAAGAGTTACAGCACCCAGGTAATCACAAAGCCACCTGGATAAATTAAACAACAGTTAAGGTGCAATTTCTCACTAAGACTGAACACTGGCAGCTGCAGCTGAAGTCAGACTTCAGCCATCTCGTCACTCATAGAAGCCCAGGACTTCAGAGCTCCTTTAAGCCACAGGGCACAGGTTATTTCTGTTACACTGATCAACCAGTTCCTACCTAGAAACCTCCTTCCTGGACTAAATCTAATTCTGGTCTCATTCAGACTCAGCTGTGGAAGTACTCATTAAGCTTTTAAGGAGAGCAATAGAGGAAGAAAGCAACACACTTGATTTTCCTGTGGAGAAAAAAAACCTGAGGGCACATATCTTCAAAATAAGACTGCTAATTTATATTGTGATTTAATGTTTTCCAACTCAATTGGCCAAGGCTGTGAAGGAGCAGTAACATCAAACATTAGCCTGCTGTATCACAAATACCTATTCCAGACCTCTCTCTGCAAAGTAAAATAGCCTGAGATATCACCAATCTATTTCTCATGTAAACATACAGAAACAGCATCAGACCTTCTCTGCCTTCTGGTAAGCAGCTTTGCCAAGATTCTGCACTAACCAGAAACTATGAATTATGGTCAATATGGCAACAGGCCTCTGATTTATAATATGCACCTCAGAAGAAAATAAAATTTTCAAACATTGAATAATCTCTATGTAATTTATGGCCATCTATGCCCCAGTCTGTATTGAGAGGATCGATTTCAGATGATATAAAAGAAAACAGCCTTAGAAAGTTAAATTCAAAAGCATTGCACTGAAGAATTAAGTGAACTCAAGAACAAACAACAGGCACACTGATAAAAAAGAACAGCATAGCAATGGCCTAGAAAGGCATGAATGCACCAGGCACTTAAAAAAATATTACATAATATTCAACATTTTCTTTTCACTGTCTTCTTACAGACCAGTTGTGATCGGTATTGCTCTCATCTTGCCACTTCTTTCTTTCATTCCAGTGCTCAAAGGCTGTGTTAAATTTCCCAAGGGCTCAACGCTCAGTAAGCAAGCCTGCTACAATGTACTTGTGTGTCTGCTATAATAGCTACTTTCACAAATAAACCACATAAAATTCTTAACGAATCTGCAATTATATAAAAACAGAAGAATTATTAAAGCCAATGAAACATATGGACACAGTTTTTACAGTAATTTAGCTGCTACATCCCTTGTCATGCAATCAAGTGATTTGGGGGGCTTGTAGAATTTATCATATTTCTACAAACGAAAAACATATTTAATACCCTATTCTTGCATGCTTTCCACAATATATTACAGCTATTTAAATGAACATAATATTTTCTAAAAGAACAGCACGTTGTAAAAACCTCTAACTTTGGTGCAATTGTTCATAAGACTTGGTGACATTTATGTATATAAAAATTTACATTTTACACAAATATTTATACAGCCATACCCTAGGAATGGAAACATTCGGTGACTAAAGCTCAGCAGAAGGCAGAATTGATGTGTTGCATAAAATTTTAAGATCAACAAATTAATTTCTTATATGGAAACAACTCCCAAAAACTATAAACACTTGCCAAAACAAGATTCCTGAAAGAGCAGCATGAACCAAGCCATTAACTGCCTTTGGTTTTGACCATACAAAATGAAATAAAATACAAAGGCTAAAAGCTAAAATATTTCTTACCTCACACACACAGGAAAAAAAAAAGAAACAAAGTTTCGATATCATCTTTGCCCTAGTTAATACAACTGTGTTCAGTCGTGTTTTGCAAGTACTCCAAATTCGGGAAAATATATTTTTCTGAAAATTATGTCTCAAAAATGGAATTCAGTTCTCTCTGCTATGAAGACAACCAACATTTGTGTTAATCTTATAAACCACTCAGAATCTTCCACTTCAGAACTGCAAATACAAGTGAGACAAACATGACATGCTCCTTTCAACCTTCATGTGAAATATTAAGGTTTGTTAGGATTTTTAAACTACCAAAAATAAAAGTGAAACTTAAGCAGCATGAAATAAAAGACTAGAGGACACTCAAAAAATGATAGACAAGGATGGAATTTGACTTAAAGGTAGGTAATGAGATGGATCTTATTTTTCTAAGCTGGATAAAGATCTAGCTACTAAGCTCCTAAGTTCACAAAAAGCTCTATGGCCTACTTTCTCTACTTGTTTTAAAGTCATGCCAAAAGGCCCAGGCACCTGCTCTGATGAAATGGATTTCCCCAGAGATTGCACATTAGCAGTCTTCTCTCAGACACATGCCCCATAACACAGCCAACAACACAGAAATCATGTCTAACTGGTGCACAATGAAATTGGAATATGTGCTAAGGATCCCTGCCAAGCTAAAACCCCTGTGCTGCAAATAGACACTGTGCATTTATCTCTCCATTGCAATTTCTTTTCTTATCTAATTCACTTCTTCCCAGCATTTATACTGTTTACCTTTTCATGCCTCCCAAAACAGGTAATACAATTCAATTTTTACAGTCATTTTTACATTCCTATTCCCAGTGATGCCATCACTACCTTGAAAGTATTGCCAAGAACTTAAACAAGGTAATTGTGGCAACAAAAAAGTCTGCACAGAGATTTTGTATTTTTCTTACACAAATCTGGGGGCAAAATTGGCAGCATACCTTTCATGATTTTTATTTTGCATAACAGCTTTCTAAATTTAAAAGGTGTATGACTTTTCTGAAACTGTACCTTTGTTTCGTTTTTGTTTCAAACAACATTAACACATTTGTTTTCAAACAAACCCATACAGGGAATGGTATGCTTCTCGCATATTGGACTAAATACATTTGCCTTTTATTAATAATGAAAAAAAATTAGGTTTTCAACAATGCAAGCATTTCAAACTACCGCCTTAACCCTCTGACTTAAAAAAAAAAAAAACAACCAAGATTAAACAAAAAGTAAATAGCCTAGCACCAAGATTAGTCCTGCTTAGTGATATGTCGCAAAGAACTTCATGTGTTATATAACGCACTATATGTTTTCTCTGGCTCAGATTCTTTCACCTGTTCTCCCCTGGCATTGCTAGCACTACCAGATGGATCCATTTTAGATTTAATTAATTTACCCCGTCTCCTAGGATTTTGAAGTAAAGCACTGACAAGAACCCTCGTTCTTTCCTTTCTTGGATACAGAAAAAGAATCTAGACAGAGAAAGATTTTCCTTTTAAGAACAGAATACAACATTCACAAATAAATATCTCAGGAGGACACGTGCTATTCAAAGAAGCTAAAAATAGTAAAATCAACAAGCATACGTTTAACTGGAAACCTTCGCAGATCCTAAAAGTAACATTATTCTTTAAAACCAATGTGGATATGGGAATTCAAAGCTGTGGGTTTTTTTTTTTTTTATGGCAATGAAGTAAGCATATTCTAAGTCTCTGTATTTAAAGTGAATACCATACACTGCATATTGAACTAGACAGATCCCCTCCTTCTTGCCATCAGCCTTCATTCCTTCCACCATGTTATTTTTCTCTTCTTCAAAATTCCTCAATACACTGCAGCTAAAATTTCATTCCATCTACAGTAAAGGGAGGTTTTTTAATTCCTTTTATTCTCTGCTTATGTAAAAATAAGTCTTCACAGGAACTTAGAATGGCACAGCAACTTCTAACCACCTGTAGCTCTTTAAAAATAGTAACTGCTCTAAAGGACTCACAAACCTCATTCCCTTCATAAATTTAACAAATGGGGTGAGTGGATGCATGTTAACTAAATCATCTGCTTGTCTTAATCACTAGGTTGCTTTATATGGACTGGGACAAATCAGTTCTTTGACAGTCCTCCTCCTCCTCCTCCTCCTCTCCTGGCTTTCTCCTTATTATCTGCTTTTACATCATAAGATGCAGGAGGCAGAGGATCACCCCATTGTCAAAGCTGGTAATAGGATCTGGCATAACTAAGCCAACAAAACCGTGTGGCCTCAGAATACTACAACAGAAAAATAGTTCAGATAGATCTTCTAAATTGCTAAGTCAAATTTTGAAGGCACAATGCTGCTTGTATAGGGTGGAACATTTCAAAACAATATCCTGGAGCTCTAGCAATGAATTTTCCCACCTGCAGAAAATGCTACAAAAAACATGGGCCTTTCAGCCCTCTAAACGGAGCTAAAATGATGCAGAAGCACTGACACACAGCACAGGAATTAATTTTACTTAAAATGTATCAATAAAAAACACAAACCAGCTTGCATCACTTGTAAGTAATGCTAATTCTCCAAGGTCTGTCTCCATAACAGATAGACTACATCTCTTCCGATATTAAAACATTTCCATGAAGTTCTAGCTCTAGCTCCAAATGCCCCACAACTAAACAAGAATCTCAGGCTTTCACCTTCAGAAATGTGGTGATGAGACACTTATAGTGCATTAACTCCAGACTACATAACCTAATCAAAAGCCTGAAGCCAGGGGACAAACAGAAACAACCTGTAATCAGGTTCTGAAAACTATAATGATTTTTTTTTAAAATACTTTATATCAATGTAGCATTTGTTACAAGATCTGCACTGCATTAAACCATTTTTAAATAATTGATTTTTAAAGGGTTTGGGCTTGTTTAAAAAAAAAAATGAATCACAGAATATTCTGAGTTGGAAGGGACCCACAAAGATCATCAAGTGCAGCTCTTCAGTGAATTGCCCACAGAGGGATTGAACCCAACCTTGGCCTTATCACCATACTCTGAGCTACTGAGTCCATTGCAGCTGCTTAAATGATCTAATACTTTAACTTGATGGTTTTATAAATTATTAGAAAGCAGCTCAATAAACCCAAATGAGCAGACAATGTAAAACCAGACATCCAGCAACCAATATCAATACAGTTACAGGGGTGAAGAACCCCCAATACTTTCACTCTTATTAATGGCCAAAACACTGCTACAGTCTGTTGTTCTGAGATGGACTGTCATTTTCATGAGCTCTCAGAGCACATTCTCATTTACCTATAACCATTACAGTCATCAATTTTAAGTCATAGCAGTATGTATTTTCTATAGGAGTTATACAATAGCTTACATTTACATACCATTTTAAAACCAGAGTATTTTATGAATCAATGGAAACTAAAATCTTGTGCTCACTGCCAAAAACACCCATTCCTAGGACCAAAATTATTTGTCCCAAGGAAAAGACAATCCAACCTGAGAAATAGTTATAAAAGCAGTCTGCACTTTAAACTATTCCTTTACTTTTTGCTCATAAACACTTTTCACAGAGGTAGAAGAACACAAATACACATGAGACACAATCTCAAGAAGTTTGTTTATATTGCCAGAAGCTTTTACCTTGGATTTAAGCTATTGTTACCTTTCTCTCCATTTCTAATAAACGTTTAAAAAATAAAACTCAAATTCTCAGCTATAGGAAAAACACTCTGAAAACAGCCTGGGCACCAAGCTCTATCACCTGCTATCTCTGATTAGATCAAACAGGCAACAACTACTTTAAGCAACCTGCCCTAAATCATTTTCCTTCCCCTCAGCCAGAGCAAACAATAATAGCTTTATCCATACAGATTTCATACACTTGCCAAAGTCCTCAGAAGATCAATAAAATTTAAAAAGATATAATTTTGGAATTGTTATACTGAAAATAATCTATACTTCTGACAAACCCAACACCCATGACATCTTAAAGCAATAAGATATCATCTAATGTCTCAGCTTTACCATCATCTTTTCCAGCCAGCTGTTTCACCATCCCATCCCCAACAGCCAAGCCCACCACAGGATCCTTCCAGGGCCAGCACATCTGGAGCACCAGCAGAAAGTCCACAGGCATAAGCTTGACCCTTAAGTTAAGAGTACCATAAAAGAAACAGCTCTCTGAAAGACTAACTGTGAGCAGCCATACAGACATTGTATACTGGTCAAAAAAAAAAAAAAAAGAAAAAAAAGTCTGTTGCTTACCAGAAAGTTGATCTGGGCTCTTCCCTAAAAACCTGACTAACTTTACCTTTAGGAGGAGTAAGACACAATTAAGAGAACAAAGAAGCTCTATAAGTCCTGCACTTCAGTATTTATACCCTCAAGACTAATGAAGCCCAGCTGCAGGGACTACAGACCCATGAACAGGTGGAGCAGATCAGGTGTGCTTCTGGAGCTCATTTTCCTACAGAGTTTCACCTGGGAAAGGTGAAGGGAATCCACCTACCCATGCTGGGAATGCTAGAGTTTACTTTCAAAAGTCATCGAGCTAAATGCTGAAGTCAACAAAACCATATCCACCAAAGGACATCACGAAATTAATATTTAGTATGCTAATAATAAAACCACCTTGTTTTCTAAACCTTTCAGCATTCAAATTTTACCTATGAAATAATCTCTGCTCAGTAAAAAGGCCTTAAAACACATAGAAAGGTTTAGGATATGGAGCTACTACCATGTGCCAGTCAATACAGCTCAGGTACGTCACAGCAAGCCTCCTCACAGGCTTGAAGTTTGGATTTATTAGCACTGTCAAACCATCACCTCAAGAGAGTAAGCCCAGTCTTGGAAGACTAAATAAAAAATATTACTGCCCCAAAACAGTTTACTTGCTCTCATGGAGTAAATCTGTGTTTTAAAAAGTTGTAAGTGATTTAACTTAACTTCAACAGACATTAGTCCAAATCAGGTATGGTTTACATCACATTCACTTCATACCAAATCATAAAGTGCACTGCAAAATGTGGCTTGGACACCTTCACAGAAATAATCATGTAATGAGCTATGCTCTAAAACAAACGGGTGCTCCCCTAAACTCAAGAGCACACAGGAGCAGCACAGTTAAATGCTGGAAGACAGTCTGAAGCTCTGTCCGTCACCCAGTCACCTCCAACACACTCACCCACACCCTTAAAACAACTCATTATGTGATGTGACCCTCCTCTGAACAAGACCCAGCAACACACTGGCTGATCATTAATGGAGGATTTTAACCAATAGTAGCTCAGCAGGTTTACTGTCTTGCTGTACCTGATACAAGTCTGGAGTCCCTTCTGCCATACCCTTAAGCTGTTACAGGCAGAAATCTTCAAAACTGATTATACTATTTCTTTGCGTATATAAAAAGCAAACAGACAAGCCTATGAAATTCTGTCTGCTTTTTTTGTCTAAAAAAGTAAGTAAACATTTCACCCTAGAGGTTGCACTATATTTTTAACCTCTACAAATTAGGACTATACATTCCCTCATTCAACCACTCTTTAATAGGACAGTAAAGTTTCTAAATACAGTTTCTGTAATCAATTGCAAAGATATATTTTACTTTTGTACACAGTTGGCATAGCAGCAAGATTAAGATCTATTTAATTTAAACCATTACTATTCCTCACCTTTAAGAACACAAAAACCAAAGACAAAAAATCACATGGACAGCCAATAAAGACAGAAGTTTGTATACAGGTTTATTAAAGCAACTACAGCCATAGAAATTATAACATTTTCAAAATGGGAGCATGAAAACATTATTTTAATCTTCATTTCTATTACAGTTATTTCTAAGAGCAATCAGCTCAAAATACGTATTTTTTACTATTGGGTATGTATCAACTTCTTAGGTAAAAGAAAAATTTAAGACTAAAAGATGTTAATGCAAGAGACACTATTGCATTATAGACCTTTAAACCAGTGTGGAACTTTACAAACACTTGACTACCTTCCCCTATGTTTAAATATACAGAAAAACCAGGGGCTTAAGTAAAACCAAGTCAAGTCCAGAATATGACATGTAAGGTCAACATTAAAAAAAAAAAAAAAATAACAAAGATACCTGGATTTTAGCTCTTGTATTCATGGACAACCATCTAAATAAAGAAGAAAGTTTTCAAGCAAAATAGTAGCTCTTTCTGAAATGAACTGAAATTAACTGAAATCAATTCAGATTAAGATCTAATTAAGATTTTAAATACAAATTTTGGTGTCTAAACAGGTATTTTGCACAAGTGACAAAAGTTCCACATATTAACCTAAACAATTGCTGTGTAAGTTTTCTTTTAAAATTATGCATAACCTGGTAACAAATATAATGCCCCAAACTAGAAATCAAAAAGCAAATGCTTTTTTCTTCCATTCCCAGAATCACATAGAATCATTCAGTTGGAAACACAAAGATACCATGGTCTTCCTATAGAACATATCATTTAAGTTAACATTAAAACTTTATCACATCATACAGGCAGAGTCAAAGCTTCACATGTTGGACAGCACTTTCCACTTTTAGTAAATTAAAATTTTATTATATCCTGGGGACACATTCCAGCAAAGCAACCGGAATTATTTTTGCAAATATCAGAACTGTGAAGATTTTAGTGTTGTTTTCTTTCAGGAACAACAGATCCGTAATATGAATTCTGCTCTTCTGACTCACAAAAAGATAACACCAGAAGTTACACATATCAGGCACTGTCAAAGGAGGAAAACCAGCATTTAGTCAGGTAAAATTTTGTATGGCCTTAAACCAGAAACCAGACTCATAAAGGGTGAAACAAAAGAAGTATGCTCTATAGCTGAGAGTCTTAAGTGATATGTAAATAATGCAAACATAAAGCCAGTAGTCCCCTGTTTCTGATCCTGGAGGAATCCGAAGCCTTTAGGTATGAGTGTATTGTGCATATATAGTATAAGAAAACTAATACTAAGTATCCCATATCACAAAACCAGTTTATCAAAAGTGTATAATCAAAGTATTAAAAAAAATTCCCTCATGGAGAAAAATGTTTGCACCACGTATAGACAGACTCTGCAATATTGTCTTCTAACTAAGCTGCTCTTGTGACTAAAAGGAAAAGGAATAAGCAGGGGCTTTTCCTTCAGTCCTCAAAACCCAAATAGAATTTGTCAGCTTCTTTATGAAACAATACCTTTAATATGATAACCTAGAAAATGTAACATCACAAACCTGCTGCCTGTTGATCAGCAAACTCACTTTCAAAAAAGTGATGGCAAACCACTTGTAGCCAAAGGATTTACCATATCTGAAGCACCTGAAGTGCTCTACATCAACAATGACCATTATAGGTCACAGAAGCCAGTAACCCATTCCAAGTAATTTCTGTCCAGCAGAATATCTGTGCATAATCAGAACTGAGTTTAACAGAGTTTATACTAGAAAAACTTAAAAGATGCTTTAAAAAAGAATCATTCTGATGCATTTCTCTTTATTTTTTTTAATATTAAAGTCACCATTTGCAAGCATATGTCTTTTTTTAAGACATATCTGTAACAATATTTCCCCTATACTTAAAATAGAAAATTAATCCACCAGTAGTGCTAAAGTTAATCTCATTACTAATAGTAATAGTAATAGCATATTAAAAGTGAGTCACCTTTTTAGTTAAAAAAACCCAATAGCTAAATAATTGCATAAAAAAATGTAAAAGATACCATGAAAAATGAATGAAATACAACCAATCATGCCAAAATATTTAGTCTTCATTTGCTTGGACAAAGGAGAATAAAACTCTGTTATAAATTTATTATATAAAGAGCAATAAAAAAGCAACACAGTCGTCCTGTATTTAGCAGTTACAGTAACAAGCCACTCAGTTGTTTTGTGATGTTACAACTGTTGATGAGGTTGCAGTACTTCACTGCATTTTTCTGGCCTGGTGATGATGTGATTTTGAGGTTTTTTCTCCACTCTATGTTAGCAGTTCTGATACTCAGATTAGGTAGTGAAGCTCAGGACATGCAAAAGGGTCTTCAGGACTCAAGGCTGCAGCTGCACGTGTCTGTCCTGCAGGTGATCCATGGGGCAAGGGACCTGTGCCCATTTCACTAAATGTGCACTTACTGCAGTTCTAAAAAAACAGCCAATATTTACCATTGCACATCAGTTTGCAGGAGAGGTACCCTTATAGGATATTAGCAGCCATTCAGGCACTCAAGTTCTCATTTCCAGGGGGAGCCTGGCAGAAGCTGTAATTCTTGACCAGAATGGAAACATAACTTGTGTGACTTTTAAATATTATGTTTCTAATGTTGAAATCTCAGACATAACGGTCACAAATCAATTAAATACAGCTTGCTACAATATTAAAAAAAGAGCTTTTAAAAGCTTAAAATGTTAACATTAGAATTTTTTTTTAAATCTGATTCATCTAGGACACTGTGTGTCCTAGGCCTTCATCTAGGCCTGAGTCCAAAGCCATTGAAGTTATTAGGACTGCTTCCCTCTATTTCAGCAGACCTCAGATAACTCACTCGATTCTGTAACTCTCAAACAGACAAATACATGCAGTACATCATCTCAAAGCAAACTAAACTCAACACATTTCAGTGGCAGCACATTCATTTAAACAGAACCATGTATACTATATATGGAAATGAAGTGTTCCTCTCAAAGATGCAAACACGATGTATTCTCAGGCTATAAATACCATCAGGATTCAAAATGGGCCCTTCCTGACCAATATGACTTTGACAGGCAGGGAAGATTGGTACCATTCTTTCTCATTTATTCATACTCTGCTGCATTTTCACCCTCCAGTGTCACCCAAGGTGACTTATGTGCCCTGGACAAAGTGCCCACACTTAGAAACCATGAGTTCTAATTTGGAATTGGTGCTTTTAGTCCTGTGTAAAGTTCACATTAATGCCAATCTAGTCTTGTGATCTAACAGAGTTCTGCACTCACTGCCCAGTCAGGCATTGTATTCTTGCAAGAAGTAGGGAGCTGGACTCAATGATCCCTATGGCTGCCTTACAACTCAAGATATTCTATGATTCTAAGCCTTCAGCCATGTAGCAGCATATAAACCCCTCACAGAAACACAGCTTTTTACGAGAGCTTTTTAAAGTGTAGTTCCTTTCCTTCTGCCACTAAAATCATATGTGGGGGAGAAAATTATTTTTTAACCATTAACACCCACACATAATGTTTCAGCAATCTTTCCCTTAGAAAACCTCCACAAGCTGTATTCACTGTGCCCTCCTCAGACTTCTGATAATTCAGTAATTTTCATACATGTAAAATACACAGTTTAATGCAATGTGACTAGGTATGTTTAGCAGAAGCAAAGGGATACCGTCCCCTAATTTCATCTAGTGTTATTTTTATGTTTACACCTCCCCAGCAACTGCTGCCCTCCCAACCTCACACTACAGGGTGCCTTGCTGCTGCTGAACTACAGCCTGATCCTGATGAGGAATTATCACCAGCCGACCCTGAAATTCACATAAACTTTTGTCACTCTAAGTTGGATTCCATAGAATAGCAGAGCCAGTCTCAGAAGAAACATTGACTGCTGCTCTGTGTTGTGCCTGCTGACTAGAGATTACTGCTTCTTTTCAGGATTTGTCCCAGGAAGGACACACAATGACTAAGATTCACAATCCACCTTCTTGCAGCAATACAGGATATACTAGTACCATCACTGCTGGTTTTAATTATAATCTGTCCCTGCAGAGATGGTACTTAGTGCTAGTGCTCTCTAAATTTTTTGTGTTTCTGCCTCTAGGGTTACAAACTGCCCTCATTCCGCATTCAGAAATCCCAAAGTATCAAAACTGAGTACACAGAGCAGTATTACTTAAAAGCTTTTTGTTTGCTATTATAGGTATTTCTTCTGTTGAGCCAAACTGGGAAAAAAAGGTGAAATCTAACGGTTTCCAAACAACACTTACATGTTTGCAAATGTGAGATTTTCAAATTCTTTTTGAATGCAGATTTTCTCCTTGCATGTATGTGTTGGAAAGCCTTGAAAATAAGTATGATACTGTATCAAACTAACATTTTGGTTGAGAATGTTTCATTTACAGCTTAAATCCTTGCCTCTATATTTTTTTTTCTGCATGCATAACCTATTCCAGCACGTTTATAAAATGTGAAATCCATTACAAGCTCCAGAGAGCCAAAAGTATCTTCCTTGTCACAGCATGGAAAACAGAAGCGTACACCTCTCCACACCACTGCCTTTTTCTCCTTGTAGAAACACCATGTGCAAAGGGCTGCAAATACCTTTTCTTTCAGACCTTGACCTCTCCACCATGGCCTCTCTCAATTGGCAACCTGTCTGGGGAGGCCCTCATGGAGGAATTGCGTGCAGACCACCTGACAGCCATGAGACAGGAATGATTGAGCCAGGCTGTGCATGTGACTAACAAGCAAAATGCATAACAGTTCCTGCTAATCCCTTGAGCCTTCCAGTTGTTCATCATATACTGCTGCTCAGCACATCTTCGAGAAAGTCAAGGTGAGGTTTCCATGTACACGTTTAAACAAAGGAGTCTCCTGCATTATGTCTCCCATACGTGTGTTCCAATGTACACTCAAACTGTTCTCAACTGATCGTGCCTCAAATCTGTTTCTTTATTTGGAGAGGACATTTATGCAGGTATTGGTCAGAAATCAACAAACCTCATCTACAGGAGAGCCAGCTTGGTACGGATACTGTTTCTTTTAGGGACAACTTAAACTTTTCCACTTACAAATTTTCTCATGCTTTAGAGTTCTGGGTTGAAATTGTTAACTTTTCAAAGAAGACTTCTGCAAATATTGTATTTCCAGTAAAACCAGATTTTCTTCTATTCAAATGGGAATGGTGCTTGGTTTCCACTCACCAAATCTACCACTATGTAGCTTACTACAATTCAAAAATATGTAAACCAGTGTGAAAGAAGACTATAACGGCTTGTAATTTCAGGCTAGCAACTGCTCCCTAGAATCATAATTTTATATGTGCACAAGTCCTGGGTTGTGAGGAGGAAAAGCTCTTCAAAACACTGACAGCATCCCAATAAGGATATAGTCTCCCAGCTGGAGCCTGATGACATAAGGTCCTTAAGAGGTACCATTCACTGGGGAACCAAGGAGCAACAATAAAGGGTCTGGTATCCCATTCTTCAAAAGGACAGAAATTCCACCTCTTCCTGCACTGGCCAGTTCCAGAAGCCAGCTGTGCCCTAAACTTGTGCTCTCTCATTCCACTGCTACTTCTTCATGTTTTAGAGTTTGTTCAAAGCCAAAATATGGTATCAGATAATGTCAGCAGAAAATGCCTTTCAGGAGCATCAAAAATGAGAAGCAGATCCATATAATCAAAAGACCTATAGATTGTATAATATGCATTTAGCCCCTATGTGAACATGATCAGGCATATTTACTTTATTTTTCTGCTGTTACCAGAAACAAGAGCAACTAATGGTGTCAGAGTCCAGCCCAATGAAGTTTAATCTCACATTCTACTTTTCATACACAAACAGAAATGAGTTGGTCAAGGGACAAAAACAAACCAATGACAAGACAGGTTCTTTAGCAGTACCTAAGTACTACTAAAATGTAGATGTAAACATTGAGAAGAAAACCAGCCTTTTTGAAGTCTGGTTGAAAATAGACTGTAGCTAATTTTGAAAAATTGCATTTAAAATGATATACCATATAAAATAAAGTAATACAAGGGCTTCGATAGTAATGACTGTCACATTACATGAAATACTGACAACATAGGTAAAGATTTACACTTTTTTTTGACAGATTTTTTTTTTAAATGCCAACTCACAAAGCAAGTGTGGAACAAGAAAATCCTAAAACTGCAACAATCATTTTTAGTACATGATTAAGAGTAATGTTCTATTCATACACAATTACGTAAATTAGATACAGAATTTTAAAGGGCAATGTTGATGATTCTGTGAGCAGTTTTCATATTCCTGACTTAGAGGATCTTGACTTGGGAAAAAAAAAAATTGTAATGAAATTTCATACCACAAAGTGTTAAACTGTTTATATCATGGTTTTAAATTCCAACCTTAAATTGAATGAGTTTAAAAGGGGGAAACCCCAAACAAACCACATTCTAAATCCTTTTATGTAGCCATTAAACAGTTTTACATCCCAAAGACAAGTTAACAATCATTGACAAATCCATGGAATACAATGTTGTGCTTAGAATATAGCAGGGAGAAAAAAATGAAACTTTTTGCAGTTCCTTGCAGTAACATATATGGACATGAGTGTTAGCACAGTAACTCTGAATTATTCACATAAATATGTGAATTATGCATTAAGAAGCCACAGAAAGTAGACTTGAGAAAGATTTCTTTTAGCTCTCTCACTGGGACTGCTCTTTATGTAGTGAGAGAATGCTGGATAACCCAACTCCCCTGCAACCTGTGGAGCAGCAGAAGAGGCAGCACAGGAAAGGAAAGCTCCTAATACACAGAAAACTTCTTCAATCCTGCAGTAGGAGGAGCTACTTCTTCTAAAATTGCGTTTGTAGCAGGTCCAATATAGTCAACATAGCATGTGTATACCTTTCTCACCAGCAGCCTCAGCAGCCTTTCCCAACTCACCAAGCAGCACAAAGTATGTGCTGGATAAGAGCAAAGTTTAAGACATTTCCACTCGTTACTTCAGTTAGCCTTTATACCTCAAAAACTAGGAAAGTGTTTTGCAATAACTAGTTAAAACTAGTATCTTTGCATACATGGAATCCCCTCCAATTCCCCATATTATCACATAAGGAATGCACGATCAGCTGTTGAAAGTTCTTCTTCACCAGAGTTTTGAAAATCCTTACAGTGGAACAAATAGGACCTAAAGGAGACATCTATCTCCCCCTACCTGCAGAGTCCTTTATCCTCCTGCCCCAGGGAATGACATTTATTGAACTAGTTCAGTTTCAAAGACGAAATAAACTCAAATCTTACAACCTGACATAGCCATAGTATGTCAAAGCATTTGGACTGGAAGTGGTGGAACCCCCGGAGGAAGCCTGTTACTAAACTGACACATTTAGCCCAAGAGGTTTTAAAGACAATTCTGTGCTGGTTCAGAAATGACTGATCTGCTTTAACTGACTGTGTCCCAATAATGGACTATCTGACCAACAATACCCACCAAGAAACCACGCACAATTAAGTTGGTGTACAAGTCTCTGTTTTTATTCCCTCAAGGAAAGAAGCACAAGGTAATAACCTGAAGATTTTTCTTTTTCATTAAGATCCCTGATAGCCCTTGTAGTTTTGTCTTGTTCTGTGGAGAGAAAAATGCTAAATACACAAAGACACCAAAAGTTACATCTTCACTACTCACCCTTTCTCGAAAATTGCCTTTTATTGCTGTAGGAAATAGTATCTTATTATCACAAATTCATTAGAGCTGTGTCATCATACCTGGCTAACACCTTTCTAAGAAAGTTCAGGTTTGGTTTTAAACTGAAAGAAAAATGCCTATAGAAAAGTAGTGCTGCCTGATAGGATTCCTGATGCTTAGAGAAGACTTAAAAGCTTTTATTCCTTAACTCTAGCAATCAGTCCTTCCACAGATAGGCCAAGTTCACTGTCATAGTTTAATTTCCAGCTGAAATGTGGAGGTACATTTAGGCCATCCAAACCACACAACAAACAAGTACCATAACTTTTCATGCTCTGACTTTGTTTCTGGTTTCCCCTAAATGTTGGGCCCTTCACGCAGCTGGCATATGTGCTTTGTGTTCAGGGGGGAGGGGACAGGAGAAAGGGGAAGAGAGCTCACTGTACGTCAAAGCAAACCAGCAACCTAGCAACCATATATTAAAAGGTGTGTGTGTTTTTGTGGGTGTCTGTGTGCCAGGAATAACTGAAGCAGATATTATTCCATTTGTAATTCAAAAAATGTGAAAAGGGAAGGGGAGAAACTCCAGTTGCTGGTCTATTCTGGGGTCTGTCAAAATCCACTTTCACAACACAGTCTTAACACTTTCTATCTCATTTTCCATAATCAAAAATGAAAGTCGAGACTTGAGCAAGTTCTGAGCTTTGGTTTGAAAATAGACCCTTCAAAGCAGAAGCTGAACTTACTTCACATGTTATGCTTTCTTACAGCTGGTAATACACAAAAATTAAAGGGGCAGAGAGGCTGCCTCAAAGACTTCACACTTAGGTTAAGAGAATACTTATCTAGTGTGCTACTTAGAAACGTACTGGATATTTCTAGATAGCTAACAGAAACATCAAAGATTCTCCGAGAGTGGAACTAGCTTTATAAAGAGTCACTTGACTGTGAAATTTACCCTTTCAATTTCAGGAAAGTTTTTCATTCCACAAGAGAACTGAGAGTTTAGATCGGCAAATGCAAGCTCCCACCCCATCATATGTGGTCCCAAGGGTGCACATAAACTTCTGATCCGCACAGTTCCACTACAGCAGCATGTGCCTCACTGAGAGGGTGAGCGTCGGACAACCCGGTGTAACTTCCATGCCACCGGATGAAAACGAGTCCCACCTGTGTGGGGTGGCACATAGGGGGGGAACAGGGGACACGCCTCAGGATTGCACCCAACACCTCACCCCGCCAGCTACACTGCCCACGTTGCAGCTCCCAACGGGCCGTGGCGACCCTGCCGCAAGAGCAGCCAGCACGCTGCCATCAACAACAGCCCGACGGCGTCCGCTGCGCCGTCACCTCGCCCAGGTGTCCTGGTCTCCACGGCTGGGCTTCCACTACTACTCCTCCTCCTCACAGCACCACCACCGCACCAAACCACCACCGGCAGCAGGAGGGGAAGGGAAGGGAAGGGAAGGGGGAGTTACCTTGTTTTTGACCCCGCAGTGGCAGCAGACAGTCCACAGGTACTTGAGGGTCCTCCACAGCAAGATGATAAACAGTCCCCCAAAGAAAGTAACCATGGATGAGGCGAGGAAAGCCCACCACATGCGCTGTCCGCGGCTATCGCAGGGCACCTCCATGGTCACCGGGATGATGAGCGCATCCATCTTGGGCACATTGACGGGGGAGGAGGACGAGTCTGTGTTGAGATTGTTGGCGTTGATATTGTTACTCATTCTAATGCCGCTGCCGCTGCCGCCCGGGTAGGAGCCGCCGCCGCTGCCATTTGCCATAGCTAACAGCGAGCCGGGCGCGCAGGGGCTTCCGAGAGCTCCTCCCGCCGCCAGCGCCCCCCAAAAAGCCCATCACCAGCCATATTGCTGCTGCTGCTGCCGCCGCCGCTGCTCAGCGGGGAACGGATAAGGAGAGTAATAAAAATAAAAAGCCCCCAATCAAAACAAACAAAAAAACCAAACCGAACA